>JAUMHM010000085.1:29234975-29252548 GCA_032362435.1 Melikaiella ostensackeni
TTCTTTGATTATAAACATCTTTTAATATTGCAACCGTAATACTCCCTTTATCAGCCTTAGTAATCAGTAATTCAGGATGACATCTTAAAAAAAGCTTTGTTTCAAAAGAACATTCGATAAAGCCATAGATCTTGCTCTAAATTCTTGTACTTTGTTTTCTGGTAATTTTGAAAAATTAGCTTGAACGTCTTTAATGATGTCAAGGAATTGAATATACTTTTTTCACTGTATTTTTCTTCTCTTAAAGATCGAAATAAAATCTATTTTTGATAAAAAAATTTTGTGTACTAAAAAAGAATACTCAAAAAGTTCACAATTCAAAAATAGACTTTGAGACTACCTGTTTTTTCGGCTCATTAGACTAAAGCCTTCACCTAGCCTTAAAAAAAATGATGATGAAAAAATAAATGATTACCTTTTGTGGAATATCTACGTTTGAAATATTTAAAAACGTTTAAACAAATATGTATCATAATTATTACAAATATCTTTTACAAACACACTCTAGAGTGAATTATAAATATACTTGATTTGAATTATATACGCTCAGGGATCACAGCGATTCAGTAGTTCAATTTTAGGTAAAAAAATGGGATCTTTTTCGAAAAAAGGGGATCAAAATGGGATTTCTTTAATTATTCAAAACTTTTTACATCATATGGGTATCTTATGAATATTGAAAGAAAATGCCTTCTAACAGTAACACCTTTTTTTCAGCAATTTTTCAAGCCACTTTTTTTTAATAAAAATTTGTTTTTAGCTAGCTTTGAAAAATCTGTTGAACACTTAAGCACTTTCTACTGGTGAAAATTCATTAGAAAAAAGTTTAAGAAGTTCAAAGATGGAAAATAAATGAACACAAAAATTAGAAAATGCTCATATTTGAATTTTTTAAATGTATTTTTATAAGTATTCACATCAATCTTTTCCGAGCGTATTCTTTTCAGTACACAACCTTGATCTGTGCAAAGTATTTTTCTAAGTACGCTAGAAAGAAATAGCATGAAAAACACAAGAATGAGTATTTCAAAATCCTGCATTTTGTTGTTTTTCCTTAGACTTTTAAATTTGTTTTAAGTGTATTTTTAGAAGTATTTTATTATTTGGTTGAAAATTCAAGAATTTTGTTAAAAATCATCCATTTTGGTAGGAATTTAACTATTTGAGGTAAATTAACTTTTTTAGTTGAAAATTTAACTGTTATATAGAAAATTCATCTTTTTGACTTAAAAATTCAACAATTTTATTACAATTTTTCAACTTTCCTGACAGAAAAATCTTTTTTGTTAGAAAATTCGTCTTTTTGGTTTCAAAATAATTTTCTTTTTGTAGAAGTTTAATATTTTTTGGTTAAAATGCAACTATTTGGTTGAAAATTAGTCTGCCATAACTATTTTTAATTTTAAATTAAAAAGTTGAAGTATCAAGTATTCTGCCGTGCAAATTAAGAAAGCGGTAACTACATTTTGTATTTTTCACCTATTTTGCAATTGTTTTCCGTTTAAATATGTTGGCAACAATCTATTTGGTTTAAAATTTAACTATTATTCTGAAAATTCGTTTTTTCTTGTCAGAAATTAATTTTTTTTTAATGAAAATTTGACCACTCCATTTTTGGTTGAAAAATGACCTATTTTAGTCGAAAATTCAACCATTTGGTTGACATTTTTTTTCTTGACTGAAAAATCTCTCTTAGTTGAAAATTCGTCTTTTTGGTTTGGAAATCAATCTCTTCTGGTAGAAATTAATTCTTTTTTGGTTTGCAATGCAACTTTTTGGTTCAAAATTAATATGTTTCATCTTATTTTGATTTTAAATTAAAACCTATTGTGGTTGAATTACCAACTATTACATTTTTCGTTCAGAATTTATTTTCTTTTGGTTGAAAATTCAACTACTTGACTAAGAGTTGAACAAATTTGTTAAAAATTCATTTTTTTGGTTGAACAATCATCATTTTAGTTAAAATGTCATTACTTTGGTTATTAATGTACCTTTTTTTATTAAAAATTCATATTTTCGGGTAAAAAATTCATCTGCTTTGTAGGGAATTCATCTTTTTGGCTTGAAAATTCAACAATTTAGTTGAAACTTTGTTAAAAATTCATCTATGTTGTTAAAAATGCAATATTTTTACTTGAAATTCTAGAGATTTAAAGAGTTTCAAATTTAATTTAATATAGTGCCTATAGGTACCTACAATAATTTTATTTAAAAAATACTCTTTCAAAGCGTCTTGTTTTCTAATTTCTTTAATTGGGGATTATGATTCTTAAAAAATGAATCAAAACTTTGTAAAAAATAGGGGATGAGGGGAAAATTGGGCAAAAGCTCTCGATTTTAGGTGTTTCAAGAGGTTTTCGAAATTTAAGGGGAGGAAAGAGGGATTAGGTAAAAAAAGGGACGGACTGTGTTTCCAGTACTGTTTAATGCGAAAATTACGTTTCTTATTGCTTTGTTTTCTTTAATAGTTTGAATTTAGCGCCTTATCTATTTTGAGACGATAAATTTTCCCGCGAAATTCAAATAATGTAATTATTATTTGAGTACTTTTAAACAAATTTAGCTATTTAGGCGATTGCAATTCAAAATAAAATGTAAAGAGGAAGGCATTTTTGCTTTGATAGTTAATAAAAATAGAAAATACGATTTTTCAAATCCGAATTCAAAATGCTGATAAATGCTCCTTAAATTCTCAAAGCACATAAAGGTCGAGCATATTCTCATGCTTGTGAAAATTTCTCCAAACACATGAACTCTTTAGAACATCAGCCTTGAGGAGCCAAAAACGAGTGGCGGCATCTACTCTTAGTTTTGAGTGTCCAACCTAATTCTGACGTCACGCTTATCAGATTTCGATGGCGCGAAATTCAAACTGTGATATTGATTATATCGATCATTCATCAAGGTAATTAAATGCAAAATAATTTCTTGAAATACTCTTGTAGATAATCTTATAAATGATATTTGAATTAGGTTAAAATGCATTAGAGGTTTATAATTGTTTAATTAATTCTACAAGATTGATGGATATAATTTACAGAAGAAGGAAGCACTTGGAAAGTATGCTTGGCACAAATTAATATTTAACGTCGAACATAACTGTCCGATATGTCGATGCGTCAATCAAGTATAGATTGAACTAACTTCCGCGTACTTGCATGTCTCGATCAATGCCGAATACTCATTTTATGCCTTTGTTATTCCCATCAATTTCTATTTTCAAGGAATAGATCACTATTGAAGTATTGAATCAATCAGATCCGCAATCTAATTTTTCCCCGTTTTATTCCATTTTTTCCATTTGAAATATTAATTCAATTTAAAACGTACCATTACAATGACTTTTTTATATATTAAAAAATGAATATCAAAATTAAAGATTTTAAATTCAGTCGAGATTCTCGCTAAATTTATTTAAATTTATATTTGCACTTTAGATTAAGATTTATCTCTTCAGATCAAGATTTTCAACTTCAATCCACTTTCAGATTCTATCAATCCATTTCATTTTTTAATTCACATTTTCGAACTCTAATGGAACAAAATAACCAAGTGTGACTCTTTGAAATCGGTTTAGGGTGAATTCACAATGAAGAAGACCCCGCTGCAGCTGTCCCATCATTACCAAACCTCATCGCTAACTTTACTCTTATGACAGTTCGACAAAAAATGCGAATCGAACTCTAGTCGCTTGAAAACTGAACACACCCTTGTTCAAAAGCACTCAACAAAAAAATTTGACTTAAATTTATGAAGCAAATCGAATTTCAATTCAGAAATTGTTTAATTTCCCTTACTTTTTGTCAATAATGACTTCCTCCCGCCCCTTTTTCCAAACAATACGGACTATTTCGATTTTTTTTAAATCTCACCTCACGAATTTCAATGGAAAATTCTTTCTAATTTGGTAAATTCTCCGGAAAATTAGTGAAATTCTGGAATGACTTTACACAACTGTTCCGTTTCAATTTGAACATTTTTCGTTCTACTTATTTCTGGTCTACACGTTTTAACTCGAAAAATAATTATGTTGTATTGTAAAATTAATTCTAATTTTTATTCTGAAAATTGTAAACTATACTTGGTACAGAAACAAGAATTTTTGCTCTAAAAACTTAAGATCAACTTCAGCGTTCGTTTTTATAAATGATTATATAAATTTAAAATTATATACCGTAAGACGGGGCTAAGCGGGACATGCTTTTAGATTTCTGTCAACAAATTACACGAAGGAATTATAATTAGATATGTACGCTTTGGAGATATAATTTCTGATCTTTTTTTTCCATAGCGTGCAGTTAGAACATTTAATTTAGCTATAAGTGACTAGTTTTTGCAATCCAAAGTGTGTCCGTCTTTACTCCTCAGGGTGGGGCTAAGGCGTCCAATTTCAATAAAAAGGCAAAAACCGTTTTTCTGTAATAGAAACGATCCCACATTCGGTATACAATTTCTAACCTTGTCCAACTTGCCCATACAAATTCGAAACTTTTTATAAAAATCGTTCTACAGCAAAAATCACAGATCTTATTTTGGATAAAATTTGAGGTAATTTTTATATATGATATGATGGGTGACATAGATATCAAAAAATAACAAGTAACGTTTTCCAAGCGTTTTTTAATCGACTTAACCAAAATACAGAAAATGACAACCTTATATAAATATTATTTTTATCAAAACTCCCTAACGAAACTGGACCAAACAATCTCTAAAAGAAAATTGGTCATTTATTTTACAGAAAACAATGAAAATTTTTGCGGATTCTCATTTAAAGAGAAATCAAATTATATAATATTAAATTATGAGTGCCCGGTTTCCCCAGCGTGTCCTGGTTAGCCTCGGCTTACGGCAATTCAAAGAGTTTAAGACTGTTTATCTACTCTTTTGAATTCAGACTCTTTTAAATTTGCACGATTTTAAATTCATCTTTTTTTTCTACTGACAAAATAATGGTTATGTTTAGACCTTGAAAGATAAAGAAAATCCATATTTTTATCACAAAGTTTTTATTTAGAAAACACAGTTTAATACTGTAATGTCAACCATTCTTAATACCTATTAATTCACCAAAATAAATATCAATGGTTTTGTAAATGCATCTCCTACAATTTTCTATACTCATTGACAAATATGAAAAAAATTCTGTTCATTCTTTTTAACTGTTCAGAAATCCCTATACACACAATCGTTTCGGGTTTTGATTATAATTATACAAATTTTATTAATTCAAAAATTATAATTTAAATTTAGCAGAGAAATACAAAAAAAATTGATCACGCTCATGATTTCTCATTCAAAGTGATTTCAGAATAAAATTCACATCTGCAAATTAGATTTGCCAATTCTTTTGTTACTTGTCTTGGTAAATAAAAAAAATAGTGAGTAAAATCTCGGACACAATCGATAACGTTTCAGACTGAAACTGAACAAATATTTGAATCAACCCCCCTAGAATGAAATAAAAGTTCCAGAAGATGGCAGCACCGACTTGCCCCATAAAGATCGATCTAACTTTTCCAGATGACTCTACTTCTTTCTAAAAAGTTTTCTTTGAAGAAAAGCGGAAGCGTTTAAGACAAAATTAGGGATAGGGGCAGAGGGAGGGGGGGGTTGGATGATGTGGTGCAGGATTGGCGAAATCAATTTCCAGCCAATTTGTAGGCCTTTGAGGTCGGTGGACTGACCATCGCCTTAAAAGTGCGTAAATAAATAGATTCGGCCGAGCGTGGGTGTTCCATAAGGGGTGAGTTGAGGGGTGGCGGGAGGGTCACTATGGAACGAGACAATAAGCTCAGAGGGTCCTCAGCAAGAAACTCAAGGAGCACGCCGCACCGTACTGCGACTGTCGTTCGATAATCTAATAAAGGGGTTGTGTCTCCGCCTCCACCCCTTTGCTCCTTCAGCCCCCAACCCTCTCGTTTCCCTTCTCCTCCCTCTTATCGTGGATGATTCGAAGGTAAATATTACCACAAAAGATTTCGTGGATGGCGGCAAATGGCCAATTTTTCTCGACAAGGTGTATCTCCAGCTGAGAATTTCATAATTTAGTTTCAAGCTAGAAAGAAAAAGGTTCTCTTCTATAAATATGTTCAGAAATAGTTTCTTGCACACTGA
Source organism: Melikaiella ostensackeni (assembly GCA_032362435.1). Classification (NCBI taxonomy): domain Eukaryota; kingdom Metazoa; phylum Arthropoda; class Insecta; order Hymenoptera; family Cynipidae; genus Melikaiella; species Melikaiella ostensackeni. The sequence continues at coordinate 29,241,096 of JAUMHM010000085.1, forward strand.
CGAATTTATACTTTTTCAATTCCCTACCGTATGCAGCCGGATTTTTATTGGAGGCATTCGCATTTGCTTGAACATTTGGTCGGGGGAGTGAAAAACTGCATAAAACCAAAACTCCCAAGTTCAGCCGATTACCGACAGATGAGTTTGGATGTGGACTTCCGATAACATTGAGTGCCCACATCAGCTTCGGCGTCAAACCTCCATCTCGACAGTAGTTAAACGCAGTAAAAAGAGGACTAAGCGAGAATTCTGAACGGTCACCCATCCGAGTGCTAACCGCGCCCGTCCGTGCTTAACATTCAAGATCTCGACGAGTCGAGAATCACCACCCAGCTACTGCCGTCGGTTCTTATTAATCGAAGGATTGAAAACACTTTTTTTAAAATTATCCTTGCCAAATTTTTTAACATTTATTCATTCAAAGACCTATAAACGTTTTTAAAAATGAAATTTTCATACCGAATTTACAAATCAATAAAAAAGAAAACTTTTGCTATTCACGAAACTGAGTGAAAGAGGTTTCCCTAGGAATAGGGGCACCCCCACCTCTTTATCCACTTCTGACCGGCGCTATATTGACCGCTACACTGGCGCTCGTCCATTTCGCATTTTAAAGGGAAAATTTCCGTTTATTCGGCCCGACTTTTGCTCGCTTTTGCACACTTTTCCTCTTTTTTTCTTTTTCTTCTTTCCTTCCTCCTTCTTTGGATTATTCGACGAGTTCGCGTGGTTATACCAATTCAGACGGAAAATAACAGGACCTTTTGCTCATGGCAGGTCCCTCTGACTCGAATGCACAGGCATCTTCAAGAAAATGATTCCCTTTCCACTCCACATTTACGAATCAGCCCAAAAAGAGACGTCTTCGAATTATTACTGCATCGACGTATAGTCAAGTACAAATTTCGGAATTTTTCGTTTATTATATCAATTCCTTTCCCATTTATACTATATTTTTGAATTAAACTAATATCTGCTGAAATTTCAAAAGGATGAGAAAAGTTACGCGATTATGAATATCCAAAGTCTGCCGTCATGCGTTCGCTTCCTTGTACTTTTTTTTCAATTTTGTTTTTAATTCTTTTGTTTTCAATAATACAACCGCCAATAGGCATAATTGCCATAAAAATGACACACATAAACTCAGATTAACTTATTGATAAATAAATTTTTGTGCAAGAAATAATATCTTTTTGATTTCGAAAATATTTTTCAACTACTTATAAATATTTTAATAATATTTATGCATATTTACGGTTAGATTATTAAAAAAAAGATTAAGAAAAAAAGTATGAGGACGCGAACGCATGACGGCAGGCTCTCTAGTTTCTTTCAATCCTTTTTTCTCTTAAACCGCGTTCTATCTGAGCGAACGGATCAAGCTTTTTTGCCAATGGCACCTAATACAATTCCAGCTTCTTCAAGATAATGCTTCCAGAAAAATTAATTTTTTATTTGGCTAAATTTGTTGTATTTTTTTTTGTCGGGAGGGAAAGGTTTGGAAACTGAAAACGAGGTATTGTATATTCTGTCTTTGAAGTCGGATGCAGGGAATAGAAAAAGGAAGAGTGGGTGTCAGGAGGTTAAACAAACGAGCCCTCTTCATCAGGCAGTGAATTCCGAAGTTGTTTGCTCCTCCTGAAGCGAGTTCGCGAACGAAAAAGAGGAAAGTATGGGGAAAGCAAGCGACGACTAGGACTTCCGAACGTGACGTCCTTTCCGTTCTACCCTGACTATACCCATCCTCTCTGTTTCTCCTCTTGTTTATTCTAGTTATTTTATCACACGGCCAAAGAACGCGAACACAACGTTGCAAACTTCCGCTGCTGTTCGTTCCTTTCCTTTTTAAATTTATATTTCCGTTTATTATTTTCAGTTCATTCAACTTAAAAGGAATGCAAGTTTTTTTTTAATTTTACTTTTTAGTAATTAGCATAACAACCATAAGATGTAGATAAGCATGTGTGAAAAAATTTAATGACAGTCGTCAGGTTTGTCCCAGATCTGGCTTTATCTAGACCATCTAGTCTGGAAAGTCTGATCTGGCCCAGGTCTGGCACTGGTCTTGCTTTATCTTGAACGTCTAGTCTGGAAAGCCTGATCTGGCCCAGGTATGGCGCTACTCTGATCCAGGTCTGACTTTATCTAGACCATCTAGTCTGGGAAGTCTGATCTGGCCCAGGTCTGGCGCTGGTCTGGTTTTATCTGGACCGTCTGGTCTAGAAAGTATTATCTGGCCCAGGTCTGGCGTTGGTCTGGCTTTATCTAGGCTATCTAGTCTGAAAGTCTGATCTGACCCAGGTATGGCGCTAGTTTTACCCACGTCTGGCTTCATCTAGACCATCTAGTCTGGAAAGTCTGATCTGGCTAAGGTCAGATGCTGGTCTGGCTTTATCTGGACCATCTAGTCTGGAAAGTCTGATCTGACCCAGGTTTGGCGTTGGTCTGGCTTAATTGGACCGCATGGTCTGCAAAGTCTGATATGGCCCAGGTGTGGCGCTTGTCTGACCCAGGCCTGGCTTTATTTAGACCTTCTAGCCTGGAAATTCTGATCTAGCCCAGGTCTGGGGCTGGCCTGGCTTTATCTGGACCGTCTAGTACGGAAAGTATGATCTGGCCCAGGTATGGCGCTGGTCTGGCTTTATATAGACCGTATATTCTGGAAATTCAGATCGTGCCCAGGTCTGGCGGTAGACTGGCCCAGGTCTAGCGCTGGTCTGGCTTTATCTAGACCGTCTTGTCTGGTAGATCTGATGTGGCGCAGGTCTGGCGCTGATCAGCTTTCTAAGAACAGAAAAAGTTCTAAGTTCGATCAGCAAATTTTTCTCACATATTTCAAAAAACTGACAGCGAATTAAAAATTATAGGTAATAAGAAATTCACACTATCAAAACAAAATTTTTTTTATCACCTTGACAGTCTCGTCTGGCCCAGATCTGGCTCTGATCAGCTTTCCAGGAATAAAAAAAATTTCTGTGTTCAATTAGCCATTTTTTTTACATATTTCGTAAAACTGACAGGGTTTCTAAAATAATAGGAAATAAGAAAATCACGCCATCAAAACAATAATTTTTTTATCACCTTGACATTATGGTCTGGTCGAGGTCTGGCGCTGATCAGCTTTCCAAGACATGAGCGAATGAGTGACTCTCTACTTTAAGTGGTTTAGGGTTCGATTCTCGGTGCTTGCGAATTTTCTGCGAAAGCGTTTTTCTGTTATTATATTTAATATGTAAGTTAGGATGCTTAAACTATCTATACGTTCACTATTTATTTATTATGCACTATGTACTATTTATTTATTTACTTGAGACTAGACGGCCTAGTTAGCGGCTGATCATATTGATCTGACCTGGGGCTAGCAAAAAAAAACGCTACTTTTTTTGGGCCAGGCCGTTCAGTCTGCGCCAAGACTGGAATCTAGACAGTATGCTCTGGGCCTGGCCAACGCCAGAAGAGTTTTCTACACGGCAGGTCTACGATAAATATTCAAATAGGGCTTTCACAACCCAATTTACTTGAAAAACTAAAAAAGTGACCTATTTAATCCGAAAAAGTGACCAAAAGTGATTGATTCCTAACCCAAAAAGAGACTAAAATTGACTCTGTAATTATGATATGACTAATGTTCTTTTGAATGCAAAAGAATTCGATATAATTCATAAGGATTCCAGGCGAATTTTGACGAATCCAGGAAAAATTTATAAGAATTCACGGTGATTCAAAAGAATTTAAATAAATTGAAAACAAATGATAAAATTCAAAATATCTCATTGATTTCACAAAAATTGGGATGAATTGAAAAGAATTCAAGGGATCCAGAGACTTTGGTGAAATTCATTAAAATTTTCATTGAACTGAGTAGAATAGGAGTGGAAATAATTCAGGGCAAAATCAAAGGAATTGAAATGAATTGAAAACAAATTTCAAAATCCAAAATAATCCATTCATTTCAGAAAAATTGGGATGAATTTAGAAGAATTCAAGGGATTCAAGAGACTAATAAAATTCATGAGAATCTCCATTCAAATGAGAAAAATGGGAGTGAACAGAATTCAGGACAAATTTTAAAAAATTAAGTAAATTCAAATAAAACTCAAAAAATAAAAAAAAACAACAAGAAAATTAAATAATACTTGAATCAATTCACAGAAACTTAAGAAATTTGATGAAATACACAAGAATTCAAAATGAGTTTAAAAGCCTTCACCGTGAATTACAAGAAAAAAAATAAGAAAAAATGAAAAAAATACCCCATTGAATTGAGTAGAGTTGTGCAAATTTGGAACAAAAATTCAACGAAAATTCCATTCCTTTCATTAAAATTAGAGTAAGTTTAAAAGAATTAAAGAGAACTTGATGAAATTCATATATGAATTTAAGGTTAATATGAAAGAATTCAGAGCGAATTAAAAATAATTTAAGTGAATGGAACAAATTCTTCTATTCAAAAAAATTGAGAGTAAAAAGAATTAGCGAATTCAGAGTAATTTAAGTTAAATGAGAAGAGTTCGACGAAATTCATAAAAATTCAAGGTCAAGCTTTAAGAAATTCAAGTGAACTAAAACCAATTTCAAAATATTAAAAAAATAATTTGAATTCTTTAAGTTTAGAGTGAATTTAGAAGATTTCAATGGGATTCAAAAGCATTTAGGGTGAATTTAAAAAAATTCAAGAGAATTCCAAAGACTTAAAAATAATTCAGGATAAATTGATAACAATTCAAGGTGAATTCCAAATGAATTCAAATAAAGTTAAAAAAGTCAAAAAATCCTAAATATTCCATTCATTCCAATAAAATCAATGGAATATTTTGAATTTGTTGCATTTTCTTCAATTTATTGGGAATTCACCCTGAATTCTTAGCACTAGCACTATTTAATTCAGGTCCATACCTATATCTGAATTTTCTTAAATTTTTTTAAATTCCTTTGGATTCTCTTGATTTTTTTAATTCACCCTGAATTTCACTGAAATCCCCCCAATTTTACTCAAATAAATGAAGCATTTTGAATTCGTTCAATTTTTTTCAATTGATTTGAATTGAGTTGGAATTTACCCTGAATTCTTACCAATATATCTTGAATTTTTTTTATTCACCCTGAATTCTTTTGAATCCACTTAAATTCTTTTAAATTTTCTCAATTCTACTCAATTAATTGGATTGTTTCTTTTTTCTTTAGTTTTTTTTTTAATTCAACGTGAAATCTTTTAAACTCTCCTTGAATTCTTAGTCATTTGATGAAATTTTTTTGAATTCACTTGAACTCTTCTAATAATGAATGAATAAATGAATTAATGAAAAGGTTGGGTTATTTCTAAAATAACTTTTCATTTTAGAGAACTGTGTAATTAATTTCTTACTTATGCTTGAAATGCAAAAAATTATTATGGAATGAAGGAATGATAAATGATTACAAATTGGAATTTGTCATATGAAATGATTTTCTAAGACGTTTCTTTAATGCTAATGATTTAAAATTTAACATTCTTCATTTCTGAAAGCTACAATGATAAATTGTTACAGTTTATATTTCGAAGTGTCTCGTCGTTCCGAAATTCGGGATGAGTAGTCGAATATATGCCATAAGTTTGGATATTTGCCAAAAGTTTGGCTAGTCGTCCCGAAATTTCGGGACGACTATTCCATCCCCTTTTCCAGCTCCCCCAATTTTTCGGGACGACTAGACGCAGCCTTTATATTTCTTTTTTTTTAATCATTTATATTCATGAATAATTTTGAGAGGTTCAAAATCAATTCAAACATTTAAAGGTTATTCTTATCTTTTCAAACTTTTATTCTTTAAATTCAAAACTTTATAATTTTGATGAAATGATTTTAAACCTTTTACTACAGAAAGTAGTTACTACTGATCAAATCGTGTCTAAACATTTAAATCTCAAATTTCATTGCCTAAAAACACAAATTTCTAATATTCCAGACTTCTAGGTGGATTTTTCAGGTATCTCACCCAGTCTTTCGAATTCGTTCGATAATTGAGTTGCAAAAGGGCCGGCGCACGCTCGTTCCTCCAAGCAAGCGTTCGCCATGCGCAACCACTGGCAGGGTCGCGCAAGAGGCGGAGGTGTTAATTATCATCCGGACTCTTAATTGTTATTTCTCAGGTCGTCCTCGACTTTTCTCGTTCGGGAAATCGCGAATTATGGTCACGGCATGGAACTTCGAATCACGACCCGTTGGCGTGCCTCTCATTAGCCTATCCTACTGATTTACGGTGGCCTCATGGAATATTAGTGCTTCGGTAGGATTAACATCGATATGCCACGTCGAGCAAAAAAAACTACTTCACCCATGTTCATGCGCTTCTTTTGCGAAACTCCATCGAGATCAAGATACACAGGTTATTTCGTTATGACTGGCGAGCGAAACTCGATCATCAAGATTGAAGTCGACTCGACGCATACGTAATTTCATTAGGGAACTCTCTCGAAGATATAAGAATCTCCGGCTATAGTGAAATTGCCTCGAGGTTTTAAATTGTATGCTAGTCACTTATGAATGAATCATTTAATTGACTTCACACGACTCCATCTTCCGGGATTTCAGAATAGATAAGCTGCTTTTTTAATTAAGAATCTGGCACTAACGAATCTCATCAAATCTAATGAATTGAATGATGAACTGATAAAACTATTGATGCACTGTCTTTGCATCTGAATCAAGTTTGAACCTTAACAGGTCTTGATTCCTTCTTTTGGCAAGAGATCTTAAGATATTTCTTCAATTAGGCTGGACACCCAAAACTCAAGGCAGATTTCACCACTGCTTTTGGCTGATTAGAGCGCACGTTTTCTAGCAGTTTCTATTATTCATGGCAAACAGCTATTCGCTGAAATTTTGGGCATACGCATTGGACCTTATATTTCCACATATGTGCCAAGTTTAGCCAACAACTGATCATCCTGATCGCCATAAACAATAGAAAATTGTAGAAAACATGCTCCCTAGGAGGCAAAAAGAACTGGTGATATCTGCTCTGAGTTTTGGGTATCTAGTCTACTTGGATGAATCTAATAGACTTACCAATGATTTCGTCTTATAGGATTCAGCCTTAGTATTAATAGCATTGCACAATATTTGTCTAATTACCAGCATATACTGAAGAACATTTAAGTCAATGTTGTTTAGGATTTTATGTAACGTTATTGGTATTGGAACTATCGGTCGGATTGATAGTTCTGGAAAAAAGGCGAAGACATGTTGAATTCCAAGCCGTGACCACCCACATAAGGAGAGAGACGTCCCTGTGAGAGTGACGTACGTGTTTTTGCGGCACGTTTGCACGTGAATATATGGATAGAGGATCTATGAGGGATACGGTATAGTAGCAGCGTATTCGATGAGAAGGATGCAGGGATGGTGAGCTAGTGTTGCGTGCTTTCCGTAATGGGAGCTGCAAAAAGCTCTCCCCGATCGTAACTCCTGCGAGCGAGGAGACTCGAGATATCGAAGGTTATGGGAGATCATGGCATTCGGGGAAATGATAGAGCAAACCCGATCACTGCAGGAAGCGAGGGAGGCTGAATTAAACCTGGATACGAACTTGCTTCGATTTACGATCATCGGTGTCTTCAAACCTTCCTCCAATAGACTTCAATCTTTTGCAATGCTTTGATATTTTTGTAAGTCACATCCTTCCATAGGGATTGAAGAAAGTCTTAAGCAAATTTTGAAGTCAATATTTAAAATAGGTATGATTGCTGGTACAAAAAGGAGAGAACAAATTACACTTCTGTGGTACTCAAACTCCGAGAGGTTAATAGTCAATTTACCCAATCAAGAATTTAAAAACTTTAAAAATAAATTCGAGCATACCGGGGGAAATTAGTCTTTTTTCAGCACATGGGAAAGGCTGGGAATATAATTATCATATTACGACGAAGAAATTATCATCTGTCGAAGTGGTATCCGCGATCTGACAACCTGCGTATTTATCCCAAGGCGATGGTCCTCACGCGATTCGAGTAATTATCTAGAACATATGCACAGACCTGTATGGTACGGCAAAACTCATGCCATTCGTTTTATCTCGGATATGGAGAGTTCGACGACTTCTATCTGCATGATCATTGATATATAGAAAGTCCATCAGTGGGGATGCATTGAGGATAAAACCTACTAATCTTGCCACATCTTTTGTAGATCAAACGTTGATGTTATAATTGTATACAACAGTTTGGGATACATCTAAGGAACAAGTGTCGTGTCAGCAGCTGTGAATTGTGTTTGGTACAGACCATGTATTGCTACGTCAACTGTGGATGTATAAAATTACAGGAAACACCATCTTCAGGAAAGCAATGCTAGATACACCAACTGTGGATGCAGTTTTGAAAACAGAGACTGTCTAAAGTTGTTCACCTACAATAAAGTAGTAATATATCGAAAAATGAAGATTCAGATAACCTATTCGAAACCAGAAATGGAACGATCATGAGTAGTTGTGGGTTCTAGGGAGCCAGGACGTTGGTCAACGGTCACGAGAATAATATTTCAAGCGGTAGTTCGCGCACGAAGAGGTTATATGGCTGGTGCTCTCTCGTTCTTTCTTTCTTCCTCTCACCCGGACATCTCAATAATACAGGTACCGAAGCGCGAGTAGTACACCAAGTGGTGCCAAGGGCATGTAATATATGGCCCTTAAATCATCAGGAAGGAGTAGATGGTGGCTCTACAGTCTACCTAACCACCGTCGGTAACCGCCCCGCAAACATATCAATCAGTGCAGTATCCGTGCGCACTTAAAGATCCACCTATTCGAACACTCGTTAATCAAGCACGCTCGAAAGCCGGGTCTTGCATCCGAATGAACGCTCCTGAAGTGTGCTACGAGGACTCACAAGACCCTTAAGAGAAGCAGTCCTTGGGGAACCGATCGAAATTTAAATTGGCAAATTTAAACCTCAATCCACGACGATACCCATATTCTTCAAATCTGTTGATTCACATCATGCTGAAAAATTGTATAATTTGATAGGTAAGGCAGATTGTGGACCAAACGCTGCAACGTCATACAAGATAAGACAGTCATAATATAAGATACGATCTGAAACCCAATCAGCTGAAGCATCTACTTCTGGTCATAAATTGTTTCCGTGCATGTAAAAGTTGGCAACCTAAAAACTAGGTAAGTAAACAAGCATGACCATAATCTTCAGCAGCGATTAGCATATGACAGCTTGTCGAGAGACTTTATGGTAAGTCCCTAGTGTCTCTTTTTACAGAAAATTCTTGCAGATTATGATACTACTTTCTCGGGATGACATTTTTCGAATCAATTTAAGATTGCTGGATATCTTAAAGCTAAGAATTCAAACATCCATCAATCTCGGAGAACGTTAAGACCATGGATAGTTTTTGTTCGATCTCAACTATCAATCACCAGATTTTTTGCAGAAAATGTATCGTGAAGTTTATTCTAATAAGGTCAACCTATTTTCTCTGATCCTTTAAACTAATATTCTCGGAAGACGTGAAGTGATTAATGTAGCTAAAAAGTATTCTAATTCTTTGTATCCTGGCAGCCTTGTTTGATTTAAAATTCTTTCTTCACCTTGCCTTTTTTCTTTTTCTTTGGTTACAGTATATTCTGGTATCGTGATGGGTGTTCACGCAGAGTGCTGAAAAAATTGACCCGGAAATTGATGGTTCAGAAGGTCTATATCCATAAGATAGCACTAGTCCATAAATGGAAAGAAGTATTGGAATTATCCGCGGCGGTTAATGAAGACAGACACGAAGATCGTCGAATCTATGCTACCAAGTCAGTACTTTAAGCAGGGGATTTTTTTTGATCTCGAGGAAAAGCAGCGAAAAAGAGCAAGTGCAAAAGCGTGGCATGTAAAACGATGACGAGCGAACCGAAACGCACGCAATAGCCGGTGGTGGCCTCGGTGATTTACATTGATGGCATTGCTCTCTTTATCCAAAGACGAATCTCAAGAAAACCTTGAATATTATTCTGCTGAGAAATGAAGTTCTTGTTCCCTTTTATGATAGATCAAATAAATAAAAAGAAAAACAAAGATTTGTGAATGTGAATGGTATATAGACTATATAACATACAATTATACATGAATCTCTTAATTTCCAAACAACGATTTGCACTTGAAGATTAGTCAGGCAAATTATAATTAGCCGTTGTCGATGCATTAATTGTGGTAATTACTACACTTTCTATAATAATTACACAAGAAGTGCAAAGATTATGGCAGTTACCATGCTTAATAGCAAGATTTACATCTCTGAGGTATGTATTTTCTTTCCAAAGCTGATACAATCAACGCAGCATTTATTTTCTAAGAATTTTCATTCCGAAATACAAACTTTAGAGAAACAAACATTTTTAGAATTGGATGCAAGATATCGCAGTCAGATTTCAGATTTTGGAAAAGATGGCTGACTTCTTGCAGAATGTAGGCTGAGTTCAGAGAATGATTCTAGGAGGGTATTGTGATAATTTTGTTGAGGAGGAATACCGGTAATCAGTAGACGTTGGATAGTAGCATTGTGACGAAGCTGGCCAATGAAGTCGTAACAATGAGTGCAATGATAATGCTGCCCGCGTCTCGTGAATGGGAGAGGAGCTGGGAGAAAGAAAAAGAGAGAAAGAGAGGATGGAAGAAGGCAAGCAAGTAGAGTCAGCCCCAGGAGATCATTAGCTCACCTGGCCTTGGCTCCAGGCAAGAGTTAACTGCTCGACGAGCGTTACCACCCCTTATTGGTCCGCCCCTAATTATGCACATGTCACGGCCTATTTTGTCACGCTATATTGCCCTCTTCGGCTTCTTGTTGCTGGACTTCAGAGAATGTATCTAATCTGTTACAAATGTATCAAATTTTCAAATTAAGAGAGATGTGAAGATGTGTTGAATCTTAAAGGAAGATGGGCTAGAGCAGAGAGCAGACGACTTGAATGAACTCATTTGTTAAGAATTATGGTTTGATGTGTGCATATAATTATTTATATTTTAAGTAGATTCTATAAAGATTAGGAAACTTTATGTCTGTCTGCGAATATTGAAAGATGCTTCATCACGTAATTCAAGTTATTATCTGGAATATATGCACAGACCTGAATGGTACAGCAAAACGCATGCTATTCATTTTATCCAGGATAGGGAGAGTTTGACGACTTTCATCTGTATAAGCATATTGATATTCACAAAAATCATCATTGGGAATACAATAGTTTTGTTTAAACTAAGGCTCGAAGGTGGTACATCAAAGAATAAAACACCGAGGACATATTAAAGCAATTAGTCTTGATACATCTTTTGTAGATCAAACGTTGATGTGAAAATTGTATGCAATAGTTTGGGATACATATAAGAAACAAGTTGGAGTCAGCAATTGAGGGCTCGGATTGCAGAACCCGATGTGATCTCGGCCAGCAGGTAAGGGAGGGGATAACGCGACTGGTCGAGCGAT
>JAUMHM010000085.1:29279749-29295378 GCA_032362435.1 Melikaiella ostensackeni
TCTGAAGCAATTTAAATTGTATTCAATTATTGGACCCTAAAGCCAATTCGATCACCAAAAATTCCAAAATAAAATAACTCGAAAGATTATTGAAAAAATTGATACTTCTTTTACGATTGCTCAGCATAACTTATTTTGCTGACCAAAAAATTTTAATTATTTCATTTCTATTCAATTAATATTTTTCATTTGGCATTATGGCTAAAAAATATACAAAACTCTATTTTATATATGCAAATTTTTTTATCAAAAGAAATTTTTTCACAATTAAGAGCCATGGCTAGCCTCGATTAAGTTCAATCCAAAAGTTTTTGCACATCCAGTTTCTCTTTTGTAAGTGTTTCGAGGATTCCCCGGTTATTTTAGAAAAGAAGGAAAAAAATGGTACTACGTGTTTTTGAGAAAAACGATTTTTTCATTTTTAACTATTAAAAACCTCATTTTTCTTGAAAATGACGCAAAAGATAAAGATATGTTCATTGTTCAAAATTGTTTCTCTTCCTGAATTCTGTAAAATTATACTCTTACTAGATGTTGAATTTGTGTATTTTATTAAATTTTTCGAAATAAATATAGAAGAAATCGACTAAAATACCATGTAGTTTAACGAACTTTAACATTTCAATTTTAAAATCGTTTGTTTATGTATCAATAACAATGTTAAGAATATGTTCCATGAGATTATTAAGGTTCCTGAGCTTCAAAGTAAAGCAAAATTGGTTTTTATTTATAAAATTGAAGAAACATCATTTTTAACGATTAAAATTCTTATTTTTCTTGAAAACGACGCAAAATATCAATAACAGTTCATAGTATAAAATTATTATACTTCCTGAAGACTAAAAAATTATACCTTCACCAGATATTTATCTTGTGTATTCTCAACAAATTTTTCCAAAAAGTACAAAAAATCGATAAAAATCGACTAAAAATGCATTTAGTTAGTAGTAAAAATGTTAAAGTTCTTTCAAATTAAATATCATTTTAGCCGAATTTTGTCGACATTCATTATTTTTTTGTAAAAGTTCAATAAAATACACAATATAAACATCTGGTAAAGGTATAATTTTACAGACTTCAGGAAGTGGAACAATTTAAAACAATGCATTGCTATTCATATTTTGCGTCGTTTTAAAAAAATGATATTTTTAATTGTTAAAAATTATGTTTCTTCAATTTTATGAAGTTTAGGAACCGTAATGCTTTCATGGAATATGTTCTTCATATTATAAATGAACCAAAAACAAACGTTTTTAAAACTAAAGTATTGAACTTCGTTAAACTAAATGCTATTTTAGTAGATTTTTTCTATTTTTTTTTCGCAAAAATTTGTTAAAATATACAAAATAAACATCTAGTAAGGGTACACATTTGTGGAAATCAGGAAGGGGAACAGTTTTCATATGAACTGCTATTCATATTTTGCGCTGTTTTCGAGAAAAATGAGATTTTTATTCGTTAAAAATGAAAAAAATCATATTTCTCCAAAACTCATAGTACGATTTTTTTCTTTTTTGGCTTTAAATAAGTGGAGGGTATCCCCAAAAGATATACAAAAAAATGTATATGCAAGCACTTTTGGGTTGAACTTAATCGAGGTTAGCCCTGAGATTTTTTAGAAAATGTGCCAAAAAGACTTTCTTTCGATTTTGATAATACATTTGTTAAAAACTAAATTTTGAAATTTTTTTGATTTTCGGAAATGCACCAGCAAGAACTGTTTGAAAACTTTGAAAGTATTTTAAAGTAAAGAAAAAAATTGGTTTGAAAGGTGCCTTAATTGGAAATGATTTATTAATACGAAACTTAGATATATTAGAGTTTTCGCAATCTAAATTTAAAAGCACTATATTTTTAAAGTAGTTGAAATTTGAAAGCGCCACTAATAATAATAAAAAAATGGTGACATATCGAACGAAGAGTGCTGTATGAATGAAATTAAATTAATACTGTACTTAATAAAACTTGAAGTGAAATTTGAAAGTGAAATTTCGCTTCTTCATATCTCGACATGCTTTGAATTATAATGACGTAAGGCTCGCTTTTTGTTCGTAAATAATTTTTGACACTATTCAATTAAAGTATTTCAAGAATTTTTAATCGAAATAATTCCATTTCATTTTAATGAATTTGAAGCAGAAGTGACCAGTATATTTTTTAATTTAAAAATGTTTGAAACGTTTTGAATTTCAAAATTGAGAAATCTTAAATCATTAAAACATAAGTTTCTGCAGTTTTTAACAAACTGTATACAGTTACGGAATTTTCCGCAAAACCTTTCCAGCAATCACAATCCAGAAATATGTTTTATAATTTTATCATTTATTTAGTACCGTGAAACGGGGCTAGCCGGGACACGTTGGAGAAACCGGGCCACTCATAATTTTATATTTTATAATTTGATTTATTTCTTGTGGATACAATTTTGAAAGATTTTTACTTGTATTCTGTAAAATAAATATCAAACTTCATTTTAGAGATTATTTGGTCCAGTTTCTTGGGTAAGATTTGATGAAAATAATATTTATATAAGGTTTTACTTTTCTGTATTTTGGTTAAGTCGAAAAAAAACACTTTATAAACTTGACTTGCAGATTTTGTTGGGTATTTCCTTTTTATTATTATTTATTATTCACCTATCATGTTGTACATTATCTTAATAAAGTTATCTAAAATTTGAAGTAAGTTTAGATACTTTGTTTTGGCTGTAGAATGAATTTTATGAAAAGTTTCAAATTTGTAGGAGAAAACGGGCCATGGTTGGAAATTATAATACCCAAATTCGGATCGTCCAGTTTTATCAAATACTCAAATGAGCAGTTACAAAATGCTATTCACCAAAATGTTTCCTAATATCGTCAGGATTATTTTTTAATTTTGTGTTGTTATACTTATAAGGTTATAAATGAAGCAACGCATATAAGTTTATGCTTTTGCTGAAAAGAAACACGTATTTTTATGTTGTTACTCATCATATTTGTTTAATTCACTCTAAAATAACGATAGAGGCTTTCGTTTTATGATATTTTTCCACTTGGTATTACAGAATAGATAATTTTGCCGTTTTATTGAAAGATGACGACTTAACCCCACACTGAGGAGTAAAGACGGACAGGCTTTGGGCTCCAATAACTAGTTACTTGTCACTAAATTAAATGTTTGAACTTCAGGATATGGAAGAGGAAGAGTTAGACATTATATATTCGAAATATTAAGATCTGATTCTGATTCTTTCCGATAATATATTAAGAAAAACCTAAAAAAGATGTCCCGCTTAGGCCCGTTTCGGTATCTACCATTGTATATTAATGTAATGTAATGTTATCTGGTAGATAGGTTTTTCGAAGCAGTTTCTGGGCGTGCAATCAGCCCCGCAATATTGAAATTTGTGTAGACATGCTTTCCTTTTTGTAGGCAAGTTAGGGTCGAATTATCTCCGAATATAATTAAAATTTCTGATTACCTTTTATTCAGATGAATTCGTTTTCTCCTTACGAATCCAACGATATAAAAAACTTATTTTTCATAAAAAATGTAGATAGAGCCCTTCATAAAAAGTATGGCAGTGTACTTGACAGGGTTAATCTTACAGACAATTTCATAACACTAGTCAGTGTCAGTTTTAAAAGCTTATGAAAATGTTGACTTAAGATATTTTTAATCTCTTGAAAAATTATGATCTGATTTTCAGTTTCCAACCTAAAAAAAAAGTGAAATACTTTAAAAGCAATTCAGTAAATATTCCCAAGTAATAAACGTCGCTGAATATCGTATGACTGATCTATCATCTCAGGAAATTAATAAACAGTAAAACACTCGATAACGATGGCTTGTCTGGACTGTGCCGTATTTACGAAGCTAGTACCATATTTACGAAGGTAGTTAGAGCCACGCTGAATATCCTTAAGGCGGTTCATAGGCAGCGCGGTATGGAGAAGAGTAGGTATCGTTACCAAGGGAGAATAAATATACGAAGACGCATCGATGATTAACAACCGGTCGACGTTTTGTGCGGGGCCGCGAGTGTAATCGATTAATTTACGATATCGTACGCGTCTGGCGTTGGACAGCCATTGTTTGTTGTTAATTACAGCGGTACATCTGATCGGCCGCGAGCCGAAATCGGCGACTCGTTCCGATTCGGAGATCCAACGACCGCCCGCGGACAGGTTTCTTATTGGAGTGATTTGAATGTTCGTTTTTAACGAGGAATCGATGACCCGTCAAAATCAAGAGCGATACTTTGTTATGAAGCTAAGTTCTGTCGTTTAAACTTCATCTTTGATCACAAGATATGATACAGTACAGCACACACACACCTTTCGGTGGTCGGAAGTCAACGTCCTGCTCTTGTTCTCGTGCCGAGAAATAACATGTCTTACATGTTGAACAAGCGATCAGCTCTCAATGAGACTCTTCTTTGTTCATATTTCATAGAGACTTTATTATTATTAGCAATCAATTATGCCTCGATTTCTATTTTGCAATTTTCAAGCTATAAATAGTTGTAAACTGAAAAAGGGGTGAATTTGAAAAATGCAGACACCTAGCAAATTCACGTAGACGGTCAAAACGAATACAGTGTAAAAAATTTCTCCTGTGAACTTCCAATACAGTAATGGAGTTAATTACCAGAACGCAATGTAATTTAACAATATACGATGTATTCACAGAGAAAAACGGATGTTATAACTTAGATATTAAAGGATTAGATAGTACCGCCTTGCATCCTCATATTCACCCGAATCTTACTGAGATGTTAAGCGTAAATAAAATCTGTAACAATCTTCAAAAATTTTTTCAACTATCTTCTTCACCGTAAAAACTTATATATGATCCATTAAAATTGTTTAATTTTGAATACTTAAAACGAACATTTTGTTCAATCATTTAAACTGTCGACTGGATGACTTGCAATCATTTGTAATGATATGCACTCTAATAAGGAATCCTCACTAGAAATTCAATTTACTTTCCGCCTTGAAATTTGTTTTTATTATTAAATGACATCTTTGCTGGTTTTTTGAAAGACATCGTTTTTTTATTGACCCAAAGTATGTAAAATTGTCCTACTTCTTACTAATTTAAAATCTAAGAGATAATCATAAAATAGTGTCAATTCTAGAAAGCAGAATACGTTTTTTGTCATGATTTTCTCTGGATTCTGAAAAAGCGTTTTCACGACATTTACTGGCTTTCCTAGAATGAATCAAGAATCAGGTCCGTTTTCTGTTGATTTTTAAATGATTGTAAGTTATAATACATCTGTGGTGGGACGATGCAATAATTCTTGGTTGTTCTATGGTCTAGTGGTTCTGGACTATCTAGACTCTAGTCTAGAGTCTAGAACACTGGACACTTAAGCGAGTAGGCAGCTAGGTACGCGACATAAAGGAAGACAATAAGCAGCAATATAAATGCAGGACGCTTATACTCGGGTGCCGCAAAAGAGAGTCAAGATATCTTGGCTTTTACGATTCATTAATCCTGTCGCGAGTGACTTTCGCTTAATAAGTCGTTCGGTCGATCTCTGAATCTGTATGCTCTACGTTAGCAAGATTTCTTGGAGGATCAGGTGGTCCCAATGAGTTGACGAATTGACCAATGGGGAAGCGAGAATTCGTAACGAGTATCTATGATTCCAAGAATAATGATTCAAAGATATAAAATTATTAACAACAGGTAATGAAGATAAATCTTCTCATAAATAGATGCGTGCAAAATACGAGAATTTATTATGCAGCCAAAATTTCGAAATCTTTAAACAGAATCATTAAAAATCGACATACATAAAAATTAAATGTTGAAAATTGGCAAACTGTCAAACCGCCGACATTCGACAATCTCAACTTAAATTCGACATAAATTTTGACAAATTCAAACTTTTCAAGACTTCAGAATTCGGAATTTATACTTTGGTAATTAAGTATAAACTTTCGAAAATGGACAATACAAATAATAATGTAGCCTCGGATAGGATTGCCACTTTTGTTGACGAAAGGCATGCCCTCGGAAAAGTTTCAGGCGATGAATGTAGATTGAGTGTTTAGAATGCTAGAGGTGCCAATGATTTTAGGAAAATGCAGTTGCGGCATACAATGAGCATAAGGAAGCTTGATGTTTTATGTGTACCTGTAACGAATAAGAAGGGATGTGAGATAAGAAAGATTCAAAATGGACTCAAGCTACAGTCAGGAGTAGATAATAAGTCATATGGCAGCCAAGGATTTGGTCTGATTAGGAATGAGAGAGCAAAGCAGCATGTAAAAAGTATGAATGTGTACCTACGAGATCCCTATGTGTTAGAATAAATGTGGGAATCATAAGGCTATTGACAATAGCATGCTACACTCCGGTTGATGGTGACAGTAGTGATGTAAGAGTTACCTTCTGGGATTCGTAAATGATATTCTAGGTACTTGCGATCCTGGGGAAAGAATCAGCATACTCGGAGATACGAATAGCTGGGTTGATGTTCAACGCGAAGGTACGGACATCGTAATTTGTCACTTCGAAAAACGAACGGTAAAGGGGAGAAATTGATTAGCTTATGCTTAGAAAAAGGGTTCTTTATTACAAATACTTGGTTCAGACATAAGATAATCTACGTGTATACTTGGTGCAGAAGCGAAAGCCACAGTATGATTGATTTTGTTGTAGTGGATGAGAGACAGAGAGGGCTAGTAAGAGATATAATAGTTACGAGAGGTTCTGAATGTGGAACGGATCACTACCTCATAGTTTCAACAATGAACCTAGGTCAGGGATGGAAGAAAGGGAGAATTAATAATAGGTCGAAGCAGATACGAGTTGAAATAGAGAATTTGCAGAAACCAAAAGTTCAAATAGTATATCGTGAAAAGCTGAATAAATATTAAGGTCATCATAGAGAAGACTGGAAGACAGAACAAGACAAAGAAAACGTACTCAAAAAAGCTGAATACTAAAGGTCTTAGCAATGCGGAGAGGGCTAGACTAGAAAATGATTATAGGGATAAAAACAGAAAAGCAAAGATGCTAGTCAAAGAAAGCAAGGATAAAATCAAAGCAGAAGAAGAGAAGAAAATGCAAAATGATTTTGAAACAAATAGGAAATAATTTTAGAAACGGGTTAAGAAGATTAGAAAAGAAAGTACTAGCACTGAGTTAATCGTAATTAAGAATGATGATTGTGCACTTTAAAAACAAAGTAAAATTTCAGGGCTCATTTCAGGTATTAAAATAAGACTCGGAAAAATCAGTCTCGAGAGGTAATGAAATGAAACCACTGATGGGAACTCAAAGTCATTTGTTTTACATTGAAAATAACAGCATGAAGTTCCCTATTCAAAAACAGAACATGCAAAAAATGATATCGTAAAAAAGAGATCTCTTGTTTTCGCAGCATGAAATGGTATGGGACACGGACAAAATGAATAACTGTATAAGTGATTTTTTCAAGAAATTGTATGGAGCTCAAGTTATGGAGCATAACAACTGTGATACAGATAAAGATACGTTAGACAATCTCGTTGTAGATGGTGAAAGAAGAATCGATATCTGCGACATTATATGCGTAATTAAGAAACTAAAGAATGGTAAGGCTGCTGGTGTGGATGGTATCACCGCTGAAATGCTTATGAGCAGTAGCGGATACTTTTTTGTGTTGTTGAACGAATTTATGAATATGTGTGCTCAGAAGGATGAAGTTCCGAATGATTGGCGAAAGGCGATTATCGCTCCACTCTAGAAGAGAAAGGGTGATAAAGGTGACTGTCCTTATTATAAAGCAATTAGCCTACTAAGTACCGTGCGGGCTAAACATTTACGAAAATATTTATCAGTAAGGCCATGGGAATAGCCAAAGGAAAGATCTGGAAAGTCCAATGTGGATTTATTCCAGGGAGATTATGTGCGGATCAGATATTTAGCTTGAGAGAGATCATAGAAAAAAGTTTGAGAGTAAACAGGAAAGTTTTCTGTGCATTTGTTGAACTGGGAAAATTTTTTGATACGGTGGATAGAACTAAACTTTGGGAAGTCCTGAAAGAGTATGCAGTGAATGGTTTGATTTTAAAAGCAATAAAAACAGTATACATATAATGGTAGTAAAGCGAGTGTAAGAGTAAATGGACAACTTAGCGATTGGTTTGATATTAAGCAGAGCTTTATGCAAGGTTGCGTTATGTCCTCCTGGACGTTCTATATATACATGGACAAATGTCTGAGAATGGCTGTCTTGAACGAAGATGGTGTTGATCTCGGAACAGTGACAGTACGTGGACTGGCGTTTGCATTTGATAAGATTGTTACGGCAGAATCAGTCGACGATTTGCAGAGAATGATAAGCAGACTGGATACCAGCATGAAGAGTATGAGTCTTAAAATTAGTGTGAATGAAACAAAAATTATTGTGTTTGACAGTAGGGGCGAGAAAACAGGATGCAACATTGCTTTAAACGGAGAAATGATAGAAGAAGCTGATGATTTGATGTATCTTGAAAGTTTATTTACTGCTGACGGAAAGATAGATGCAGAGATATCCAGACGTATAAACGAGCGTAACAAGGTTATTGGCAGTGTACGAGCCATTGCAAGAAGTGAGAATTGGCATGCAATTCTTGCAGAATATAT
Source organism: Melikaiella ostensackeni (assembly GCA_032362435.1). Classification (NCBI taxonomy): domain Eukaryota; kingdom Metazoa; phylum Arthropoda; class Insecta; order Hymenoptera; family Cynipidae; genus Melikaiella; species Melikaiella ostensackeni. The sequence continues at coordinate 29,288,363 of JAUMHM010000085.1, forward strand.
GCGGTAAAACGTTAATGGACAAAGTCGGTAATGAGTGGTTTCTTAAATAATATGGTGTAGAAGAAACATTGATTGACAAGAGTGGATGGTTTGGTCATGTTGAGAGAATGAATAAAGGATATTTAATAAAGTAAGTGTATTTTGGTAAGGTGAATGATTGTGCACCCATGGGTAGGTCGACGAAAGAATGATTAGAAGGTGTGAATTAGACTCTAAAGCGAAGAGATATAAACAGTCGTAAAAACACAAGAGTTTGCATGAAAAGATGTATGGATGTAAAAGAAGGAAAATAATTGTGATCTATGAAGCTCTTCAACTGCGGTTGTATTTTAAGTGTTCGAAATAATAAATATTTTGTTCAAAATATAATAAAGGAACACATTAAAAAATTTGAAGCATTGATCGTGCAGATTGAACCTTTTCAAAACAACGATTATTTAAAAAATTTAAACTTAAAAATCTCTAACTGCAAAAGGTTACAGTGACTTGATTTAATACAAGTGACGCGAAAATGTTGATAGTATACGAGTAACTTTGGAACTTTTTTTCTCCTTATGATTCGGAGATACAGATCCGTCTTCTTTTCTGAGTCTAGACTTTACGGAAGCCGCGAACGTGAGTCACTTTGAGTTGTGAGAGAGTGTAGGATGGAAGATGAGATTTAATATATGCGCTTTGGTGAGAGAGAGAAAGAACGAAGAAGGAAGAGAGAAATACGATAGATAAAAAAAGAAAGAGACAAAAAAGGAAAAAAGGGAGAAGAATTACTCTGGAAGGTAAGTAATGGGAAAAGGAGAGAGCAAGCAAAAGCAAGATAGAAATTCGAGATGAGGTCTCGGTAGTAAAGTCAACGGTTACCGCCCCAACAAAAAAGTCAAATTGGTTGAAATAAAGAGTTACGTACGCAAAGGAGCCAATGGTAGCAATTTCACATTTCCTATGTATATAATTATTGAGATAAAAAAGAATAATTTTTTTATTTCATTATTTTATTATTTATTTGTTAACATTAAACTAGATTAAAATACATCAAAACCTCTCTTGCTAAGCTCCTTTTTAAGGTCCTAATACGGAGGTTTTCCTGTACAAAAAGTAAAATCTACATATTTCCTTATTTAATCATCAAGAAATTCTTTTCAAGTTACGACTCAAGAATGCTAATCTCGTACAATGGTGCCTATTAAGCAAAATTCTTGTGTTTTGAACTAAGTATACTACGCGATCTTGCACATTTTCATCTCAGATTCCTACGGCCTGAAAACGAAATTAAAATAGCCAACGGATGCAAATTGCACTTGGCTCCCATAATACCAGATAATCTCAGTAAAATTAAGCATCCATGGAAATTAGTTGGGAGAATTTTAAGGCTCTGTTGCAAAAATGTAATCTCGAGGTTCATACCGGAAGGTAGAATGGTTACAGTTATTGAAAAGGTCATATGTAGATTTATAAATTATAATCGAGGTCTGAAAATAAATTATCGTAATGGCATGCGAAAGTGCTTTAACAATGTAACAAGAGACGAAATCATTAAATTACAAAAATCATTGAAGCAATCCTTGCGAGTTTCGATGGTAAATATTAGAATAGAAAAGGATTGATCCGAAGCCAATTACTGAACGTTACACGTCCTAGAGTCAAGAAAAAACGTGGTGTACGCGTGAGAGTCCGTTTGAGAGTTGCAACTTGCGACATAACGTGAAACCAGAGTGGAATAAATTACGACTTTACGAGAGCGACATTTGAATTGGCGGGATCCCTATACATAACTTAACAGGGCCGTGTTCATAATAATAGACACCCATGATTTAAAAGTGAAAAATCTGATTAAAAATCAATTTTATTTTAATAATTCAAAATTTGCTCTGAGAGGAAATTTAATCTAAAAGTAAAATATCATTATTAATGTTTACTTTCAGTGTATATTACTTTGAGAATAAATATTTGCATAAATATTCCCTTCGGATTTGTTTTCTCCCCCCTCCCCCCTTAACTCCTCTCACTGTTTTTCCTTCGATGACAAATCATTTTTCGCCAGACAAATTTTCCCTGTCATAAACAACTATACATTCAGAATTGGAAACATAGCAGAAGGGAATAGTGTTCAGAAGATATGCGTGGGTGAATTTTCCTTTTCTACCCTTGTATTCTGGATATTTTTGTTCGATCCCCTCGCCGTATTCTGCATAAACATCCAATACAATACGACCTCAAATCAATTCAACGATATTCATTCGTCTACCCTATTCCACCCTTTCTCTCCGTTAGTCAAAATGCAAATATTGATGCATATTTCCTCCACAGTTGCATATATAAGTGGAAAAAATATTCAGAAAATTGTATAGAAAAGATGCAGAATGGTAGGAAAATATGAAAAATTAATATGGAAAAGAAAGAATCGTATCAGAAAGAGTTGCACATTTGCAATTTAAAATATTTGCCACATAAATCAATGTTTCATAAAACAATATACTATATTAACATTTTATAAATAATTTACTTTACGCTAATGGACTTCATTATCTCTAAAGCAGACTCGTGTTAATTAGAATAAACTTCTTTCACTCGAATGTAAATAATCTATCATCTATCCTATGTCTTACATAAAAACACTATGTAGCCACTGATTAATTACCGCACTAAAAGTAACGACTCCACAAATTATTCTAGTTACCTTAAGCAAATACTTTAAGTTTGATATTAAAACTGCTCTTAGTTTCCACAATTGTAAGTGCAATGAAAATCAAATCTACAATTGAAATTTCAATTTTGAGGACTAATACTTGTAGAGAATTTCAAGGCGCATCTTTTTTTCTTTTTGCAAAAATTTGTAGGTTTCGTGGTTTTTGACGTAATGGGTAAGAAGTAAATTTTTCGAAGACAAAAACTTTCCATCTTGTTACACCTCAACTCGCGGTAACTTGGTCAATTTTCCGAATTTTTCGATTTTATTGATATTAAATCACGTGTTTAAGTCTTCTAGAACTATTTAAGACATAAAAAACATAAATATTATTACAAACAAAAAAGCTGTTAGTATTTCAGTTTTGTGAAAAGTTTTAGCTCAATCGGATGAATGGATGAAAAATTATGAATGTTTTAAATTGCAAACAGCAATCTTGACGCTGCCCTATGCACGTGCCTCCTCGTCTACGAACGTGTTGCAGCGGACGATATGAAGGTCAAGTCGGATATCAAAACAAATAATAGCAACCATTTGTAGTGCTCTTCTAAAATATACTATAAGTAAAGCAAAGAACCAGAAAATGGATTATTTTTTAGAATAGCTGCAAAAGTATTTTTTTGGGATAGGTTTGCTTTGGTTAACATCCTATTAATTTAAGAAAAAATCTCAAAATGAATCGAGGTAGAAAAAGAAATAAGCATAACGAGTTATGGATGAAAAATAGAAAAAAATGGTCCCGAAATCAGGTACGATTGGAAATCGTTAATAAAAATTTTGAATGAACTTGTTTCATAAACTTAATATCTCAGGACTAGTTTTTTATTATTATTTTACTATTATTTTCTTAAATAATTTTTTTATTGTATCATTCATAGACAGCCTTAGGTAATTATTTCTATTTTTTAATGAAAAAGTTGATAGCATTATTTGTTATTATTCTAGGGAAAAAAATAAACATTACAAAGTCTAAAACTAAGAAAGACGGTGTTAAAGATATTATAATCCCGGGGAATGCTTAAGGAATAAAATTTTTCGAAAAGTATTTTTTAAAAGTAATAACTCAGCGTCGACATGCCCAAGAAACTGAAGAGAATGACGAAAATAATTGAAAATAGTTTTTAATAAAGTATTATTTTGATAATTTCTTGTTCAAAATGTCTACTAAATAAATTATTTTGATGATAATATCTTGAGTTTTATTTCAACATCCAGGTTAACCTTCATATTGTCCGCTGCAACACGTTCGTAGCCGAGGAGGCACATGCATGGGGCATCGTCAAGATGGCTGCTTGGAATTTAAAGCATTTATAATTTTTCAACAATTAATCCGATTGAGCTAAAACTTTTCAGAAAATTTCTTTGAGCCTTAATCAATAACTTCCTCACTGAAAGTCTCCCATTGCTTGAAATTCGCCCGATAAACGAAGCGCTTGAAGGTTGAAATTCAAGATTTTTGCAGTCTCAAAAAAAAAATTAACGACTTTTTTGTTTATTAAAATATTTATGTTTTTCCTTCTTAAATAGTTTCAGAAGATTCAAACACGTAATTTAGTACTGATAAAATCAAAACATTCTGAAAATTGGCTAAGCTAGCTCGAGTTGAAGTGTAAAAAGATTAACATTTTTTGTTTTCGAAAAATCTACGCGTATTCCCTTTTGATCGCGAGAGGTTCAATTCAATGACTTCATTTTTCCGTAGTCTTTTAACACAACTTACTGATATAAGGAAATAAAATTAATTAATATATTTCGTTTAATTAGATATTGTAACAATATTTTTGGATATGAAAGGATGGAAATTTAATTAATATTATTTTAACAAACATCTCTAGACGTGTAACATTATCAGTGGCGTATCTACAAAAAATAGCGCCCACGGCAAATTTAAAATTACGCTCCTGTGCAGCACATCTATCAATAATTTTCCTCTTTTCTTTATTCTATTTTTTTAGTTTCATTGCACCGATTTGGTGCAATTTTCAACCAAATAGTTTAACTTTCAACCAAAAAAGATAAAAATTCAATCAAAAATAAAATAATAATTTTTTCAGATAAAAAATAATGTTTATTCAATAAAAAATAAACAGATTTTCAACAGAGTAGTTAAATTTTCAAGTAGAGATGAATTTTCAACTAAAATGATGAATCTTCAACAAAAAAAATGCATTTTTAACAGAAGAGTTCAAATTTCAAACAGGTAATTGAATTTTTAACAAAGTAGTTCAACCCGCAAACAAAAAAGATGAATTCTAAATGAAAAATGTAATAGTTGAAATATCAACCAAAAAAATTTAATTTCAAGTCCAAAACAGTCGAACTCAACCAAAGAAGACGAATTTTCAACAAAACAGTTAAATCTTGAGCCAAAGAAATAAATTTCTGATTAAAATGATGAATTTTATACAAAAAAAAATCATTAATGTTCAACCAAATAGTTGAATTTGTGTCCAAGAAGATTAATTTTCTACCAAAAAAGACGGATTTTCAACAAAAAACATGAATTTCCAATTACAAAAGATAACTTTTAAATCAAAAATGGAATAGTTAAATTTTCAGTAGAAAAAAAATTTCAACCACAAAAAAAAACAAAATATTTCAACAAAATGATTAAATTTTCAATCAAAAAGATGAATTTTCAACCGAGAACATTAATTTTTACAGAAGAAGACAAATCTTCAACAAAATATATGAACTTTTAAGCAAACAGTTGAATGTTCCACTAAAAATGATAAATTTTTAACAAGAAATGGAATAGTGAAATTTTCTGTGTAAAAAATAAATTTTCAATCAAAATAAATTAAGTTGATTTGGTTTTCAACCAAAATAAAAAAAACTATCTTTCAATAAAATAGATAATTTTTCAACCAAAAAATTACTTTCAATTAAAATGATGAATCTTCAACCAAAAACGTGAGTTTTTATTGAAGTACTTCAACCGTCAAACAAAAAAGATGAATTCTCAATAAAAAATGTAATAGTTGAATTTTCAACGAAAAAGATTTTTACATTAAATCCAAAACAATTGAACTCAACCAAAAAAGACAACTTTTCAACAAAACAGTTAAATCTTAAGTCAAAGAAATAAATGTTCAATTTAAATGATGAATTTTCTACCAAAAGAAAAAAATATTTTTTATCCAAATAGTTGAATTTTCATCCAAGAAGATTAATTTTCGACCAAAAAAGACAAATTTTCAACAAAATACATGAATTTTAGATTGAAAAAGATAAATTTTCAATCAAAAGTGGAATAGTTAAATTTTCAGTTCAAAATAAATAAATTTTCAACCACAAAAAAACATAATTTTTCAACAAAACTATTAAATTGTCAACCAAAAAGATGAATTTTCAACCAAGAATATTATTTTTCTACAAAATAAGACGAATCTTCAACAACACATATGAATTTTTCAGCAAATAGTTGAATGTTCTACCAAAAAAGATAAACTTCTAACAAAAAATGTAATAGTTAAATTTTCAGTTAAAAAAATAATAATTTTCAGTCAAAATAAATTAATTTAATTTAATTTTAAACCAAAATAAAAAACAATCTTTCAATAAAATAGTTAATTTTTCAACCAAAAAAGATTTTAATTTTAAATCCGAAACAGTTGAACTCAAGCAAAGAAGACGAATGTTCAACAAAATAGTTAAATCTTGAGCCAAAGAAGTAAATTTATAATTAAAATGATGAATTTTCTACCAAAAAAGACGAATCATGAACAAAATACATGAATTTCCGATTAAAAAAGATAAATTTTCAATCAAAAATGGAATAGTTAAATTTTTAGTAAAAAATAAATTTTCAACCACAAAAAAACATAATCTTTCAACAAAATGATTAAATTTTAAACCAAAAAGATGGATTTTCAACCAAGAAGATTAATTTTCTACAAAAGAAGACGAATTCTCAACAAAACATGAATTTTTCAGTAAATAGTTGAATGTTTTACCAAAAAAGATAAATTTCTAACAAAAAATGGAATAGTTAAATTTTCAGTTAAAAAAAATTAATTTTCAGTCAAAATACATTAATTTAATTTAATTTTTAACCAAAATAAAAAACAATCTTTCAATGAAATAGTTAATTTTTCAACCAAAAAAATTAACTTTCAATTAAAATGATGAAATTTCAACCAAAAAAAAAAAAATTAAATTTTTAATAAAGTAGTTCAACCGTCAAACAAATAAAAGATGAATTCCCAATGAAAAATGTGATAGTTGAATTTTCAACCAAAAAAGATTTTAATTTCAAATCCAAAACAGTTGAACTCAACCAAAGAAGACGAATTTTCAACAAAATAGTTAAATCTTGAGCCAAAGAAATAAA
>JAUMHM010000085.1:29295834-29306819 GCA_032362435.1 Melikaiella ostensackeni
AAGAAAGTTGAGATATCAAAATTGTTGCTTTTACGAAGACCTGTAAACTTGCCTCTAAATATTTTCTGGTGGGAGGCGTCATTTGTATTTTAAGTATAGAAAATAGTATTGGAATATTTTTATTTTTATTTTTGAGCCAAACGAGGCGAGATGAGAAAAAAATAGTCAAAAAAGTAGAATTTGTGCTTTTAACAGGTCAAATAAAATTGCTGTTAAACTTTTTCTTATAGGACCAATCGTAAACCAAGATAATTTTTTAAATTGTCTTTTTAATTATTTACTTGTATATATTATACGCTGAGCGCAGAAAATCGAGCGCAAAGCGCGAATATTATGATGAAAATGTATTCCTTAAGGTCGATAGAGCCTTAAGTAAATAAATTACCTTTCTCATTTGAAATCAAAAGCAAATTTATAAATTTGTACATGAAGAACATATAAAACCGAGCGCGAAGCGCGAGATCATGTTTCGGAGCGCGAAGCGCGACAACCGAATCGCGCGCCCTAGGTGCACTCAAACTTGCGAGCGAAGCGCGCGATGAGAATGTGCCCGCGAAGCGGACAGATTTTTTAAACTAATATTTGAATATAAAACTTTTGAATTCAAGAATTCAAAAAGTTAATAACAAAAAAACAATAAATCATGATAAAATCAAATGGACTTAAAAATAATTTTTAAATTAAAATCGAAACACGTTTTTCAACTATTACTCAAAAGTGCTCATTTAAAGGTGCGTCTTCTTGAAAATTGAATTTTATTTGCATCACTGATGCGTGGATTTCGTACAGATTTGACCAATGAAGCAAAGACAGTGGCATAAACTAGAAATGCAAGAATAAGCTCAACGAAGCGAAGCGCTTCGAGGAAATGCGTGACATCGTTTTGACCAAGCCTATTTGTTTAACCCGGAACTCGAGTCCCCAATGTACGAAATTATTTCACGTGTACACACGTCACTGGATCAACGTGCTCAGAGAACACGACGCGTTATCCACCCGAGACCACCAGATAAGCAAAAAATCGTCGAAAGTGTGAGAAATACTCTCACAAAGAAAGGGTGACCAATTTGCAAAAAATTCCTGAATTACCACTAGAAACTTTAGAAGGTGAAATTTCAAATTTCCCACTCTATATTCCTCTTGCATATCTAATTTCTAATTTACAAATTACGGAAGATTATAAAAGCATGCTTTAGTTTGAAAGTTATAAAAAAGCTAATTATGCTCAACTTTTGCATAATGGAGCATAATCGAGAGCGATGAGAAAAATACACAAGAAGTCTATAGAAATAATTATCCTGATTCCTATCTCTCGCATTGTGTCACTCGAATCTTTGTTCACATGATTCTTCTCTTATGAACATTTCTTTATATAAAATTTGAAATTCTTGCAGAATATATACAAACACACCACCATCGGAAATTGTCGGCTCGACTAGCGCGATTACTATTAAAAATTATTGTTGACATTGAACCGCGATAACTCGGTCAAAAAAAAAAGATAGAGATTTTTTTAAAATAGTTGGAAAGCTTATGAAATTTCGCGTCTGATGAGCCCTAATAAGGATATTTTCGACAGTAGTGTATAAATATCTGAGGATCCAAGACAATATTTTACAATTAAAGAACTTGGTCATTAGGTAATTATTCTAATGATATCTCATAATGTGTAACTCACCTGATAGGGGCGATAGATTAACAAGCGAATTGTTGAGATTACACGATAAATGATTCATTACAAGTGAATTAAATAGATCGCAATTTAAAGTTCTTCTTTTTCTGCGCGAGGAATATAAATTAATCGCGTGGTAAACGTTATGCAGGCGAACACTTATTCTCTTTTGTGTTATTCGTGAAAAATTAATTGAGATCTCCCTGCGTCGTCGCGGTGTGCATAATGTGCGAACTTTGCATATACTGCAATAATAATATAATGTCGGCCTCTCACGCACACGCACGCACCGTAGTCAAACGAGCAAAAGTGAGACAGGCTAATAGATAAAAGTAAGACGGACATTCCATACGAGGCAGTACGCTATGCTTTATCAAAACCGCTCATCGTGGCACATCCGGATTCAAATTACGCTTCGTGCTTACGCTTATGTTTATTTATCCAGTTATTAAAATTACATTAAGCGAAGTCGCTCCCTAATTATGCCGGAAGGTCCGCAAACACGCATGTGTCGAACCAAGACTCAAGACTCAAACCGCCCTCCAATCAAACGCTTGTCCCATATTTACTAAGATTTATCATTCTTGCTTCTTATGAAAAATCATATACTCTTGCAAGAATATTTTTATAATGAAATTATAATTTCATGCTGCACAAAACGTATAGATGTTACATAAAAGGAAACTAATTAGATTTTCGTTGCAGAATGAAAATGCAACAGTAAATCCAGTTTGGAATATTCATTAGTGAAACGCGAAGATCATATATACATCAGGTTCTGAAAAACTTACATAATATCTGTAACATAAGCATACATTTGAAAAAGTACACAATGTGTAGAAGGAGATTCATTAAATTGTATTAATTAAAAATCGAAAGCTAATCAACGAATCATAGGAAGATTATAATATGCTCGAAGATAAAAGGTAACTTTTGAAATAAGTAGAATTGATGGGAGAGGTACTTTGTAGATTTGACACTTAGTAAACACTTTGTGAAGAGCCATGGTCAATTTCCTGCCTTCTTAGGGAAAAGGGACTCAACCATTAAAGTGAAGCTTAATCTACTCGAAAAAAGTGCTCTTCGCAAAAAAAATTTACTGGTGTACGGTTTTTTATCATTTAAAGCAGAAAAAGTTATTTGACGAAATTAATATGTTAATTCAAAAGAATTTTAATGGAGTGGTGTTTTCTACTGATTTTACAAGGATCATCGAAAAATAATACTTTCCAAATGACGTAAAAGATTTATGATTCTTAATATTCATGTTCAATATTTTTGCTTGTTTTCATATTTCCACGTTTCCGATTTTGGTTTTCAATTTTTGGGGCGACGATCAATTCCGCACCAAATCAGGTATGCCCTTCCCCCACTACGCGGCAAATACGCGGCTTCCCATTTCCCGCTGGAAAGAACAGAAAGGGGAAGCCGTGTAGTGGGGGAACGGCATACCTGATCTGGTGCGGAATTGTCCCGTACCCAATTTTTGAGCACCTTTAAATACTATTAAAAAAATATATTATTTTACGAAAACTGGTCAACATAATTTTTATGAAAAATCATATCTGATAGACAACTGTGAATTGTGCGTCTCATACCTGATTCATTACAAAATTGTATGCCTTGTACAAAAATTAGTGCTTTACAAATTCCCAACGCATTCAAATAGAAAGAAGCAGTGTCTCTTAAATTGCTCATTTTCAAATGGGTTTTATTAAAAATAGTGTTTATATATATATATATTTTTTAAGTAAATGTTCCCAACCATTTCCTCGCAGGCACTTGCAGAAACGCAAAATTTTTTGAACATTCTAAATGATTTTTTATTTATGTAGCTTCAGCGTTATATATAGAAAAAATTTGATAATTATTAACACACTAAAATAATTGATTATTCTGTTCAGATCAGTAAACTTCATTGTCCTGGTTATTTTCCCTTGCAGACAGATTCTGTCCCTAAATTGGGGTAGAAGTTACTACTATTTTGTTGCAGGTAGATTCTATCCCAAAATTAGCCTAAAATTTATTCCTTTTTTTTTGTTTCAGGTAGATTCTACCCCAATATCGGGATCGAATTACTCCCTCTTTCCTTGCTGCAGGAAGATCCTACCCAAAAATCTGGGTAGAAATCACTTCTCGTTTTTTTTTATTGCAGGTAGATTCTACCCCAAAATAGGTGTAACAATGACTCCTTATTTCTTTCTGGTCTGTGCATCTTGATTCTTGATGTCCACTTATATTTTTTGGGGATCCAAGAATATTAATTACGTTTACAACGTGGGTTCATGCATAATACCTGGTTTACGTAACAAGCACGATGACGACGCTTAACGACCGCGAGGTTGTTCCAAATTTCGCGGTTATGAATCAGCTCGACATTTGGACACAGACCTTTCGCACGCACGCACACTTTCCGCGAACATGCGTATGGATGCGCGCCTCTGGCTCGGTTCTATCTTAAGTAAAGATAATGCAGAGTACACAGAAATAGGCGTCGCTAATGCACATCGTGCTCAGACTTCCTGCCTCATGTATTCAAATTAAAGCACATATAACGCCACACGATGGTAAATGGTAATGATAATGGTAAATGAGACCATACGCTTGTATATTGTCCGATGTACGTATGTAAGTACGGATAGCGTCATCTCATGGAACGGAATGACTGGGCACTTCGTCAGCGGCATCCAACAGTTAAGAGACGCCAAATTGGCGTATGGGTAGTCGCTCGTCTATTGCAAGGAGAATGCCTGGGAAACGGAACAGGTCATTGAATTCTACAAATGAGTCCTGTCTCACCTTGTTACCTCATACGGGTCAGCATTTACTTATTATCCAACTTAAAACCAAATTAACCATCATTTTTTAATTATAGAGCTTCACATGTGTAAACATCTTAGACCGTGATATGGCGGGTAAGGCATGTATCAGCGTTGATGTATAAGCATCTTAGACCGCGATATGGGGAGAATGCAGATTCTGAACAGACCCGGCATTCTAATATTGATATTATGGATCATTTATGATTGATTGGAATCAATAATTACCTATCCTAAACTCTAGAGGACGTATTCAGCTTAAAAAGTTATTTTTGATGTGTAAACATCTTAGCCCGTGATATGAAGGGTAAAGCCTATGTCAGAGCGTTAGATTTTTGGGGCATGTAAAACGGAAACGCGTCTATTCATAGACATATGTATAATTATTATGTACCTCATTGATATTTAACGTTGAAATTTAGATCCTTTCAATTTTGAAAATATGTAAACTTCGATACATTCAAATTCGGATTTTATATTTTGAAACTATAAAAATGTTATTCGGATATTCAGTGTTCAATTTATGTAATATTTTTCTTTGATTTATGTAAGATTTTAGTTTAAGTCACCGTTTATCGAAGATGTTCTGATGCTTATGTATTTTTTTCAAACGGAAAATATCATAAAAGAAAATCATGCAGGTCTAATCTGCATGATTTTTTATGATATCTGCAACATGAGCACACAGTCGAAAAAGTACACAATGTGTAGAAGGGGAATACATTGAATTTTATTAATTAAAAATCGAAAGCAAATCAACGAACCATAGGAAATTTATAATATGATCGAAGATAAAAGGTAACTTGTGAAATAAGTAGAGTTGATGGGAGAGGTACTTTGTAGGTTTGACACTTAGTAAACACTTTGTGAAGAGCCACGGTCAATTTTCTGCCTTATTAGGGAAAGGGGACTCAACCATTAAGGAAAAGCTTAATAAAAATTATTACTGCTGTACGGTTATTTAGGATTTTAAGTATAAAATGTTATTTGACGTATTTAATATGTTAATTTAAAAGACCTGTGATGGAGTGGGTTGTTCTATTGATTTTACAAGGATCATCTAAAAATTATACTTTCTAAATGACGTAACAAAATTTTAATTTTTAATGTTCATGCCTAATATTTTTCCTTATTTTCATATTTCCATGTTTCCGACCTAATTTTTCAATTTTTGAGCAGCATTAAATCTTTGAGATAAAACTTTAATGTTACCAGTTTTTTTACCTGTACTTTATGGTTCTCTTCCTTTTTCTTTTTTTTCTCTTCTATTTCTTTCTATTTTTCTTTTCTATTTCTCTTCTTCTATGGCTCTTTTCAAAAATGATCATTAAAATTTTCTGTGTAAAATTCAATGTCTCTACAAAATCCATCGGCAATTCGCCTTTTTCATGAATGGAACTTGGCTTCTACACAATGTTGAAATTGTTTCAATAACCATTGCGGTTGTATTGCGAGTAATTTTGAATGCACCCTGAAACACTCGATCGTACTTCCCTTCCAAGAAAAAATAAATAATAAAAAAGAAAAAAAGAATCAAATCAACGGGATATTGCATTCAGGGTTTCATGTGAACGAGTCAGTCAATGTGTCGTACGTGGAAAGCGACGTGGGTCAAGCATTGTCTCTCATGAAACTATTGAAAACCCCCTCTGCAAATGTGCAAATCGTTTACTACAAATTGGATATTGGACACGACAAGTCGTCACAGAATGAACATTTCAACAAAACTAGCGCTCGGGGGTTTATTACTACCGGCTTTATTCTTATTTTAATTTGACCTGCAATTGGCATTCTTAGAAGCTTAAAACATTTTTGGCAGAAACTGTTCTAGTTTTCGCATTTGCAACAATATGCCAAAAATTGATAGAATTCTATTTCAGTATTCCAGATCATAAATCATTCAACGAGAACATACTTTGTATTTTTTGCGGTTCTCATAATAACGGCAATAGTGGACATTTAAAATATGATCCAGGTGAATTTGCATGCGAGCATATGGTATGCGGCCTTGCATTCTGCATGACGTGCGAAATGCAATTCGTGCTACGATAGGGAACTAACTTTCGCAGGATGCAGGAACCGCAATGACTGTCAAAAAGCCCAAGAGCCGGCTTTTTGCTACCGACATATATACATATGTAATACCTCGCGGTCGAATCCAAATTATACGACCCTCATATTCTAAATTGCATCTGCGAGTATATTTGCATGATTAGCACTGAAATGCCATCTGTTGTCTGCTGTTCCCAATTATCTAATACCTCTGCCAATTACAATAAACATTTACAGTATTCATTTCGAATATTCTTTCAATCAACATTTCAACAAAAAATTAGTGACATTTCCTTGAGAACTTATCTTGCAATCAGGCCTTGAAATCCATAAAATCTAGATCGGCCTGAAGTTATTTTTATATCAAAGTCAATGAAATTTTGTCACTATAGTAATTTTTACTCGTGTTTAACGAAGGAGGAAATGTACGAAGCATGTAGTGCACTTTATTGTGTACACGAAGATGTAATTAGAGAAACAAAGGTGAAAATTATTGCGCGCGCGACTGGAAAATGAACTCATTAGAGTCGAATGGGAGTCATCCGCAAGGAAGTTGGAAAAGGAAACTAGAAAATCGTCACCCGATCAAGGATAACTATCTGTACGTACAACGTAAGACCTCATTGATTTTCTTTTCGAAGCAATTTCTCAATCCTGGTGGAATCTGAGGACTGATGATTTCTGTGAATCGCAGATGTCCTCACATTCTTGATCAATGATCCAGGATCATCTGCTTCCTGATGTTGCAAAGCAACCGCTGCACTCAAATATCTCTGATTCACACATTTTTACAAAAGACATTCTCACAAAATTAGCTCACAATTTCAATTGTAAAGAAGTTCTAGTAAATGTGATGAATAATGCAGATACATCGATCAAACAGAATGTCATAAATTGGTTGCAGAAAAATCATTAATAATTATTGACTGCGACAACAATTATATAAAAGCGTAATCAGCCTCCTTCAAAAATAATAAAATGCAGATGATATGGAAACACTAGTTTTAATCACAAAGTCAAGGAAGTGATTATCCATCGATCCTCACTTTTTTCCCGACATGAGATAAGACTGCACTTGAAAATTTTTCTGTTTATAGCTAATGAAAAATGTAACTTTGTCCAATCAACAACTGCGTATTTCCCTGAATCGAAATATTTTCTTGCAAGGTTGTTTATTAGTGCAATGAATGCCCCGATATCTCATAAACATTCAAGTTTACAGTGCTTACTGATTCTATTGCATCAATAAAATGATGGAATATTGATAATGATTTGTGGAATGTAGCTGCTGGAAAATACGGATAGTAATTTGTACTTAAGAGCTATCGAGAATTCAAACACGTAGTGCACCAATTCATAATGTAAATCGAAAATGGATTGTTATAGCTGTTGGTAACACGTGCACACAATGAGGAAATTCATTGAGATTCAGCTGATAGGTGAAAACAGGAGGTTTGTGATTTGGGTATATCTTAGGTCTCTCTACATCTTTTTGTATCTTGAGTTGTGTTACATCTTAGAATGACATTTACTAACATTTATTTTCCCATATAATAATACAATACAATCACACTTAATAGATAGGTAGAACTAAATAATGAAATGTCTTAGAGTCTAACTGTAGAATGTACATCTACCTAAAACCAATTGAGTTATACACGTGATGAGCAAAACAATCTTGTGGGTATTCATATGCCAAATGGAATTCTTCACGTAATATCACAAATGCCAACAAGGTCAGCCTCTCTAAAATAAACCACATACTAGAACTCCATACAACGTAAAGAAGATCTTGAGTACATTAAAGATAAAATTTCCATTCTTGGGTCAGCTAATTGAAAAATTCACACCCTAATCACTTGTAACCATATCATAAAACAATCATCATTAGAATAATCATGTTTGTTATTAAACCCAAGAAAAATGCTTCTCCAGTTCATTACGACTCTTTTCAATTCGTTTCACAAGGATCTTCGTAACGCATTATCTATTTATGAAACTTTTTCCGGAAGGTACCAAAGAAGGCTTGTGTATCTGCTCGTCTGAGTCTATGAGAAAATGCATTATAATAATCCGTCGAGTGTATTCTGAGTTTGTGTGACTCGCACGAGGTCTAGCCGAGGAGACGGCAATCTATCTCGACAGATTAGCATGCGTTTTCCAAATACGGTTGTCGGCTCACCTGTGCGCAAGAGCCAACAATGCAATGAATATGGTAATTTCCATCATTTATCCGGTTCGCAAGCTCGAGAACAGCACACGAGCTCACGCGAACGTTCATCCGTGATAGTACATACGTTGGGAGGTCCTTGAAATGAGATTCACCGCGAGACCATGTGTATGTAGCAGGTATTCTTATTGTTGTGTTAGTGGATATGTGGTTGTGTATCATCGGTTACGAAGCGTGGCTACAAAGTGCATTAACGGTTTGGGTAAATGTATTTAAAGTTTTTGCCACTGTTTATGTATTAGTATGCGTTTGCGTCAGTTTCTCTGTGTGAGTGTATATAAGGTTGTGTTTGTATGTGTGTGTGTTTGTAAAATGAGTGGCTTTGTGTGAGGGTCCACCGCAAACTGCTGGCAATGCGTGTCGGTGCCGTGTACTCGCAACATTATCGTACTATGCACCATTATAGGTTTTATTATGAGAAGTACATTTCCTTTCTGATGCCGCTTGGCAAGGTCGACAGTGCATTTCTCCCATGGTGTTCTCGCTGAGTCTCCGCTGTCGTTAATAGGATCGTGGCGTATCGATACACGAGATCGAGAGGTGACAGGGACTACCTGCGACAATAAAGCAAAGGCACGTGTGTGTCATGATGCAGCCGAGACGAAAGGAATATTAACCCTCGTGAGCAGCGTTGCATGAATGGAACATCATTCTGCAGTCCTCAGGATGTTTATTTCATGCTGGAGCGTTCCAACTATTAGAAGGATTGCAAGGGATAAGAGTGAGTGTATCAAACATAAAAGATGCAACTCTTTCTTTGGTTTTGCTGTTTTCGGAAGAGATAGGTACAATACAATTTTTTAGAACATTAATTTCTAATGAACAAAAGCCATGAAAATTGTTGCTCCATTTACATGTTTTGAAAGATCATTGAGTTTTTCCTTTGAGGCACAGTCAACGAAAGTGAACGGATTCGCATAATTTGCATAATTCTCATTTTCCCGAAGATGCTCTCAGCTATTCTTACTCCTATCTTGGATCATTCAGGTCCCTGATTTCGTAAGAAGACTCGTTTTTAACAATAACAAAAAGTTGAAATTCTTTAGAAAGGTCTAAAGTCTTATTGTACTCTAGATTAGTTAACTTTCACATAAACATCTATGTAAATGAATTTGAAAATAACTAATCAATCGTTTAAAAAAAATCTGGTCTCTTATTTTTATTCAAAAAGTTTTGAGGCAAGGGTTTCGTAATTTGGAAACAAGCCAGACATTGTTGCGAAATAATTATCTTTATTACCATTGTCATCATTACCTGATATGATAGCAAATACTTTGTATAAATTACAATATCTCTACCAGATATCAAATCTTCACTTATATATTAAGAAACAATTTGTCACGTCGTTGATCAAATTAGTTTGATTAACTTCAGAAGCTAGACCATAATAAGAGGTTGATAATCTTAATGAAAAGATATTAAGATTTTTTGATTTTATGATGATGATTTTATTTGAAATGGATTGGTTAGAAAACTAGATTACTTTTTCAAGTATGCTGTCATTGATTTTGAAGACATCAATATTCTAAAGATATTATCTAATTATATAAACTTGATATTCCTTCTTTCCTGATCGTATGGCAATTAGAATAAGAACATTCCACACTTGATACTGACTTTCGTTCATCGAAGCGGAGCCAATTTCTTTTAAACCTCACAATAAAATCATCATAACCCTGATCAAAGTAGCCATCCATTTTTAATCCAAAATACGTCCCCAGGTGTCTCGTAAGTCTCATTCACGAAAGACCATTTCGGGATTGGAGAGTCGATAAGGATCGTCGGACACTGGCGTAACATAAGGATGGCAAGACGCGTGGCCCTAGCCCTTCGTTGAATGCTTAAAGAAAGAAAGAAAGAAAGAAAGAATAAAAGAAAGGCCAGGAAAGTTGGTCGCGTGTCGCACACGTCGGTGATTTGTCGACCATGTGTGTACCTGCGTGGTCCTATATCTACCACATGAAGGAAGGGTTAGCCTTTAGCAAGATGCCTACGTGGTCCAGCATCTCTTTCTAATGAAGAGGAGGAAACTGAGAAGGAGAGAGAAAAAAGATCAGTGCCACGTGACCCCTAGCAGCCCTCCAATCCTTACTGGAATCCTCTTGGTCTTGGTCTAAACTCTAACCTGACCTAGCCAAGGTGAGATTTATCCGGCGGCTCTACCTGTTACGAGCCACATAGATACCAACCTTCAAGAGATCCCCTCATTCTA
>JAUMHM010000085.1:29330911-29359920 GCA_032362435.1 Melikaiella ostensackeni
AAGTCCCCTTCAAGTCCCAGTGGAACGTTGCTGGAACGTTCCAAGAGGGCGGACATTTCACACGGCCCAGCGACGTGTCTGGAACGTTCCAGTGGAACGTTCCGAAAGTCCCAGCGGCTAGTTCCTGGAACGTTCCCTGCTATTAGGGTACTTGGATTGCACAATATCCTGTATACTATACATTGCAAAACGTTGTCCTACAAATTTTCTGTTATAATTTCATTTCAAACTCATTTCATCATATTTTGATTGTTGATTTCTTCAGGAAGAGGACTGAGGATACATCCCCTTTGTTGATAACCTTCAAATTTTATTATTTTTTACGTATCTCTAGCCGTTTTCAAGATATTCCACATTTTTGACTATTTCAATCTTGAGATTTTTTTGAAAATTCGCATTTTGCATCAATTTAGGATTTTAAAAGATCTGCATTTGAAAATCTTTTAGAATGTTGTCAATTTTGAGGTATGGTCAATGTTTGTCGAGATATATTGATATTTTTCAAAATTCAATTTTTGAAACTGCTAATAAATTATGTATAGTAGTTGACTTGTACAAAAAGATAGTTGAAGAAATCATAATGGTCAAGTATTTACATGCAGACAAATGCATTTCGGTTTTCAGTAACAGATTTCAACTTGCGTGCTAGCGTAATGGTTAAGAGCATCGACTTGCGAGCGTTAGTTTAGAGTTTAGACTTATGTGTTAGGTTCGAATCCCCCCAGCGTGCGTCCGAAATTTTATTTTTTATATGAGCGTTAAAAATTGAAAATTATAAATATCGATTAATTATAGATATATAAATAATGCATCTGCACATAAGGCGTGTGTTTAATTAAAAGTTATTTTTTTACAATGTTTTTTTAATTTTTGGTGGTTTATAAAAGCCAGTACCTTCTCATTTACGACTGACAACTACCGGCCGAGTTACCTTGGTAGTAATGTCAGTGCCGTACCGTTTGTCATCCCTTTTTATGTCTGTACCGTGTCAGTATCAGAAATTCTTGTGCGATAGTTGTGCGATACCGAGCCAATGCTAAAGCCCAGTAGAGTTGTCAAAGTTAGCGATGAGTGCTGAACAGCGTTATCATCCCAAGCTTACGCCAGCTCCAAGCCGGTGTTGAGCTACCAGTACCCCGTCTATACTGTCAAATTCTGGTAAGTACTGTCGAAATACTGCGCCAGTTGTAAACTTCCCATTGGGATACATCAAAACTTGAAAGAGTTCAAGATTTTAAATTTTATTTTTACCTTTAATATTAATCCCGGTAAAACTTATTTGGACCCAGAAAGGAGAAGAATGATCAAAGTACACAATTTTTTATCATACAATTGACATTTATTCAGTCACACAAATCGTACAACAGCGTGAGAATGTAATATTGATGCGTGTTAAATTAATCTAAACAATAACAAACTTGAATTTTTTGTTCGTAGTATTAGTTAATCTCAGTCAGTGTATTCTAGAGTGCAACAATATTCTATCCGAAACATATTTATTCAGTCTCGTGGTTTCCTATAAAATATTAACAATATCACGATTTCCTGAATATAACACTTAACAAGTTTAATCGAATCATGGCAGCTGAGATAGCGTACACTGGGTAAATGTTCTGGAGCCTGTGATAACGTACCCAGTGTACAATTTTATAATATCTAGAGCCTTAGACAGCGTACCCAGATATCAACAATAAATAATATGTCTCTGGAGCCAAAACAGCGTACACACAGAAAAATAAATCAAAAATTGTTCTTTGGAGCATAGATAGCATACCCAGAGAGAAATCAAAGTTTCTGTAGCCTGAAACAGCGTACCCAGATCAAAAATCGAACCTTTCTTCCTTTCAGAGCCATAGGCAAACTAGCCATTCGGCGAGATGATCCGTGCCATAGACTCGATTAACACCTCGTCATGAATACTGTCGCTCATCCTTTGGCACCATTTCACTCTACATCTGCCTATTCAAACTCTTTCTCGTTACGATTGATATCGGGAGAGAGTTCTGCGCTTTTTCACGGTGTCTTCCCCGAACTACCTGTGCTTGCCCCTACTCTCCGTATCACTATATTTATAGCGGCCTGCATTCCGAAAGGACCTGTAACTTGGTTGGCCTATCTTCAAGCGGTGATCAGCCAGATCGTTTTAAACTAGACATCACAAACTAAACATCCCTATATCATCCGCATATGTCAGTGTACATATTTTGTCTTTCCCTAGCCTTACTCCCTTCTATCCTTTTTTCTTCATCTCCCCTTGCAAATTTGAAATAATTATATGAAACATGAGCGGTCTTAGAGAATAACCCTGCCTTACACCTCTAGCCAACCAAAAGCTATCTCTTACTTGTTCTTCCACCCTAATCTTTCTTTTTGTCTCCCTAAAGATCTCTGCTGCTCTTTTCCTTAAATTTTCTCTTATCCCCTTCTTTACATAGCTTCATCTATCTCTTGCCTGTCCAATGAGGCAAATACCGCCTTCAAATCCACAAACATTTCTGTCATGCTACCTTCATCTCTTTTAATCCTTCTATTCATAATATAATTTAACACATAAATATTATTTATCACTCCTATATCCTTCACATATATCTTATATAATGTCGGTATCAACGTTACCCCTCTATAAACTTTAACCCCTTCCCCTTTTAATTTTTTCAATATTGGTACCACCATCCCTTCTTTTCATTTCTCTGTCCGACCCTCTTTTTTTACCCTGTTCCATGGCAACCCCTTCAACTCCTTTCACTTATATTTTCCAGACTTCATTTGGGAATTCATCTATACTTGCTGCCTTTCCATCTATCATTGACTTCATCGCCCTTGCCCTTTCTTCCCTTGTGATATTGCCTTTTTTTCCTTTTCTCTTCCCTCTCGTTCTCCTCTCGTTATTTTTTTCTCCAGTTTTTCTAACAGTTCCATACAATATTTTCTCCATGCTATCATTTCAATCTCCTGATTAAGCCTGTTTCTTTTATCCTCTCTCTATTTACTACTTTCCATACTTCTTCCTACTAGCCAGCTGTATTCTTCTGCACTGCTCTTCCCATTTTTTCATTTTCTCAATTACTTTCGTACTTTCCCCTTTCCTCCTTACATTCCTCATCCCAGCTACCTCTTTCTTTCCTTATCACTGGCTTCTCTCTTAACAGTATCTTCTTATATTATTTTTACTGTTCCTCTATCACTATTTCCATCTACTCGTTTACATTTCCCTCTCCCATTTCTACCTCCTTTATCTTTTCCCTAAATTCATCTATTCCCTTAAAGCACCTTAAAATTTGTATTTTACATAAACATAATACACATTCTTGATAAAGTAATAGGTCAGGGATGGCCACAGATAGTTCTCTGAGTCACTTATCTTCCCCTTCTACGAGCGCTTTTCGTGTCTTCTCCTCGCACACTCGTTCGCTTTTTACCTAAAGTGGTAAGAAAGGGGATTGACGAGTGACAGATTTTAGATTTTTATTTATTCATTTTTATTCTTTAGGAATATTTCCTAGAGACTCTGATCGAAACTTTCTCTCTCGGACAAAAAGAGATAGAACGCACCACAGCGTTGTCACAATTCACAAAATTGGAGATATCTTGAACTTAGCAGCTAACGTTTTGTTTTGTTTTGGTTTTATTTCTGAAATTAATAGCAAGTATTTAAATTTTTAGTAAAATTTTTTATGCTCTCAATGAAATATATGTTATATGTGATTTATAAATCAGGGATGGCCAATGATAGTTCCTTGAGTCGCTTCTTTTCCCCTTCTACAAGCGCTTTTTGTGTCTTCTCCTCGCACCGACAGATTTTCGCTCTTTGCTCTGTCCGCGGCCATCCCTGTTGTAAATCCTAGATATCTTATTTTTTATCCCTAAGAGATATTTATATGCAAAATTTTAATAAACTCTAAATGTTTTATTTTATAACTAATATTTTTTATATTTCATTATGAATAATGCGACTGATAGTAATATAAATAAAATTTATTATGTAAGATATAATGTAAAAAACAAAGTATCGTAATTTAAACGATGATATAAATGTGTTAAAAATCATTACTTTGTAGTCGTGCTTTATATACATTTTACGTCCATTACTATATCACGAAAGTCATTTTTTTATGTAAAATAAAAATTTTAATATTCTTTACTATATATAAGTTGTGTAAATTAGATTCTATGTTGTAGAAATAATCATTTCTCACACTTTTGTCATGCTAGAAAGTGTTACACTTTTCTGCATTTATTCATATTTAAATTAAAATTTCCAAATCAAAATAAAGTAATTATTTTTTGTCAATAACTGAGTTCAAAAAATGTTTTCAATTGTTACAGATTCAAGTATTTAATTTTTTATAAAATTTGCCGAAAATGATGTATACTGAATTGTTAATTGAGTTACAGAATCTATGATATCAAAAGAACACGAAACTAAATCACAACTGATATTTGCTTAAAGAACAAAAAGCTTCATTCAGACAAAGAATACACAAGCGAAAACCTCCGGACTGATTTCGAGCGTTCCTTCGTTTTGTCTCTCTCCAACAAAGCATTGAACCAAGATTCCGAACACAGAATTTGAACCGCACATTTACAACGCCGTTTAGTGGATCTGTTAGCACGTAGATAAAACAGATAGCCTATGTTAAATTATACTAATTTCAACACTCCGCTTCAATTTAACATAAATTGCATATAAAATTCTTTCAGAGATATTCCAAAGGAATGAGAGAAAAATTAGCTGGCCTTTTCGTGGCCAAATTAACTCCATCGAGGCACTAGCAAGAGCCACATGCTACATTAGTTTGCTTTCTCGTCGACCAGTAGACTAATCCTCCGTATATTTTGTAGAGAAAACCTGTCGTAGATTTTCTATCTTTGTCTCCGGCCCAATCCGCATCTGCATACCCGATCAGTCTGTCATCAATATCTTTCGGGTAAAAAAGTCCTATGTTGAGTGTTCTTTTAATATATATCAGTATCCGTTTTAGACCAGTCCACTGGACTTTCGTGGTATTGCTTTGAAATCTACTGCAGAGGTTGACAGCAGTACACAAGTCAGGTCTCAAAGTCAGAATAATGTACATCAAACATCCTATTAGTTCGCGATAAGGTTTCTTATCGATGATACTTTGAGTAGAGTTTCTTTCCATCGGGGGACTCACTTCCATTAGTGTCTTTGCTGGATTAAAATCTTCCATATTAAAACGTTTCAGAAGATTCCTTAGATAGACTGCTTGACTAAGAAAAATTCCATCTCCCTTTTTACAAGTTCAATTCCGAGAAAGTAGTTAAGTTCTCCCAAATCAGTCATAGAAAATTTCTTCATTAGGGCTAGTTTAAACTTTTGCAATTCAGCTTCGTTATTTCCCGCAAGAATCATGTCATCAACATATAAAACAAGATATGCTTTGCCATTTCCTTCCAAGTAAACGTAAAGACACTTACCAACTTCTGATCGTACCATGCTGAGACTCCTCACAAATGTATCAAATTTTCCGTTCCATGCTAGAGGCGCTTGCTTCAACCCATAAAGTGATTCATTAAGTTTACACACGAGACCTGATTTTGCGGTGAAACCCTGCGGTGTCTTCATATATATTTCCTCCTCGAGATTTCCATGAAGAAATGAAGTTTTGACATCCATTTGCAGAGTAATCAATTCTGCTTTGTTGATAATTGCCAGAAGTATTCATACTGTCGAGAGCCGAGCAACTGGAGCATACGTTTTCTTATAATCGAAACCTTTCTGTTGTGAGTAGCCCTTGATCACCAGCCTGGCTTTGTATCGTTCCACTTCTCCTGTTTCATTTCGCTTAATCTTGAATAACCATTTGCAACTTATAGCCTCCTTGCTTTTTGGCAATTCCGTCAAACACCATGAATAATTTTTTTTTCATAAGCCTTTATTTCCTCATAAATCGCATGATACCACTCTTCTTTATTTTCTTTGTATTTGATATCATCAAAGTTGTCAGGCAAATCATGGATATAAACTCCAGCACTTAAAGCTAAAACTGTGCAATCTTCTGAATACTTAGGTTTTGTACTTACTCTAGTACTACGTCGAACATTTAAGGTATTTTTTTATCTTCCAGCTGGCTTGTTCCATCCGAATCGGATGCCTTATCTTCATCGACCTCAACAATCTGATTAACGACTCCGCCTGATATTGACGTTTCCGACGAAATATTTTCCTCGTCCTCTTGATCACTGTGTGTCGATGTATCTTCCATGTACCTGTTTCGAAAATTAAAACATGGCTCATCAAACACGACATCTCTTCCTAAGAAAATCTTCTTTTCTTCCGAGCATCACAGACGATATCCGTTGGAACAATGTCCGCCCATATAACACTTCTTCGATCGTGAATTAAATTTTGCAGGATTTATTTCCTTCGGAATGTGTAAGTAGGCTGCACAGCCGAATATCCTTAACTTTCCTAGGTTAGGTTTCACTCCATACCACATTTCCGCTGGAACCTTATTTTTCAATGCGCTGGTTAAACTTCGATTAATTAAATAGACCGCTGTCAGAACATGTTTTCCCGCCCATTATCACATCGAAATTGGCTTAGTTTGAGATTAAAATGAGCGGTTGTCAAAAATTGTCAACATGTACCTCTTACCTTCATATGAATTGGCATTAATCGGGCCAAATAAATTACTATGTACTCGTTGCAACGGTCGCTGTGTTTGGGTTCTTTCCTGAACGTGTGGTAGTCGTGTGTGTTTTCCCTCGATGCAATCTTGACAAATTTTCGCGATTGGATCCTTTGAGTCGATATTAATTTCAATGACCTGGTTCTTGAGATTCTTCAAACCGTTGTTGCTTATAAGACCCATGCCTTTGTGCCACAATTTAGCATTTTGTAGTGATGAGCAGACGTTTGCGTTTTCCTTACCTGACAATAAATCCAATTCATATAACTTAAATTTCCGGTGAGCAACAGCAACGTCTTTACTTCCTTTGAGAATTGTGCCTTTTCCGTTCTCAAATTCAATTTTGAAGATATTGATGTCTACCCAGACAACAATGGTGCGATGCACGTTATTCGCACACCTCAACTATCACGCAGTGCGTGTGAAAATACTGCTTACGCGCCAGGGCGAGCGTGATGTGGCATTGTGTCATCACGCTTGCTATCACGAAATGTGTGAAAAGTGTGATCAGAACTGCGGAGACCCTGTGGGCAAAAATGCGAATCACACGTGTATTTTATAAATTTCATAAATATTTATACTTTTTTTCATTATCACGAATCACATCAAAATGTCACTGTTTATAATTCAGATTTTAAATTGAAATAACAAATATTTCCAAAAACCAGAAAATGGTTCAAAGAATGTTTATTAATCAAATAATTATGAAATTCGTCAACCTAACGTCAACCTAACCATCAACTTAACCATATAGCCCTATAAAAGAGAAAAATATTGGAATTTAAAAATTGATTTCAAAACCATCACAACTCCTATCGATTTCACTTCTAGCACTTCTGGCTGAGGATATTCGTACGGTTGGCCACAAATGTTCTAAACATATTTAATTACCTTATAATATGCATATTTCTTATATTTGAAAATTAAATGTGCCTTCTCATTTTTAGTGACCCAGGACTTTTATAACTGCTGGAAATTTTGGATTTAAAAATTTCTTAATGTTGTTGATAAGTGCACTATGTCAATAATGGGAATTTTAACATTTCCTTTTCATGTGGACTCAATGAACTATTAGAAAAAAGCACTACAAGAGCAATATGGCCGACAAATTTTAGCCGCTTTCGAATTTGAGTTTGAGACAAAAGGGGAGACGCTTGTACTTAGTTCACTATAACTGTAATCAACCAGAGGAACGTGATGGTTCTAATAACAGCTCTGATAAAAATGCTGGATTATCGATTCAAGCTTCCTCACTGCATTCAAAGGAAGTTGAATCTTTGAAGTTGAATCTTTTATGATATCGAAGGAGATATTTTAGAAGAGGATTTTTCTGGTTTACCAGAAGATGAAGATGCTAATATGCACGACTTTAACAAGTTTGAACATCCTACGGATGTGAATAGAAAAATGTAAAAAAATGTATTTCTTGCAGCAGGCTTGAAGCATAGCCAAGGAAATATACTTTCAAAAACCTTAAGATCAGACCATTTTAGGTCGATCTACCTTTCAAAGAACGCGAGAACGTTACTGAGAACTCCCAGAATTGTCGCGAGTAGACATGTCCAGCGAATTGCAGGCGGAGAATACCTGCAAATTGGGATCAGATGTACGCTTGTCAAAAAATTGTAAAGTCTTCAACTGGATCTACCTGAAAATATTGTCACTGATTTACGTACAGACGGCGCTAAGATAAATAAGGGATTAGATCAATTTTGGCCATACCAATACAGAGTTTTGAACATAGAGGATAAAACACCTGTTATAGCAGGCATATATAAAGGTAGGCACAAACCGTCAAACCCATTTGACTTCTACGAACAACTACTTGGAGAAATTTCAGAAATCCATGAAGAAAGTGGAATTTCCTTGAGGGGTTGACTAATTCCTTTGCATGTGCGTTGCCTCATTGCTGATGTACCTGCTAGATCATTTGTGTTAAATCATTATGCTCATACGTTGTACCCACTTTTTCCAAGTGCAAAGTAGAAGGTCATCGATGCAGAGTGACAGGCTTTGAGGCATCAATGGTTTTCCAAGGCACTAGACACAGGCTGAGAACGGATGATGAGTACCAGAATCTTTTAGATGAAGATCACATAAAGGTAGAAGTCCTTTGTCAGCACACTTGGGTTTAGTTTCACAAGTTTTATTTGAAGGCATGCATTTGGTGTATATAGGAAATACAAAAAAAGTGATATCTACACACGTAGAGGAAAAATATGGGCTTCGCAGATTGAGCGGTGGACATGTGGATATTATTAATTCGAGAATGATATTGCTGCAGTTTCACTGTTCCTCTGAATTTAACGGCGTCCAACGGAAATAACTCTTTTCAAAAGATTCTAAGCAATTGAGTTCAGGCAACTTTTGTTCTACACTGCTCCTGCTGTTCTGAGGACTGTCTTTTCACAAGACTATTACGATCATTTCATGATCCTACATTGCGTCATACGACTTCTTATTGCAGAAGAGATACTGCAAGAAATGTACACTTTTTGCCAAGATGCTTTGCAACTTTACGTAACTCTATGCGAAGAATTATATTGAGAGCAGTTTCTATCATATAATGTACTCGTACATGGTACATGGTAATTTCGAGAAGTATAGTGCATTTCCTTATGAGAATAATATGCCCGTATTGCGCAAATTCGTTCGGAAACCACACCTTACTTCACCACAAGTATATAAAAAGATTGGGGAGAAGAAGGATTTTATTCCCGAACCCATAAATAATGATGCTCAAATTCGTCTATCGCAAATTCATTCTGAGAGGCCAGTTATACAACAATTCTCCGTTCACTTATGCCGACAGTTTCATAAATTAGAGGTTGATGGAATTACACTTTCAACTAATTTACGTGATAATTGCTGTGTTCTAAGGGATTCAAGAATTGTCCTCATCAAAAAAATTATCAAAGCAGAAGAATGTACATTCTTGATTGTTCAAGAGTTTAGAAGGACAACGCTAATCTATAATGTTATTGTAAAATACCTTTAAATGTTTCTACCTCAGGAAACTGACCTTATCGACCCTCCTCCATTTAAAAGAGAATCGCAGTATTCATTTACAGTTTGAAATCAAGATTCAGGCTTATTTATTATCAAAAAAAGGCGTAAACCTTAGTTTTTCGTTACTTTGGAAATCAGTTGCATACTGTGATACTCTAAAAATAGTTTTTAGCTTGTAAAATTTGGAATTATAACATAACAGGAGTAGAAAACAAACAAAAAACTAAAGTTTTTCTTTATATTCGACGTATATTTGTCTTTCAAAAAGAGGAAGCTAGTTAAAACAAGTGCAGCTGATAATCCGGTTTAACTAGGGTTTGAATTAATATTCGAAATATTTTTACTTTAGTTACTTAGAATTGGTTGGAGTAAAATATTAAAAAGTTTTCTAAGTCGAGAAACTGGCTTTATTGACCCTTCTCCATATTGAAAAAATTTGCAGTATTTATTAACAGTTCAAAATTCAATTTTAAGCTCCATAGTTTTTTGAGTAAGGCGTAAACCTTAGTTTTTCGTTACTCTCGAAATCAGTTGGATACTGTGATCATCTAAAAATACATTTAAGCTTGTAAAATTTTAATTTTCGAGATAACAAATGTAGAAAAAAACAAAAAACTAAGCTTTTCTTCTATATTCGAAGCATATTCGTCTTTAAAAATAGAAACATATAAAAATTAATCGCTATTCGAAAGAGCTAACAGCCAGAGTAGCAGGGTCTGTAACGCCAGTTTTAAGACATAGTTAAAATGAGTGCAGCTGACAATCGGGTATTGACTAGGGTTCAAATAATTATTTGAATTTTTTAATTTGAGTTACTTACAAATGGTTAGTGTAAAATGACTTAAAATTTTCCTAGTAAGAAAAACTGGCCTCATCGACCCATCTGTATTAAAATGATATGATATTATACTCTAAAATAAATTTTCAGCTTGGAAAATTTTAACTTTTAACATAACAGAAGTAGAAAAAAAAACCAAAAACTACAATTGTCCTCTATATTCGAAGTATATTTGTGTTTAAAAACTGAAAGATGTAAAAATTTATCATCATTAGAATAAGAGAAGCAGCCAAAGTAGTTTGATTAGTGTTGGTCGTGAAATCGATAAAATGCGATTTTCACGTTATAAGTAATTATGGAATTAAATACAATTTAATTCGTGTTTTCGAAATCTCTTGCGTGGATGCAAAATATGTTTAAAATTATTGTTCTGCATTATAATGAGCAGTGAAAAATGCAATTGTTTATAAACATAATTTTTCAATAAAAATGTTACATAAAATAGGTTTTTGTCCCTTTATTTCGCACGTCATAATGAGAAATAATACGAATTTTGTAATACACAACGAGCTCGCACTGTGTGGTCGCATCCAGCCCTCACGCGTGCTACTTGCACGACGTGCGACCCATTTGAATCTCCACTGATGTCGCATCAGCGTCTCTACATGTATGCATTCTGTGCGGATTTATTCGCACGTGTGCTTTCACGAGCGCACTCACTGTGCGGAGATTTTATTATCTGGGTATTTTTCGAATAGGCAATAGATTATATTCGAGATCCAGGACCCATAAAACATTTTTAATTGAAATTGAATTTTCGCCATTATCAATAAGCGATTTAGCTTTAATATCTTCAATTTTTCTTGACACAAGAATTTGCCCGGTTTTTGCTACTTTCATCTTAACTGGCTTATTCAACAATCTTACATTGCATAGGAAATCATCTGTGCTTACCATGTGTTCAGACGACCCAGAATTTAAATATCAACTTAAACAATCTGAACTTTTACCTCCGATGACTGCTGAACAACAATAATCGTCTTGAATGACGATTTTCTTATCTCTGATAATGGTTACGAAGAAGAAATTTTCATTAACACGATCTGATGGTGAGTCTTCAGCAAAGTTAGCAGACTTTGAATTTTGGGGACTTCGATCTCCTTTATCCTGATTCCTTTGATCCGCGAAAGCTATAGACGACTCAGTTTCTTTTCGCGAATTTCTTTCCGTTTCGACTGTTCATCTAGCAGACGGTTTTTAACGAATGCTAAAGTTAAATTTTCCACCGACAACGTTTCCAGAGCTCTTACTACAACATCGTATTCCCCTGGCATCGTCAAGAGCAAGTGGCACACCACATCTGTTTCTTCCAGTGTTGCCCCAGTTGAGCGACGGTCCCAGACCAATTGAACCGCTGGCGATCAAAAGGGGATACGCCCGAAACGCCGTCGTTTTTGTTGGCCCCTGGGTCATATTTTTTTTCAGGTCAAATTTTAATTTTTTAATAACATATCCCAATAGGAAATTTTATTGTGCATATTTTCAGTCCTATAAATGAGTGTGATGACCTTATTAGTTTTCGAAATAATCAAGAAAATGTTACCTCTTTCTGCAATCGCAAAATACGAATTTTTTGTGTTCAACTCGCCATAAGTTCTACACTAATAGTAATTTTTTAATAGAAATTTCAGAAAATATGCACCATCATATAACGAAACTAATAGTATTTATATAATTTCAATGAATTGTCACCAAAAATTTATAACGATTTTTATTCTTCTCATGGCGTAAATTAGATATTGAAAGTTTCAAATGCTTCGGAAGTCGAACGAATTTTTAGAAAATTGAAATTAACGGTCACCTAAACTTTTGTTAGGATTCGAGGAAGTTTTTTGGAAAATATCAGGCAATTATGTTTTATAGTTTTGAAGTCACAATGGATTTAAGATTTCAGCGCTGTGCCGTACGTGTGCTAGCTCGTCCTACAATATCAAAGTCGGTATAACAGCGGACGATCGGAAGGTCAAGCCGGTCGCGACCAAAACAAAAGAGAAGGTTTATTTTGATTTTCTCCTAACTTACATAATGCACAGAAGCATTATTGTAGAATAGTGTTAGCATATATTATTCTGTTTAGGATAGTTGAGTTTACTTAAAATAAAAAGAAACTAAATATGGGTCGAGGCAGGAAAAGAAATAGGTGTGAAGAAAATTGATTGAAGAATAAGAAAAAATGTTCCCGAAATAAGGTACTAGTTAACAGTATTAGAGAAAATTAAAAATTAACATTTCTGATAAGTTTAATATCTTATTAGTATTTTTTATTTGATTTCTTAATAGCTTTTTCTGAAAAATCTAGTATTTTAAAATTAGTTCAAATAGTCAAATATAATTTTTTACATTGAGTTCTACTACTGAAAATGTAAAAAGTTTTAAATATTAAATTATTACGAAATTAATGGAGGGCATTAAATGAATAGACGTTTCTTTTAATCAAAAAGTTTACAAAACTTGCGTGTTATATTGTAGGGAAAGGAATATATTACTAATGTAAGTCTAAAACTATAAAGGACGGTGTAAAAGAAAAAGAAATCCTAGAGAGAATTTTCAAGTTTACTGAAGCTTGCTGCCGAGAAACATGTTTTGAAAAAGTTCCAATTGCTCATCAAGAAAAACTTCACAAACAGTTTTGGGACCTCGGAGATTATCATCAGCAAAATTTGATACTCCGCGGAATGTTAAAATCTAGAGATCCCGTCGAAACGAAAGCGGAAATAAAACATCGATTAATTAACTGGGTTTACTTACTTCCTGCTAACGAAAAAAAACAATTCAATTTGTAAAAAATTTTTGTGCAGATTTCTTTGTTTAGGTGAGAAGAGAATAGAAACTGTTCAAAAAAAGATTTTTAATAAGCAGCTTTTGAAAAATTTAGCAGGTGGGCGACGTGAAACCCATGTTAAATTATCGGAATATATAAAAAAAATTATTAAAGAGCATTGTGAATCAATTCATCGTCGCACTTCTCATTACAAACGTCAATCTACGGACCTTAAATATTTCGAAAACCCATCGTTGGATCTCAAAACTTTGTACAAATTATTCGAAAAATATTATTTAGAAAACACCGGACATAAATTAACAATAATTAAAACTGTCTATTTTAAATATCTTAACCATAATGTTGGCTTCACTTTCAAACTTCCTCGAACTGATGTATGCAATACTTGCTATAAAAGTGAGACAGAAGAAGCGACACGTGAAGACTTAATTAAACACGAAGAAAGTGCTCAAAGTTATTTATCATTGAAGAAGCAAATACTCTCTGAAAATACCAGTCTAGTTTGATAAAGTCAAATTCAGCTGCATAACTCTATTTTCAGATGGATGTCCCGGACAAAATAAAAATTATTCTGTATTTAATTTTTTGCTTCTATTGTCTATTCATTTGCAAATTGAAATTAAATATATCTTTCCAGTTCGCAGGGACACTTCTATTGCCAATGTGATAGGAATTTTGGCACATATTCGCAGAAACAATAAAAATTAGAGCGCATTGAAACGCCGGATGAATATATGGAATTGATTCAAAACGCTCGTTCCCCTTCATTTAATATGATTACGAAATGTGAAGATTTTTTGCAGGATTTTGTAAAAAGTTTCAAGGGAAAAATCCGCAAACCGAAAAATTTTCAAGTCAGTAAAGCTTTTATTTTACATTTTTTCCCCAACGGAAAAGTAAAACCCTCCATTGCGCGCTCGGTCAGGTCGGCCAGTCCAGCCGATGCACCGACCGTCACTGTTTCATTCAAATTCGATTCATTCAAAAATACCTTTCATTGGTACAGAAACTTTCCAAAAATTAAGTTCAGCGGTTCTGAAAACATCGAAAATTTGTTCATGCAGTTATAAACAAATGAGGGAACAAAAGTGCTAACATCTTAAAAGCTTAGCATCAATTAAGTCGAAAAACAAAAGACATCGACATACACAGACTTTCGTTTGTTTCTCATATTGTACCAAGAAACGAAAGGCAATCACATAGACTGTCATTTGTTTCTTGGCATCAAGCAAAACGTTGCACTGCGTTACTCTGACTTCAGTCTCCTGAAAGGTAAGAACAACAAACGTGTAGTGCTTAGAATTTTTCTGTGTTTTTTCTATATTTCTGACGTTTCGTTTTTATTTTTTAGTAGTATATATTTATAAATTGTTTATCCTTGTATTCTGTGATTTTTGTTCACTTAGTTTAGGTTATAGGTTCATTTGTAATTGTCTTTACAAATCGCTGCTTTCCAAGCAAGGTGAGATTCCTGAAGTCCTTGCATGATCATCTCGCGCTGACCATGTCTTCGAAGCAAAGTTTCCGCAGCATATGTGCAAAGCCTTTCCGTAAGGAGAAACATGGAAAAGCAACTGATTTGAGGCCTCTAACGGAAAATCAGCGCGTAGCGTTTCCTGATTTGCCGAAGAGTATTAAAATATGTGGTACTTATAGATAAGAATATGGAAATCTTAATTTACAGCCATCCAAAGTTGTAGAAGAGCGTGGTATTAATGTAGAGGAAGTGATAAAAGAGGACCCAGATTTTTGTCCTGAATCAAATAAAAGAAAACTTAGAGCAGAAGGGCACTGCATATTCAGAAAAGATTTGTCTACTCACGCTTGCACCTGAGTCTTGGAGTCACAGATAAATCATGCGAGAATTTGGTGCATCTGAAAGTGAAGCCAGGAAAGCAAAAGACTGTTGTCAAAAGTGGAGTTTTTACTTTTCCGGAAGCCAAGCGAGGAAAAAAATTGGCAGAAGAAACTGAAAATTTGGTAAGGAACTTTTATGAAGATGGCGAAAATAGTCGACTGTTGCCAGGTAAGAAAGATTTCATATCTGTCAAAAAAAACTAGACGGTAATCGTGAGCAAATACAGAAGAGAATGATTTTGTGCTATCTTTCAGAATCATATGCCAGATTTGTAACCCAACACGGAAATGTGAAGATCGGATTTTCAAAATTCGCACAACTAAGACCAAAGCACTGTGCTTTAGTAAATTTAGACCTCTTCTTCAGGAAAATTTTATAGGAAACTACGGTAATATATTTTGGTCTGATTTCTATCTTTATTTTTGTTTTAAATTATTATGAATCTTAGATAGGATCCTATTTCTTCCAGAAACTACTATCTTTCAAACCCCGGTTGGAAAACTTTGTACATGCTTTTTATCTTAGTTGAAAAATCAAATGAAAACATTTTATGTCTCATAAAAATCTAATAAAACTATCGAAGGCTTTATCATACCTGGAGAGATCTCTTTTCAAATTAATTGTATTGTTGCCCTCTCTCTTTATGAACATCACCATGAATTCTCTTTTTCTTTGGTTTCTTTTATGATAAAGCACCTTCAAATCTTCCCAATAAAAATCATGTCCATGTGTGATTTTGTGTTTAGACGAAACGTTATGATATTTCTCATTTCTATTGTAGTTATTTTTGTGTTCACCTCTCCTTAATTTTAGGGGCCTTCTTGTTTGTCCTATGTGTACTCCTTTACAACTTTTGCATGTGACTCTATAAACTACGTTTTGCTTGTCTAGTTTGTCACGTACTCGTAAATTTTTTCCTAATTTTATGGTTTTATTGCTTTCAAATGGAATTATATAAATTGTGTGTAAACCTAGGTGTAAACCCATTTTGCCTAGTAATGATCCTAGAGCCTTAGAGATTTTCCCAAAGTATGGTAAAACAACCGTCTTAAATCTATCAAATTCTCTAATTCTTTGTCGTTTCGGTTATCTTTTCTTTTTATCTGATAAATTCTTTTTTTTTCATATGTTTGTCAATGAATAAAGATGGATAGTGATTTTGGAAAAGAATCTGTTTGCGCGCTTCAAGATTTTTTTCCTGAAATGTTTCATGTGAAAATTTTACAGCTCTGTCTACCATGTTTTTTATAACCCTAATTTTGTTTGGTATCAGGTAATTTTAGAGAAAACTCAGTGTACGTCCTGAGAAGGTCGGTTTTCTATGCCAATCAGTTATGATTTGACCTTCATCAGTTTTTATTATTATTTAGTATAAAAAATTAATTTTTCTATCTTTTTCAATTTCTGAAGTAAATTGTAACCTTGGGTGTACACTATTAAAAGCGTTAAGAATTATTTCAATTTTGCTTGCATCTACACAAAATACAGAGTCATCTACATATCTAGCATAGAAAAGACATTAAAACCAACTTTTTCTGAATCCTCATTAACGAGATCTTTCATTTTTTAAATTTGATTTTGTTTGGCCTATGGCCTAGTTAAAGCTCATAAAGCAGATTTTCCTTTACGACCAGTTTTTTCGACAATAAGTTCGCCCACGAGAAAATTAGAAGAACTCCTTAGCAAAATTATTGAAGAATCAGTAACCTTTTCGGAAAAATCAATAAAAATAGTGCTGCCTTTCTAAAATTAATTGAGAATGTTAAAATACAAATAAATCATATTTTTTTCTTTTGACGTAATAGCCATGTTTCCTAACATTCCATATGAAAGAGTTAAACTTGCTATAGAAAAAAGATGGGATATGATCAAAGTTTGAACGAAGATTTTGAAAAAAACAATTTCTTGATGATATATTGAATACGTTTTCAATTCCGATTATTTTCAAATCAATGGTTTTTTTTGAAAACAAAATTTTGGAACTTCGATAGGCTTAGTCTTATCCCCAATTCTTGCTGAAATTCTGATAGAAGATTTGGAAAATGAAGTTTTTGATAAGATTAATTTTGAGTTGGACTTTTATGCAAGATATGTTGATGATTTTCTGCTTTCTTTACGTGCACAAAATGTGGATACCCTACTTAATATCTTTAGTAGTATCTATGCATCGAGGATTGCAGTTCACTCTTGAAATTGAAACGGAAGGTAGATTGAATTTCCTTGATTTTACTTTAATAAAAACTGATAAAAATTATATTATTACTGGTTGACCCAGAAAAACAATTTTTTCGGGAACGACACTAGATTTTAATTCTAATCATTTCATTCAAAACAAAATACGACTTGTAAAGAATTTGATTGATAGAGCTTGAAATTATCTTATTCAAAATTTCATGGAAAGAATATTAACTTATGCAAACACATTCTTGTTCTCAACCATTATCCGATAGCCTTTACTGACAAACATATGTTTAAGATAATTGTTTAAATTAAGAGTAAAAGCATTAAACAGAACAAAAACACTAAGCAAGGATTTGTTCCAATCTGCAGGGTTGCTTATGAATACTATTAATATTTCTTTTAATTGAGGTATTACTGATTAACTCATTTTGCCAAAAGATATCTATTTTACATAAATATAGTATACAGTTTGAGGAAGTTAGCAATTTTTAGAAATGTGTTACCATTTTGGATTATTAGCTTTTTCTATTTTGAAAAATAAAATAATCTGAATATATTTGTTCTAAATCAACATACAAAATACTTATTAGGATAGTGAAATATGAGGAGTAACATTGTTTATTTGAAATAAAAGGTTTACCTAAAAATACCTCTTTTTCTCCGAGACCATAGCCATAAAAAATTGAAGGGTTTGGAAAGCTTTTAACAATTGTAGAACGCCCATCATTGGAATTTGGACAGAACTAAACTTCTTTATTGTTTGGAAATGCCTGACCTACATTTTCAGGGAAGTGCCGTTTTATAACATGGTGTCGGGGAAGAAAGAAATTTTTTATTTCGGTCTCCCAAGGGCCTTCGGCAATGGGGAAATATAAGAATAACTCTAAGAACCCAGAGTAGATCGTCTGATTCAAGTGGACCTGCGAACATTGGAGTTTTGTACCGTTAGGGGCAATTTCAAATCTCGAGGATTTTTCGAAAAATAAAGCCCGACGTTTTAGACTTAAATTCTTCAGTATCGAACCCCCAAGGTGCCAGAATTGCTTTTTCTCAGCCCTCACTCGCTAACGAAAGAGCCCCATTATGCAGGAAAATTAGAGGTTACGTGTACAGCAGGGGATGTAAAAAATACATATTCTTTCATCAACTTTTTTTTACCCTACGATCGAGGCTTAAATAGGCCAGCTGCATTCATTCAGAGAGATTTTTGGATTTCTAAGGAAAGTGGGTCACTCTTGGCGACATTCGAGATCTCTTGGTGTTTTTGTTTAATTTTCTTTTGAATATTTTTCCCTAAGAGCAGGGGACTTTTTCAAACTTTTATGGAATGAAATGCAAGAAATTAAGTGGATTAAAGTGGTGCGGGTATTTCTTTTTGTATTCTCTTCGATTTTAAATATTTGAACCTTAAAATTACTAATAATATTTCTTGAAGATCGAAATGAAATCTACTTTCTTATGAAAATTTTTAGTGTACTAAAAAAAACCCCAAAAAGTTCACAAATCAAAAATAGACTTCGAAACTATCCACTTTTTCGGCTCATTAGAGATAAATGTACAATAGATGTACAACAAAAGAAGAAAGGAGAAAAAAGAAAGAGTCAGTTATTCCAACACCCTTTCTTTTCTCCGTCTTTTTCATATGTACTACTGGGGACCAACATGTTTGTAAGCCAATTTAGACTTCCTCATCAGGGGTAATTTATAGAAAAACTTCAGCTATAAATAATGAAACTTATATCAATTGAATTCGAATATTACCTGAGAATAAAAAAAGAGAATTTAATATCAAATGTTGTTTGGTCAATCTTATTGATGATAAAATGTTTTGACTATCTATTTTGTGTTCTTAGCATAGCTGAAATGTTTGTTCAATCAGTGTTGTGGTGAATCGTTACAAAACATTGAATTATAATTCCTGGATTTTCTACGCAGGAAGTTAATTTTGTTATAAATTCTGAATTTTCTGTTTTTGGTATTATGAATTTCAGTGAAATTGACAAAAATTAGATGTGATTGGAGGACCGGTGAAAAATATTAAAGAATTTGATTCAATTCGTTAAAAGCCGATATTGGATGCATTACAGAAAAATTGATTGATAAGGTGTTATGTTGACATTTTCAGAATAATAAATTAAAATTTGTGTTTTTCATTATTTAGCATTATTTAGTGGTTTTTGAAGACTTAAGGGAGAGTGGGCCAATACAATAGTGAATGCCTTAAATTTGAATTATTAATATTCAGTTAATCTTTCAAGAGAACTAACAATCCCTGCAAGTTCATTTTATTATTCTTTGGGATCAATTTAAAATCTCCGAAATTATACAACAAAATTTAATTTATATTTGCAAACTAATATTTTTGAAATAAATATATTTGACATCTTAATTATCACGTTTCTTTAATTTTCTTTTTAAGTTAATAGGTTTTTTATTTTTTTATGACTTAAAATACTTAGACTAAAGAAGAAGCCTTTGACATTTTTGACTTTTGATGTTAATTTCAGTAGAAATAATTAAAATGCTAAAATTTATCATGATTACTGTTTCTTAGTTTGAAGCAATTTATTATATAAATGAGTCAGAATGATTTCAAATATTATAAAAATTGTATGACTTTTTCCATTTTGAATCTTTTAGAACAGTAAATTAAAAACATTTAAAGGCTTGCCTGTTAATATGAAATTAATTAATTAATCAATTAGACTAATTACTTGAAACGAAATTATTTCATGCTGGGATCGTTTAAAATTAAACAACTCTGAATTGGAAGCATTTAAATTAGAATAATTTAATATCAGAACATTAAAATAATTTGGTTTCATTTTCAAATCTTTCAAACTTGTATCACTTAAAAATAATTATATTTTATAGTTAAAAGATAATGAAAACGAACTTTTAACTTCTGAATATTTTTTAACTTTTTTTGACCATTTTTTTCCCTATATCATCACTAATCAATATGCCATGTATTTTTATTATCTTTCGAAACAATTTTTTCAATTGTTAAATAATTTTTTATTGTTTAAACAAATGATTTTAAGCGAGGAATTGCAAAAATATGTCATTAGATATATCAGACGAGTTTCAGAATGAAGAAATAAAGAACTAATGTATTTTAAAACAACAAATTTTTCTAATAGTTTAAACAATTTTAATGTGCTTAAAGGTATCTTTTAAGTCGAGAACTCTGAAAAATTGTATTTTTTCGCTATTTGATTATTTATTCGATATTTTACTGACATATTAACTTTTTAAATAATTTTATATTATATAAACATTTGGTTTTCAGGAAGGAGTTACAAAATTCCTGGTTGAAAATTCATCTTTTTGATAGAAAATTCAACTACTTAGTAAAAAGTTGAACTACTTTGTTAAAAAAAATAATTTTTCTGGTAGAAGATTCATAATTTTGTTCAAAAATTTACCTATTTTATTGAAAATATTTTTTACTGAGAATTTAATTGTTCCATTTTTGGTTGGAAATGGATTTTTTTTTAAATTCAACTATTTGATTGAAACTTCATGTTGAAAACTCATCTTTTTTGGTAGCAAATTAAACTACTTAGTTGAAAGTTGAACCACTTTGTGAAAAATGCATTTTCTTGGTTGAAGATTTATCATATTAGTTGAAAATTCATATTCTTTGTAGAAAATTTCAGTATTTTCTTGAAAATTCGTTTTATGGGGAGGAAAATAATTTTTCAACAGGAAATTTAACTATTTAATTTTTTGTTAAAAATTCATATTTTCAAGTTGAAAATTCAACAATTTGGATAATTCATCTCTTTGGTTGAAAATTCGTCTTTTTTTGTAGAAAATTAATCTTTTTGGTTGAAAATTAATTTTTTTTAGTTGAAGATTTATCATATCAGTTGGAAATTCATTTTCTTTGGTGAAAATTCGACTATTTTCTTGAAAGTTCGTTTTTAAGGGAAGAAAATAATTTTTCAACAGGAAATTTAACTATTTAATTTTTTGTTAAAAATTCATATTTTCAAGTAGAAAATTCAACAATTTGAATAAAAATTCATCTCTTTGGTTGAAAATTTGTCTTTTTTTTGTAGACAATTAATCTTTTTGGTTAAAAGTTTTTTTTTGCTTAGAGATTTATCATATTAGTTGGAAATTCATCTTCTTTGTGAAAAATGTAACTATTTTTTTGAAAATTCGTTTTTAAGGAGGGAAAAATAATTTTTCAACGGGAAATTTAACTATTTAATTTTTTGTTGAAAATTTACATTTTCAAGTTGAAAATTCAACAATTTGGATAAAAACTCATCTCTTTGGTTGAAAATTCGTCTTTTTTTGTAGAAAATTAATTTTTTTGGTCGAAAATTCATTTTTATGGGGAGAAATTAATTTTTCGTTATGAAATTTATCTATTTAATTTTTTGTTAAAAATTTATATTTTCAAGTTGAAAATTCCACAATTTGGATAAAAATTCATCTCTTTGGTTGAAAATTCGTCTTGTTTTTGTAGGAAATTAATCTTTTAGGTCGAAAATTCACTTTTTTTGTTAGAGATTTATCATATTAGTTGGAAATTCATCTTCTTTCTGGAAAATTTAACTATTTTCTTAAAAATTCGTTTTTATGGGGGGAAATTAATTTTTCAACATTGAATTAACCTATTTCATTTTTTGTTGATAATTTATATTTTTTAGTTGAAAATTCCACAATTTGGATAAAAATTCATCTCTTTGGTTGAAAATTCGTCTTTTTTTGTAGAAATTTAATCTTTTTGGTTGAAAATTCATTTATGGGAGAAAAATTAATTTTTTAACAAGAAATTTAACTATTTAATTTTTTGTTCAAAATTTATATTTTCAAGTTGAAAATTCATGTATTATGTTAAAATACGTCTTTTTTAGTAGAAAATTAATCTCAGTAGTTGAAAATTTATCTTGTTTGGTCGAAAACTGAACTACTTACTTGAAAGTTGAACTACTTTGTTAAGAATTGATTTTTTTGGTGGAAGATTAATAATTTTAGTTAAGAATTCATCTGTTTTGTTGTAAGTTTTTTTCATAGAAAATGAACTTTTTAACTTAAAATTCATCTGTTCCAATTAAAAATTCAACTATTAAGTTAAAAATAAACTTTTTGGTTCAAAATTCTTATTTTTGGGTTGAAGATTCAATTGTGTGGTAGAAAATTCATCTTTTTGGCTGGTTGAAAGTTAAACTTATTGAAATTATAGGTAAATTTTTTTAAAATTTTATATCTTCGGTTCTATTTGGCCAAAATTTTCAAATGAGGAAAATGATTTTACTAAAACATACTTTTATGAGTAAAAAAACAGTTCTAAGCATTGAAAATTGAAAATCAATCAATTTTACAACTTAAAAGTGGACATATTCAAAATGAATCTTTAAAAATTGTACACGCAGAAAAGAAACGTTTAAGGGTGAATATTTTTTAATTAGATGTCTTCAAACTTGAAAAATTCAATTTTTAAGTTTTTTTAAATTTTAAATTTGCAACACAATATAAAATTTCAAAGTGTCGGAATAAAACACTCAAAATTACTATTTTAATACTGATATATATTTGTAATTTAACTATTTCACTGTACATAATAAATTCAAATGAAAGCCTGCATAACTGAAAAATTCTGAAAAAGCTAAAAAATGAATATTCTTAACGTAGCTTTCCAATTTTCAAAGCCCTTTTCCAAATTAATCTGTGATCAATAAAAAAAATTGCCTTCAAAAATAAATCTATGCAAGAACTAGGATTCAAAATTGAATTACTTAAAATATGAGAATTTTTGAAAGTGAACATTTCAAGCTCAATGCCTCCGAAATTACTTTTTTCGTAGTGATTAGACTGTAAATTTTAAAATTGGAATCATAAAAGTATTGTTTTGTATTTGTATATTATTATTATTATTAATGGACAATGCAACGTTTCCCGTGCGCTGTAGCGCATGTATAATATTGCTAATATTAATAATTTTCGATTTATTCAATTCGTAATACTAATTTTCATCGTACAGAATAAACCATTATTTTTTATTATAAATTGTAAAAGATTAAACATTTACTACAGCCTTTTTCGCAAGTAAACAGAGCTTTAAAACTTTTAATTTCAAACCTATACCTTTAAAAAATATTTCTGGTCTCTTGTCCCCGAAAAGGGAATGTTTACAGTTCACTTAAAATCTGTTGGAACCGTAATTACACTGATAATTCTAGAATACAATATCCTGGGTTCCGAGACGTTTACAGTTCTTTTTGTACCTTCATTGACGAAACCGTACACCTTGCGCCGTTTCGGAAAAACGGCACCTGTCTGATTTATGATGGGCAGTTTTTTTTGGGATTTGCCCTTAAATTTAGGACAGGTAGGTAAGTAAGTCAAGATGTATCTGTAAATCGTTTGCCTACTCACTCATTATAGTACTACTGTTCAAAATTCGAAACATCCCAAAAATGCACTGCTTTTAGGTTTTAGGGTCCAATAATATTTTTTTCCTTGCCTTCAAAAGCCACTTTTTAGAGTTTATTGCAGTTTAGAGTCTAGACGAGACAGCTAAAGAATGCTCAACATATTTGACTGCTATGGAAATAGAAACTTATTTTTTGTCGCTATAGATATAGACAATTGGCAAGCGAGGGAAAGTGAAAGTGTTGTTATTTGCCTTGAGCTTTATGGGCTGGGTCCATATTTTAGTGTCGTTTCAAATTTACTATTCTAAATACACAGTTAAAATAAACAGCTAAATTAGCTGTTGTAGGAATAAAGATATTTGTGTAGAAACGTAGGACAGATGTTCAAATAGATATTTGGTAGTTTATGGATGAAAAATGACAAAAGATTAAGGCATTTACCACTTTTTTTCTATACAATTTCAAACTGAACTATTCTAAATTTTAAGCCGATTAAACGGAGGAATTCCAAATAAGATTTTATCATCGAAGATTATAAAATTTGAGCAATTTTAAGACGGACAAGTCGAAAATTTAAGGGCCATAAATTAGAGTCATCAAAAAATAAACATTCGAAGATTATATAGAAAATTCCAAAAGGTTTTAGAATTATAGAATAATCTTTTACGAATAACCCAAAACTTTCCATAATATTCTAAAAAATGAACGATTTTCAGATATACTCTGGAGAAAATACTTTTATAATTTGGTGGTCTCCGCCATCCAGAAGAGTTATAAATTTTGGAATTCAAAAGTTCCGAGGATTTCATGTTTTAGGCCTTTAGGGTTTCCGACTTAATTTTTTTTTATGAAAATGGGAATCTGTTCACACCATTTTTTTCATCTTGGGAATAATTCCAAATTTTAGAGCATCCAGGGATCACAGTCAGGCCCTTATATTATTTTTGCCCTTTTCCCTTATTTCCCCTATTTTTTCAAAATTCCCTATAATCTCTATATTGGTGAATTTTGGACATTTTGCTCCCCCTCTTTTTTGAAGCTACGATTAATTTTTTCAAATGGAAAGCTATAATGATACTGAAAAATCCGTGCCACAATCTATACTCTTGCAGTTATGAGCAATTGAGCAATGAGCATGTATGATTTTTGATTTTAAAAAATTCAAAACAAAAAATTACAAATATTCACCATATTATATCCAACATTTTTAATTTAGAAAATTATAAAAAAGTGTGAGACCACTTTATTAATTATGACCCTAAAGCCCTAAAACTGGTAGAAAGGTCCGACTTTTCATTAGTGATTTTATACTTTTTTATATTTATTTTCATATAATCGGCAAGGTCCGATGTAATGTGAAAAAAATATTTTAAATGATTTTTTGGTCTTTTTAAAGTAATGTATTTGTGGCTATTCTGAATAGAATTATTTAGGATATGCGTGATATCGTATCTTTCCATCTAGATTTTTTAAACTAACAACTTAGTTAGATTCACTATCAAAAAATAAAAAAATGAAATTCTGACATAACTGAATCATCAGTTTCGCGAAAGAGAAAAAAATCTCACAATTAATTAAGATACTTTTGTTCTTATAACAGTGTTGGGTAATACAATAGAATCATTGGTTTTCCCAATTTTATCCTTTTAGCTGCAATTTTCACTTAAATACCTTTAATTTATCATCGAAAACAAGAATCAATATTTTCAGCTAATTTTGACAAATTTGAAACGTTTCAACTTTAACTTCAAAATTATACGGTTTGAAATTGTCCAAAATGGAACCATTTTAAATTGAAAGTATAAATAGTTGATTTCTTTAATAATCGCAAATTTCCAAAATTTCCGAGCGGTAATTTTCAATTTTATATGATACCATTTCAATTATTTCACTTTGTTCATTTTTTATTCGTATCTGTAAATATTCAATTTTTAAAAGTATAAATCACAGTTTAACAGTTATTAATTTTAAACGATTTAAAGTAAAATAATTCAACTTTAAAGGATTTCAGTATAAGAAAAGTTTTAATTTCACAATTATATATTTAAAAGTGTCAAGTTTTTAACGAAGTTTAGAATCGTTCAATTTAGAAAGTTTATAATATTCATTATGTCATTTTTAACGTTTTTGGAATATATAGTTGAATTTGGAAGATTTACAATTTAAAAGTCTAAATTTTTATTGAGCTAGAAAGAAGAAAATGTTGATTTTTTATTTTTTTCTGACTTGGAAGAACCAGTTTTTTATTTTCGATATTTTTTTTTTAAGGAGAAGAAAGGCATTTTTCGTTTTTAATATTCTCACTGAGCTGAAACGGAGGAAATTTCAGTTTTTAATTTTTTTCTGAATTGGAAGAGAAAATATTTGTTTTTAACATTTTTATTCAGTTGATAGAGGACCAGTTCTGTTTTTTTATTAACATTTTCTTAAGATGAAAGGGGGATTGTTTTTTTTCTGAACTGGGAGACGAAAATTTTTTCTTTTCATCATTTTAATGGATTTGGAAAAGAGGAAATTTTGGTCTTTAAGTTTCGTTTTGAATTGCAAGACAGATCTTTTTATTTGACATTTTTCGAGTTCAGAATAATTTCACTTCGACTGATTTAATTTGTAGTTTAGTTTTGATTACTTCTAATACGAAAATTTTCTGTCTTGAAAGATTGATTTTTTAAATTCTAATTTTAAAAAATTATAATGATCTGCTAATCAAAAATTACTAAATTTACAAAATCTAAATTATAAAGGTGGTTACCCAAAAGTTTTAAAAATTTAAGTCCTAGCCGTTTTACCCATTTCCATGATTTAATAGATATTTTAAATAATACTAGAATCAAGTACTCACATCAAAGTAGTTTTGATCAAAGTTTCAAAATTTTAATTGCTTTTGATTAGAAATGAGAGATTAAAAGATAACTGAAATTTCCACTTGATAACATGTCCCCAAATACAAATTATGCTTATGGTAAATGATTGAATTTGAGTTAAATAATCTAAAAATTATTCATAGTGATAAATATTTCAGTTCTAAAAGTGCTTAATTATGCTTAAAAGGCAAAGTGCTCAAGTTTAAATAAAAAAACTATGAAATTTCGAGTTTCCAATTATTAACCTTAGCGTTTTCAATGGAAGTAATTTGTTATATTATAATTTTCCAAGAATAGTTTAGTATTAAAATTAATTAAAACACATTATTTTCAAACTAGTATAGTTAATTCTTCACAAAATAAATTCATTTCGAATCCGCTTATATTAAAAGAAAACGCAGATATACATCATT
Organism: Melikaiella ostensackeni; assembly: GCA_032362435.1. Classification (NCBI taxonomy): domain Eukaryota; kingdom Metazoa; phylum Arthropoda; class Insecta; order Hymenoptera; family Cynipidae; genus Melikaiella; species Melikaiella ostensackeni. The sequence goes on from JAUMHM010000085.1 coordinate 29,357,905, forward strand.
TTTGTTCTAAACTTTATCTGCACTACAAACGTGATTCCTGATCTTTAAAATTGGTATTTTCATTCTATTTTGGGCGTGAAGTAGTGGAAAAAAATAATTCAGTAGGTTGTTTAAAGTTCCATAAAAAAAGTCATAGTCGAAAGTTGACAACTTTTTAGTAACGACCCATAAAGAAGTGAGAATTAAAAATTGAAGAAAATTTAAAAAGTATAAGCGGCCTTCAAATCGAAATATGTACTTCAAAAACAGAACATTACTAATTTAGAGGCGCTTAATTGAACTGAGATCCATGAATGAAAAAGTTTCCTCTTCTCCGTTTTTTCTTGCCTCTAACTTTTCTACCAAGATGCAATTTATCACGTACTTTTAAGGGATATAGAGCAATAAAACTGGCGTTCTTGCAACTCTGAATGCGCGCGTGACGACTTGGTTATTTTCCTGGACACGCTCATCATTACGCCGAGTCGTGCGATTATAAAATAATAAGCGGTTGCTTTTGTGGTAATTAAAGCGGATCAAGGACGATCTCAGGCAGATTTGAAAGGCCGTAGTTAAACGTATTTAAAAATTCTGCACCTATTCAGATAAGCACAAAGTCTTTTGGCCGCACTTTCACTGCGAATGATGCTCTTAAACTTTTTTATACATCCCATAACCAACTTACTACAATTCCCTCAAATTTCGTACAATTATATAATAATTCTAAGACCAAAATATGTCATTCAATCAATTTTTTACTGAAATTCCTAATTCATAAGGGTGTTGAAGCTTTTGTGTTCTAGTCTCGTTATACTACCGGGGATCAAGGAATTTATATGGTAAGGGCAAGGAAGGGATGTGTAGTGGAAGGTATAGGCCACTCTTCTTCTTATAAAGAATTGTCCTCCATACATCCCTATCCTTGCATACATCTTTTGCTTCCGTTAACACTCACTTCATCTAAATACAATTGATTCGTCAAACGTTCTCTATTCATTCTCTCAACATAACCAAACGATCTCAGCAAATTTCTTTCATTCTTGTCAAACAATATTTCTTTTACACCTCATTCTGTGAGAACCCACTCATTACTGACTTTGTCCATTAGCGTTTTACCACACATATTCCGCAGGAACTGCATGCCAACCGCGCTCACTTTAGTCTTATCCTTTTCTTGATACGTCTAGGTCTCGCTACCATACAGCATAGTGGGTGCAAGCACAGATATATTGAAATTTTAGCTTTATTCGTTACATTTTTACTTCTGGTAATAGCTTGTACACTGCCGACAATCCTTCTACCCTCATTTATACATCTGGATATCTCTGCATCTATCTTTCTGTTAGCAGTAAATGAGCTTCCAAGATACATGAACTCATCAACTTGTTCTATCCTCTATTCGTTCAAGGCCATGTTGCATACTGTTTTTTCACCCCTTCTTTCAAAACACGATAGTTTTTTTTTATTTGCGTTAATCTTAAGATCCATACTCTTCATGCTGGTATCCAGTCTGCTCATCATTCTCTGCAAATCGTGAACTGATTCTGCCGTAACAATCTTATCGTCTGCAAACGTCAGTCTACGTACTTCCACTGTCCCGAGATCAACACCTTCTTCGCCAAAGAGAACTATTCTCAAGCCATTTGTCCATGTATATAATGAACATCCAGGAGGACATGACGCAGTCTTGTCTAACGCCATACATAATATCAAACCAATCGCTCATTTGTCCATTTACTCTTACACTTGCTTTGCTACCATTATAAATTGCTTTTACTGCATTTAGCAGCCAACTGTTCACTCCATACTCTTTCAGGACATCCCTTCATTTTTATTCTTCTTCAGTTTCGATCTCTTCTTTGATGCATGAATAAATTTTCGGTGCCAAAAGTCAAATGAACAAAAACATAGATTAAAATGACAAATGAAAGAGTTCTTGATTTGGATAAATCAGAGTTTCTTGGATCATCCTTCATCCCAACAATGTGATTCAATATCAAAAAATTATTTCGAAAAATGAATGAAAATATAATTTGT
>JAUMHM010000085.1:29360020-29386327 GCA_032362435.1 Melikaiella ostensackeni
TCGTCTTCTCTTCTACTTCTATTTTCCTTTCTAGCTCTCTCAATCTTGCTTTTATTCTCACATTTTCTAGGATAACGGTCTCATTCACTTCTTTTACCCTCTCCCCTTCTCCTAGCCCTTCATCACCTTTCATTATATTCTCAGTCTTACATTCTAGCTTTCTCACTCTTTCTTCCAACTTCTTCATATCAGATTTTGCTTCTTTCTCACTCATAATATATTTCGGATCACTGACATAAAAGTACAAAGTGCCTAGGCAGACCGAAAATAATTGTCTACATCTCTACGATATTTGGTCTCCTCTCTACAAAAAAAACATGCTTAGACAGATTGATTTTAAGATGACATTTGTCATGCAAATTGAACTTTTTTTCGATGAAGCCTAATGAAATTCTCCTTCGAACTATCATGGCGAACTTAAGAAAAATTTATTTGACATCAAGAGTGGAAAAAATTTTTGACATTTAAAATATACCGGTTTTTGACAAATACTTCGATTCATTCAAAAATGCATAGAAAACATGAAGCATCTATAAAAAAAAGCGTCTAATAGCAACGCAAATATTTTGAAATTAATAGATTTTGTTATAAATAAATAAGTGGATGAAAATAGTTTCGCGGCGATTGGCAGTGATTCATAAATTGATTATCACTAAATGTGAACAATTTATGGACAAAAAAAGATTTCTAGTTGAAGTAATGAAAGTTCAAGAAAAATTTCTTTTTTATAAGCAAGCTCTACAAACTATTATCCATATCTGGTATTTATGATAGGATAAATGGAAAAGCACCAAGAAACACTCTATAAAAGCATCCAGAGGCGATTAATGTCACCTTCAACACTCTCGGTCTCTGCATGATGATAACAGCCGTAAACGAAAAACTCCAACCTACACCATACATCTAATTCTGTACCTACTACATCATCGCAAGTGGTTTCAAACATCGTACTGAATTCTTAGCATCTTTAACTCATCAGGCACTTGAATTGGTAATAATATACTTGTGTTCCTATAGTATTGTTTTGTAAGGAATTTATATGCCTACAACAAACAAATGTTCACAAATCGACTCTCATCCCAGTACGTTGAGGCTGAACGAATGTTTCATAGACGTGAAGTTCCATTCTTTTTGTTCAAAACGTGTATCCTTGAGAATTATCCCTTTACGAACTGCAAACATCGATTTGTTAGCTCATAACATTAACAACGGTCAGGCAAATGTTTGCCGATTTTAAGCAGCTTTTCTATTTCAAACTATTGTTTATGATTTCGAAAAACCGATGCTCAAATTTATCGTGGGTTTTACACAAATCGTCGCCTCTAGACTCTTGCTAATCCTAAACCCACTAGACAGTTTTCTCTTCATAATTACAGGACGAAAATACTTGTTCGAGCTACGTCATGGACTGCGTCACAAGCATCCCCCCTTCCATTTGTCACCGATTCCATCCTTGAGAGTCACACGGCGGGTTTGGATCAACTTTAAAACAAAAGTCTTTGCACCAATGGTTTTTTTTCATAAATCTTTTCTACGATGTCTCACCATTATTTTTTGTTAATATGTCGAAATAATAAGTAGAGGGAATCGCGAGATAAATCGATTTTTGTATGGTCAGGTAGCATTTTCCGATAGGTATCCTTGTGCAATTAATATTACAAGTGTAGAGAGTAGAAATATGTGTTTGATGTTTGATTCAAGTTTATTTATTATGTAATCGTTGAATATTGTAACTGGAAATAAGAAACTCGATATTAAATAAGTTACAAATTTCAAAAATGTGTTTAAATTGCAGGTTTGGGCAACAATTCACTTTCTTCACAAAGCCTATAATGGATATAAAAATATGACAATTGTAAGCATGAAGAACCACCGAAACAATAATCAACCCATCATTTATTAGCAAAGCAACAAAAATAGCAATTAAAATGAATGAGAACCATTGTATTCACAAAGAGCACGAAATAATCTTTCTGCGAACTCTGGATGATTTTTCGCGACCTTATTTTTTCCCCAAATAGGTTTGAAATCAGCATGAACCGACTGCATTGACTGTTCGCTGTAGAAACCAAGACCTGTTTGCACTTTGTCGCAAGAATCGGGGACGTGGAAGAAAACTGCATAAACATTGGGTGTTATCGGTATATCGATCGCAAGATAGCTTCCTTGAAATGCTGCAATATTCGTCTCGAAGCTAGGATGCACATTTCTCCCAAAGCAGGCATGGATATCGTTTCTAAATTTTTCAAATACCGCCACATATATCAAGCATCCCAAGTTATGACTTCTGGAACGCAGGAAATCGATTTTCTCGAAAAGCTTCTTGCAAAAATTGCCGGTGAAATTCGAACTACCGTGGCGTACATCACGAGCGACGCTGCAACTTTCTGCCTACTGGAGTGCATCTTCTTCACATTCATTCAATAAATGTTTATACACAGTGTTTACAACACTAATCATTGAATGTACCTCTGGGGGGGAAATGATGTCGAGAAATCGTTCATCATGAAGCGTCGAAAAAAGAGGACTGTTGATGCAGTTCTCGTGAAATTTTGCTTCTGCTTTTTTAGCCCAGCCGCAGACCATTGATTATAATTTCGTAATGTATTTTCTATCGTTCTGTACGTATCGCAGGCATTCAATTTTTTTTTATTGGCGTAGCACCAAGTACAAGGGTAGTTACTGCCGTGTGATATTATGCCAACCAAAATATTGGCCAGTTTAAGATCGGTTGCAATAGTTCCCTCAAAGTAGACGATGTTCAATGCAGACCAAAGTTGGGATAAGTTTTCATAATTTTCCTACGAAAAAGGTGCGAAAGCGAGTATTATTCATTTTTTGACACCTGAATCCTTGAAGCGTTTGGCGGAGAGAAACCTCACGCCAGGGTTTAATACCCAAATTCTCGCCACAACTCGCCAGTTTGGTGCTACCGATCAAACCCCGACCTGGTGCTACTTGAGCAACTGCAATCAAGTGTGCCTCTCCAGCCTTTTTCGACGCTACCAACACTCAACCTCTGCAGAAAAAATCCTGATGCAACTATGTCACCAGAGTAGCCTCAACCTGCTCTCGGGGACAACCGACGAGGAAGAACATTAATCGAGGACCAGCAGGTCCCACCATATTTTATAAGTTGCTGAATAAACTCCCAAATTGATTTATTAAATTGTTTGCTGAATGGCTACACCCATTTCTCGATATTCCACCTCCTTCACCTTTCCTTCAATTTGCAAAGTCCCCCCACCCCCCCATAACTTACAATTATACCCACTAATAAAATTTTAGTGGTTTTAAACGTTTTTAAAAGTATTGATGAATTTATTCAATTTACACTTGAAATTGAAAAAAATAATATCATTAATTTTCTAGATGTAGAGATAAAAAAACTGCCGAATGGCAACGTTATTACCAATTGGTATAAAAAACCTTCTTGGTCTGGTTGTTATTTAAATTATGAATCCCATCATTTCTTTAGTCAAAAAATCGGATTGATCAAAGGTTTAGTTGATCGATGTATTAAATTAAGTTATGTAAAGTACAGAAAAGAAAATTCAAACCAAATAAAAACCACCTCACAACTAAACAATTATCCACGGTTGCTGATAGATAATGTTATCAAAGAACGTATTCATGAAATTCAAAACACCTCCAATATAGAAAAAAAAGAAATGGTCAGTTAATTATAAAAAAACTAATCTAAAAGTTACCTTACCATATGTCCAAGGTCTTTCTGAACGATTAAAGAGATCTTTAGAAAAATTCAATGTAAATGTTTATTTTAAAAATAACCACACTTTGGAAAATGAATAAAAAAGATTCGGAAAAAATAGAAAATTTATCTAATGTTGTTTATCTTATTAAATGAAAAGGCTGTAATAAACTCTGGATCGGTGAAACTAGCAGGAGATTGAAAAATCGAATTTACGAACATAAAAGAGATTGAAAAATTGGCAATTAAAACACATATTTGGCACAACACTCATGGAAATGCGATCATTCTTTTTTATTTTGATAATATCAAAATTTAGGCTAGGGAAAATAATACTTTTGAAAGAAGAATCATTGAATCAATTCACATTAATAAAAATATTAAAACTTCAATGAATTTAAAATCTGAAGTAAGGAATATACATCAAATTTATCAATGCATTATGCATCAACATCCCTCATTATATATTTTTTTTCATTAATCAATTTCACAACATTTTATTTCACTTAAAATTTGGCATTTTTATTTCATCAGAGGTTTTTAAAATTTTCGCCTTACTATTACGTACCTTCTGACCGTTGAATTGCTTCCGAGTAAAAAAAAGTCCCATTGGGATCCCATTGAGATCCCGCATAAAGTCCCGCTAAAGTACTGGATATGAGACAAAACAGTACTTGCGTACCAACTTTGCTTAAAATTTTTTTAAAGTCCAAATAGGGACAGAAGTACCAGAAAAGTATCACATCATTTTTTTTCAAGCAAGTCTTTTTCAGGACCAAAGTGCCGGAGAAGTTCCACATAATTTTCTTTGAAGCAGGACTTTTTTAGAACTAAAGTACCAAACATGACCCACTTCATTTTTTTTGAGCAGGACTTTTTTGAGACAGAAGGACCGGAGAAGTTCAACTTACATTTTCATTGAGGAGGATTTATTCAGGTCAAAATTGCCGGAAAAGTCCCACTTAACTTTTTTTTAAGCAGAGCTTTATTAGAACTGAAGTACCAAAAATGTCCCACTTACTTTTTTTTTGAGCAGGACTTTTTTAGGACGAAAGAACCGGAAAATTTCAATTAGAATTATATTTTAGGGGAGAATTTGTTTAGGATAAAAGTACTGGAAGAGTCCCGCATAATTCTTTTTTGAACCAGGACTTATTTAGAACTAGAGTACCAAAAATTTCCCACTTAATTTTTGTGAGCAAGACTTTCTTAGCAAAAAAAGACCAGAAAAGTTCAACTTGCATTTTTTTGAGAAGGAGTTGCTTAGGACAAATGTACCGGAAAAGTCCCACATAATTTTTTTTTAAGGAGGACTTTCTCAGAACTGAAGTTACTCTTGTCGTAAACAAATTCTCCTAAAAAAAAATTAAGTTGAACCTTTCCAGTACTTTAGTAATTAAAAATTTCCTGCTAAAGAAAAAATTAGGTGGGACATTTTTCGGTACTTTAGTTCTAAAAATGTTCTGGTGAAGTGGGACATACTTAGAACTTTTTTGGAACTTCAGTTCTATTTGAGCATTACTTTTTTGGGATATAAATCCCATCAGCTCTTGTACAAGTTTTGAAAAAAATTGATCTTTTTTAGTACTGTTGTCCCATAGATTATTTAGGACTTGTAAAATTTGAGAAAAAAAAATAAGTGTCACTTTTCCGGGACTTTGGTCCTGAAGAAGACCCATTTGAAAAAAAATGATGTGTGACTTTTCTGGTACTTTTGTCCTAAACAAATCATCCTCAAAACAAACAAAAAAATTAAGTTGGACTCTTCCGGTACTTTAGTCCTAAAAATGTCCTGCTCAAAGGAAAAATTAAGTGGGACTTTTTTGGTACCTTAGTTCTAAGAAAGTCCTGCTTCAAAAAAAATTATGTGAGACTTTTCCGGTACTTTTGTCCCGAACTAATCCTTCTCAAAAAAATATAAGTCCAATTTTTCCGCTGCTTTTGTCCTAAAAAAGTCCTGCTCGAAAAATATGAAGTGGGACATGTTTGGTACATTAGTTCTAAAAGAGTCCTTCTTGAAGAAAAATTATGTGAGACTTTTCCGGTACTTTTGTCCTAAAAAAGTCCTGCTCAAACAAATGAAGTGGGTCATGTTTGGTACTTTAGTTCTAAAAAAGTCCTGCTTTAAAAAAAATTATGTGGGACTTTCCCGGTACTTTTGTCCTAAAAATTCTCCTCAAAAATATAATTTCAATTGAAATTTTCCGGTAGTATAGTCCTAAAAATGTTCTGGTAAAACGAAACATATTTAGAACATTTTTGGAACTTTAGTTCTATTTGAGCAGTACTTTTTCAGACATAAATGCTATCAGCACTTGTACAAATTTCGAAAAAAAGAATCTGGATCTTTTCTAGTACTTTTGTCCCATAAATTATTTAGGACTTGTAAAATTAATAAAAAATTTAAGTGGAACTTTTCCGGGACTTCGGTCCTGAAAAAGACTTGCTTGAAAAAAAATGATGTGAGACTTTTCTGGTACTTTTGTCCCTATTTGGACTTTAAAAAAGTTTTAACCAAAGTTGGTACTTAAGTACTGTTTTGTCTCATAACTAGTACTTTAACGGGATTTTATGCGGGATCTCAATGGGATTCCAATGGGACTTTTTTTTACTCGGGAACAATCATAAGATCCCCTTTATGCATAAATTTAAATTTATCTTAAAAATTTGACCCACTTTTGACCGTATTAAAATTATAAATGGCGTATCGTTGTATTTCATATCCCAATTTCAAAGGACCACAAAATATTTCAAAGAATTACAAAATTTTTAGAGAATGCAACGAGATTTCTAAAGCTTTTTCGAGATTCCTTGAGACTTCAAGGGATTACAAAAGGTTTAGGGTATTTCAAAGGATTCTAAAAGATTACGAGAGGTTTCACAAATTGTAAGTGATTTTGAAAGATTTCAAGAATTTGAAGAAATTAAGTAGTATCTACAGTTTCAGAGAGAATTTCAAGTGTTTAAAGATTTTGCAAAATTTCGAGCGACCTCAGAGATTTGAATCAGATTTCAAGAGATTTCACGGGATTTCAAGAGATACCCAAGGGTTTCAACAGGTTTTTAGGGATTCTGAAGGATTTTAGGGAATTAAGAACGATTTTCGCGGATTACAAAGGATATCAAGGGATTTTAAGAGATTTCGAAATATTTCAAGAGAAGTCACGGGATTTCAAAGGATTTCAAGAGATACCGAATTTTTTCACGAATTTCGAAGGATGGTAGGAGATTTTAATTAGATTTCGTAGATTCGAAGAGATTCGAAGGAATTTCATAAGATTTCAAAATATTTCACAGAATTTCAAAAGATTTGCAAAGATGTCAAAGGATTTTAATGGATTTTAACGGATTTTAAGAGACTTAAGGCAGTTTTGATGATTTCAAGGGATTTCAAAGGATTTTAATAGATTTCAAAAAATTCTAAAATATAACCACAGATTTTCTAGTATTTCGTGAAATTTCAGAGGATTTCAGAATATTATAAAGGATTTTACGGGATTTCAAAAGATTCAGAAAGATTCCCATGGATTTTAAAGATTTCAATGAATTTTAAAGACATTTCAAAGATTTCAAGGGATCTCGTAGTATTTCGAAGTATTTCTCGGAATTTCAAGGATTTTAACCGATTTTCAGAGATTTTAAGTGATTTACACGGATTTAAAAATATTATAAGTGATTTTTATGGGATTTTAAATATTTCAAGCGATTTCAAGTAATTCAAAAGTTTTCACGGAATCTCAAGGAATTTTGAGGGATTTCCACAATTTTTATAGGATTTCAAGGGATTCCCTGGGAGCTCAATCGTTTCAAAGAGATTTAAAGAGGTTATGTACGATACCCAAGAAATTCAAAGGATTTTAAGAAATGTTCAAATGATTTACAAAATTTTCCAAAGAATTCACGAGATTTCAGAGGATTGTGAAGATTCTCAGGGATTTCAAGAGATGTAATTTGTAATATAATAATAATAAAAACGAATTAAAACAAATAATGATATAATGTGCACAATGGTATAAAATGTAATTTTAACAGCCAAAACAAGTTTCAGCTAACATATTAAAAAAAAAAGATTATTAGAAAGAGTAAACTTACGTCAAGATTTCTAGATCCTCCCCCCTCCCAAAATCCTTACGTAATTAATGAACGCTCCCAAAGGTATCTTACAGATTCCCAATTTTTTCCAGGATGAAGGCACACTAAAAAATCATTACCACTAAATAAATACTGCAACTTTTAAGTTACTTTGAAAATTATAGTTATCGATACAGATATACAGAATTTGAAAAAAGTTACGTACATTATAAAATTTCACAAAGGATGAAAGATGTTGCACTATAATATAAATTAGAAAATTAAAAGTTTGTACAATTATTATTGTATAAGAAGATGATCAGAGTTAAGATTTTTTTTTAATTTCATAAATTCTCTACTGAAAGTTCATTGGATGGCTATGAATTTGCCAAAAGATTATTTGCTAGTGACGATACGTTTACGAAAAAAACCACTTATAATTTTTTTATGTATTTAAATGTTTATTTATTAAATTCTCATGCAAAATGTCATAAAATTATGTTAATATTACATTTTCAACACTTGTTTTTAATACTGAATTCACTTTTTCGAATGTTCATCTTTTTTTATACGAACTGCCTAAAGCTAAGGAATTTTCCGTAAGATCAACCCCTTTCCAGCTCGTTCAGCGCTAAAGTTACGGAATTTTCCGTAACTCTAGTCCTGGCGTTGAACTTAATCAGGTTAGTCTTACGGAAAATTCCGTAACACTAGTCAGTATTTTTTTTATAAATACTTGTTCCCTCTTCTGTTTCAAAACAAATTTTTTATAGCTCTTATGTATCAAAGTGTTTATTAGATGAATTCTCATATGAAACTTTGTGAAATTATGTAAATATATAATTTTCCGACACTTATTTTCAATACAAAATTTGCTTTTTCAAATGTTTATTTTTTTTTTCCAAACGCGTATTTTTTATAGGAAAACTATTAATTTATACTCATCTTTTAGTATTTATATTTTCGCATGAGATTAGGCCAGAGATGTTTTAAACGAAATATTTATCTTGAAAAGTGTTTCAAATTATTTATACTTTTTTAATGGATTTTTATGATTTCCAAAAATTTCAATTGAGTTCAAAGGATTTCTATGGATTTCATCGATTTTAAGGAATATCAAGGAATTCAAAAAAATTCAAAGAATTTCACAAGAATTAAGGAATCTTATAGGTTCTCCAAGTATTTCAAAGATTTTAAGGATTTTACAATTTTCAAGAGACTTCTAGAGAACTTTAGAGAATAAATTTAATTCGTTTAATTTTAAATTGATTCTACAGATTTCTATTTTAAAGATTTCAAAGATTTCAAAGGAATTTAAAAGGGGTTAGAAGATTTGAAGAAATTTTCGCGGATTTTAACAGATTTCAAAAATTTGAATGGATTCAAAAATATTTCTAAAGACATCAAGGGAATTCAAGAGATTCTAAAGGATTTTCATAGATTTCAATGAAATTTCAAACGATTTTAAAGATATCAAGGAAATTCACGATTTTTTGCTGTGTAAAGTTAATTTGTGCAGAATCGCTATTTTCGTGTACTTCCATATGTGATTATGAGTGGTAAATATTTTTCTATTATTTATTTCAATGCTGATTATTCTATAATCGTTTTGAATATAATGTTTAAAATGTTGAAAATTAAATTTCTTATTTTCTCTATTTTTTAACTGAAAAAAGTGTTGAAAAGTCAATTTTCAATTTTCTTCCATTTTCAACAGTGGAATTTTTAACAGTGGAAGTTTCAACTGTTAACAATTTGAGAAAAAGGCGAATTTCGTGTTAAAAATGTTACACGGGAACTTAATAAAAAAACATTTTGATCCATGAAAAAATTTGGAAAAGGTCGACTTGCTTGAAAATAGATAGCTTTTGGCAAATAACATTTTTGCAAATTAACAGTCATGCAAAGGACTCTCAGTAGAAAATTTATGATATTAAAAAAGAATCCCAACTTTGATCATCTTCTTGTTACTTTTTTTACCATAAATATTCAAAAACAGTGCCTTAAACAAGAGTAGCAAAATTTTTACAAAAAATACGAAAAACTACCACAATTTTCGCAGCAAATTACAAATAAATACAATTAGTTACAACACAAATCACAAGAGAGCACAACTTCTGTATATCATTCAGATGAATTTTGTTCTTTTGAAATTTTATTGTATATATTTTTGAACTTTATTGTGGTTGCAGTATTTTATACCAGAAACGACAAAAATTTGCCATCTTTGCATTCATTTTGTTCTTCTTCGACGTACATACAGGACAATCAATACTATTAATTGAAAAAATAACAATTATAACCAAAGTAATAAATAATTATAAATTCTTCTCAATAAATAAATCAATGTTCATTTCATAACCGTTACTTTTTGCATCAAAATTTCTAAAATTGTAAGATCTTGTAACAGTCTTTCTATGTAAGTGTATATCTCGCAAGATAAATACATCATAATTTTTTTCTTCATTTACATTTAAATCTACACAGTTCTGAACATTCAGATGAAAATAATAATTATTACTTATGAGAATTATGATAATTGGTTGTAATATTCGTTTTGAATTGCGCGCGAACAGCGAATACCGGCGCACGCGCATCTCTCTACACACAGCCACATTCTCCGAACGTCTGGTGCCTCGTACTCCTCAAGATCCCTATCCATCGTAGATAAAATAATATTTATTAACGCTCATAAGTGAACAAAGTTCGTAAAATATAATCGCATTTTACTGGGAAGTGTATTTTCGGGAAAAAGTAAAGTGATGTATTCCAATTTTTGATGTATAGTGCAGAGTTATAACCTCTTCAGATATAATGTGTGATGATAGACATCTCCTCGAGTCCATGTGTGATAAAATCTGGAAATTTTTTCATATTTGGTCAATCCTCATGCATCAATTTCAGGATCTTATTTTTATACATAAGTGCAGACACATATTATGTGCAAATTCCCACACATACAGATGATTTTTTCGCACGAACTCATGTCCACATGAAATGAAATATCGAGTTGAAAGTTTGTAAAATTAAACAACAGAGATTATGGATCGTTTATCTGGCCTTGCTACCTTACTAACATAGCTTGATTTTTCGGGAAAAGTTTCAACTACATGTCATATTTCAATCTTGATTCATATATTAGCAAATGTTTTGGAACTTGATCTTTTGATTTCAACTAAATTATAAATATTAAGCAAAATCACAATAAACTATTATTTTTTCTCAGTTCATTGTACAAAGCAATAAACAATTAAACATCTATAGTAAATCTACCAAATGTTGTATAGTAAATTAGCTATACAGATATGCATATTATTTTCATTACATTTACAGTAAAATCAGTATAGGAATTCCCATAACAGTGCGTATTTCTTCTTTCTCCAGTTATAATAAAAGAACTAACAAAACTAGATTATCACATACTAAAAAGTATTGCTTATAGCACAAATTGTGAAAACTGACTAAATAAGTGTTGGTAATTCGATAAATACCTAATGAAGGGAATAATTGTAAATTTTCTCATTGGTGCTTCCGCGAAGTGCTTGGTACATGCGCGATGCGCTTTATCCGGCGGAATATTCACGGGATTAGGGTAATTTACACGAGGTTGTCCGAGGATGTGCGTGTGTCACGCATCTCTCATACAACCTCACTTACGTGGGCGATTATGTGTGCATTTTTCCACCACAAAAGCAGAGTGCAAGTTACACTTGAAGACGTGAGAACGATTGGTCGCTTCCTTAGCATCGCGACGAGTTCTAAAAGACCGACATCACTCCTTCTTCCTCTGATCTTTATTTTCCCTCTCAATTTTTCCTCTCGACTCTCATACTCACTCGCGGCTTACATAATTCCACAGTCTTGTTAATTTTCGTTCCAGATGTACCGAGCCGACCGTCCGGAAGATGCAGATAGGCAAATATGTAGCTCTCGGTATGCTGGCGCCGAGACAATTGACGAAAGGCAGATTACTAAATTAATTTCACTCGGACGCCAGCAACAGGACTAACATGCTTTGTAAACTTTGTTAGAGAATAATGTTAAATCTCGAAATTAGTTTATTATTTTATTTCGGGGTGAGCGTAACTCGTTCTATTCTAGCCTCGTTGCATCACTGTGATCAAGGAATTTATATGGTAAATTTGAGTCAGGGATGTGTAGGTGAAGGGATTGGTTTTAGATCAATCTATAAATAATCGCGTGTTGTTTATTTAAACGACACACTCTTTCCACAACATCGCTCCGACACGGATTGCTGATCAATCTCCTTAGTAATCACCCCAGGTGAAGAGATTCACAAAGCTATTATACTAATCCAGTAAGAAAATTTCTTCACGCTGGCCCATGAGTATCCAAGATCTTTCGTTTCAGGCATCATATACGTCTTGATATCTCTGCATCTATCTTTCTGTCAGCAGTAAATAAATTTCTAAGTTACACGAAATTCTATCCTTTTTTCATTTAAAGCAATGTTGTGTTCTGTATTTGCACCCCTTTTTTCAAACACAATAATTTTTACTTTATTCGCGTTAATCTTAAGACCCATGAGCTTCATGCTGGTATCCAGTCTGCTCATCATTCTCTGATACAAATCGTCGACTGATTTTGCCGCAACCATCTTGTCATCTGCAAACGTAAGTCCACGTACTTTCACTGTCCCGAGTTAATCATTAACAACCTCAATTAAAAGGAATCTTAAGTTTTCATAGGCAACCCTGCAGATTGAAACCAATCTTTGCTTAATGTCTCTCTTCCAAAATTTCTTGAAGATCGAAATAAAATCTATTTTCTTATGAAAATTTTTTGTGTATTGAACAAGAACACCCAAAAAGTTCACAATACAGAAATAGACTTTGAGACTACATGTTTTTTCGGCTCATTAGAGACAGATGTACAATAAATGTACACAACAGGAGGAAAAAAAAGGGAGATAACTTTATTGATGTTCTCATTTAACCCTTTCAGGGGCAGTGGGACGTATACGTCCCACCTTTTTACTTTTAGTTTTTTTCATATTTCTTTCATATTTTTATGGTTTGTATATGCATATAAGCATTTTTTGGAATCCAGAGTGTCTAGGCTATATAAATTTAGGGGCAAAATGCATTTTTTATTTGTTTATCAGTTTGTTATAAACAAATAGAGTGAAAAAACCCGATTTTCTTAGAAAAAAATCGGTTTCTCGTAAACGCAAAAAGCAAACCTTCTGAAATTTTTTTTACATGATCTTCATACATCGACCTAACATTTGTATTTTTTTCAGAATTTTTCGTACGCTAGTTTTTGTGAGAAAAATTTTGAAATTTCAAAAAAATTAATTTAAAAAAGAATGATTTATTATGCGTTTTTATGCTCATTATTAATTGCTAAATTTATTTAAATATTCGCATTTGTATATTTTTTGATTTCTAGAAGTTAATTGCGTTGTTAATAGAGCATAGTTACTTTTTTAACCGATAGATGGCCGAGAGCTAATGTACCATATTCGTGGTATCAGATTCAGTGTTTTTGTAAGTAACAACCTTACTTGCAAAAATAAACCGAAATTCTTGTTACTTCCTTTTCATTTTTGTTATTCTATAGTTCTTGAAAAAATTTCGAAATGCATATCAAAGTATATAATGTAAAAGTTGGATGCTTATATAATTTTGGTATCAGCATCGTAATAAGGGATACAAAAAACACCATTTTACTCATTCCAGTGTGAATTTAATTCAAAAACCGAAAATTTAGCTTTAAGTAGTCGCCATATTGGATCCGCCATCTCGAATTTTGAAATTCTGAAGTCAGAATCGTGATCAGCGGCCCGAAAACCCCCCTTGTACCGATTTGTGTGTACATTACTAAAAAAATCGTGGATTTAACCTAAATTAGTCACCATATTGGATACGCCATCTTGGATTTTGCAATTCTGACGTCAAAATCGTGATTAGCGACCCCAAAACCCCCCTTGTACCAATTTGTGTGTACATTACTAAAAAAAACCCGCGAATTTACCCTAAAATAGTCGCGATGTTGTATCCGCCATCTTGAATTTTGGAATTCTGACGTCAAAATCGTGATCAGCGACCTCGAAAGCCCTCCTATAACCTATGATTTCCAAAATTCATGTACAAGAAAAAAGTGCCTTTGAAAGGGTTAAGGTAAATGTGCCCCCTGTCCGCAGTGATTCCCCTAACGACAGTTCAGATTTTTACGTTCAAATAAATAATAAATATGTATAATAAATGAGTCATGTAAACATTCTTACATGAAAAGATCCCTAAACTATGATTACATGCGTTTCTTCGGCAGTTTTTTCCGCGCATTATTAATTTAAAGTTGCGTTCAAGAAATCGTGTCATGTGAATCAGTGTGAAGTTGGCGCATCTTATAAGAAGTTGGTTAAAAATCGCTGACAGATGTTCAACGTAAACTCATTGAAATGTAAGTATTAACAAACAGAAAAATGCAATAATAACGCTTAGGTCTTATAGAAATAATATATTGTTCAAGAAATCCGTTGCTTTATAATATTCGCGAAATATATTAAACTGCGGTTAGGGGGAACGGAATATGTCATTGTTTCCAATATCCGCACCTTTGACAAAAATAATAATTTCATGGTAATTGTTTAGTTTTTCTGGAAGTTATCTCTTTTTTAGCAATTCTTTAACGTTCTTCCAATGATTCCAACTTTTCCTTTAAATATTAATATTCTTTCTCAATAGGTACAATTCAATGTTTGACACGCGAAGATTATAATCACTTTGTCAACAATAAAATGGCTTTGAAACCATTCGTTGACGAATTTCATTCGAAATGAACTTTCTATAAGTAATCGTACGTAACATTAAGAGTGGAATTTATATTAACAGTAGAATTTATTCCAACAGAATTTTAACTTTTGTATACTATTCACTTTTTGTAATAATACATGAGTTATGAAACAATTTACATTTATAACCTATTTGTTTCTGGATCATTTCACAACTTTTTTCGCATTTATGAATTTAATTGAACTCTCATAAAAAGGGTAAGATACCAAGTATCATAAATTTAATCACTATAACAAGGATTTGAGTCACTTGCCGTTAGGAGGCGCAATAAGCATACGGATAGAAGGGGCAAAGCAAAAACAAAGGTGTGGTTAGGAGATACATTTGCACGATTTTTTGAAAAATAAGTATTTTACCTTCCGTGAAGTGAAAAAAACTGGAAAAAATATTTTCTTAAAACTTAATGATTAGACTTTGTTTAGATGTATGCATTATTATAGTAAGTCAATATGTTTGATAAGAAAAAAAAAGTTTAAGAACATCAGATACCATACGAGTAGAGTGTCGTTAGGGGACACATTTACCTTAGTGTGAAGTAAAAACTGATCGACATTTATGTATCCCAAAGTGACAGGGAGTTATTGAAAAGTAACTGCAAATGTACCTCGAAATGTAGTGATTGCAATACTATTGAAAATTCATCGAAAGTTTTTTCAAAATGACATAAAGTGATTGAAAACTAACTGCAAATGTAGTGATTATAATGTGACTGAAAATTCATCGAGAGTTATTTCAAAGTGATAGCAAGTGATTGTAAAATGATTGCCAGTGATTTCAAAGTGACTACATACGATTGTTAGTGATTGTAACGTAAATGCAACTGGTTTCAGGTGACTGTAAGTAATTACCAACGATTGCAAGTGATATCACGTGATGGCAATATGATTACAACGTGATTAAAGGCCATTGAAAATTAATGGTTAAAATACAGCAAGGGATTAAAAATAAGTTGCAAAATTGAAAACTCGTCGAAAGCTATTGCAAAGTTACAAAACGTGATTAGAAGTGATTGGAAGCTATCGCAAAGTGACAGCAAGTGATTTGTAAGTTACTGCAAAATGATTATGGTAAAGGTATAACGTTGGTTTATTTCTTAAACATCAAATTCAAAATAGTCAATGTCACATTTATTAAATGATAGAGAAAACCTCAAATTTAACACTGTAAAATTAAATAGAATCAAATCAAGCGTATTTAACAGTCTTCAAATTTTTTATTGAACACGTGCAAAAAGTAAATTTATTGTGAAATAAGGAAAGAAAATTGTGTTTCAACAACAAATAAAACATAACTATTTTTCAGCACATTCAAAGCCTTTTTAAAAGCGTTGTGTATATATATTTTAAATTAAAACTTACCTCGTAAAGTTCATTTTTGGTCGGAATTTTCATAGTTGCAACCCTTTTTCAACTTTTGATGCTGAAGTATGAAAATTTTCGTCTTGAAATCCGACACTTTGACAGTTTCGTTCATTTTCGCGGTTGAATAATTCGTAGAAAGAAATATAAAAAATCCAGGATTTACTGACTATGTAAATCAGATCTTCAGCAGTTAAATCTTTTGGGCTTTTTTGAAAATCGATATTTCGGTAGAAAAAGGCTCAGGACCAACACAAAATTTTTAGGAGGATAAAATGAAAATCTAATTTACATATATTGTAAATCCTGGATTTTTAAATTTTCCTCCCTACGAGTTATTCATCAGAGAAAATGACCAAAACTGCCAAAGTGTCGAATTTCAAAACGAAAATTTTCATATTTTAGCAGCAAGACTTTGGAAAAGGGCTAAAACTATGAAAAGTCTGATAAAAAATTAACCTTATGATGAGGTAAGTTCTAATTTTTTCAAATAAACACAACGATTTATGTACCTGAAGTTCCGAACGTTCAAATGAAACGAAATACTTTTCTCCAATTCTATTTTATCCATAAAGATTGCTCCAACTACAATTTAAAATAATGCATTATAAGTCTCTTTTGATAATCTAATATTTCCAATATAAATTAACAAACATCATAGCATTGTTTATAGTTTACAAAGCCTTCAGTAAAAAATTTCGTTCATTTGAACGTTCAGAACTTCAAGCACATCAACGATTTTAATAAGACTTTGAAAGTACTGAAAAATAGTTATGTTTCAGTTGTTGATACATATTTTTCTTTCTTAGCTCACAATGAAGTTACTTTTTGCACATGTTAAACGGAAATTTAAAGACTGTTGAATAGGTCTGAATTTGACTCAATTCAATTTTATATTCAAGAATTTTAGTTTTTCTCTATTCTATAATGCACATATATGCCACATTTTTCTATACCTTTGCATTTTGAAAATCAAATTTCTAAACAAAAATACAGTACTTTAATAAATTTGTGTGACAAATAAGTTAAAAAAAAGATTCAGTATTATTATAGTTAAATGTCAACATTTTAAAAAAATTAGGCCGCATCCTATAAAATGTACTAGGAAAACTGATAAAATATTACTCGCTGGCCCAGTTACGGAGTTTTCCGTGCAACCACAGAGTAATTTTTACACTTTGGGAAAATTAATAATTCTTACTACATCAAAGTGCAATATTTACTTTCTCCAATTGTAAATCTGTAGCCAGATCGAATGGATGAGCGATACTATTTAGCAGTGTCACTCAGTAATCCCTACTTTGTAATGAGAGCAAGATATAGCTCGCATTGTGCAATGCGTGTCTCACGATGGTAGAAATTACACTTTCGCCCAGTAATCCGTGGTCCTTCTGGGAGCAAAAATTGTAGTTTTGCACTAGAAATGTCTGGCTTTGACAAGCAAAGGTTCTGCTATTTCAGCGTGCATGAGGCTTATGCCTACATCAAAGACGCTCACCTATGCATACGAGGGTCTTTACCAAGCAGTAACCACTGCTTTGACTGCTGCTTTGTCTCAGATGTATAGTGATGGATTCAGGTTTCGTCCACAGTCAAGAATCGATGCAAAAAGTCCTAAGAATTCCGATTAAACATCGCCAAACACTGCGCTAAAACGTCTTTTTGGTTGTGCTTTTGATCGGGAGTCAGCAGTCGCGGCACCCACCTTGCGCACACCTTCTTAACATTCAGTTTTTCGTGCAAAATGTTATAGACTCGTTCCGTGGAGATGTCTAAGCCTTAGAAATCTCACGCCTCTTGATTCGGCGATCTTCCGTAAACATATGATGAATTTTTTTCACAATATCCGATGTGGTGACCTCAACTGGGCGTCCGGAGCGCGCCATTTATTACAATCCCATACATTTTTTAAACTTAATAGGGAGCCTGCGATATGGAAAGAAATTGCGCTAAAAATACAAATCATTGAATAAAAAATCTTTGAACATTTTGAATTTCTTTCTTCGTAAACAAACATTCTTTCTGCGTTAAGCCTTATAATATATAAAATTACAATTATTGAAAGCATAATTGAATATTTTTTTCAGAACTTCTTTCCTTTCGTCCTTGTAATTCCGTATAATGATTATACTTGTATTTAAATTGTCGAAACAAATTTAGTAAAATAAACCGAAAAATTCAATTGTAAATATTTAAAAGTGCTAGAATAAGGACACATTTTGTGACAGAATCACAGTACGTATGCAAAGCGGTAGGAAATTCTACTACATATACGTAAATGCAATTAATTCAATAAATATCTATTTGTAAATTTTATAGTGCTTATAACAAATTTTGTTGGTGTTTTTTTTTGTTTTTAATTTAATCACGAATTGGTCGTCATTTACAAAAATAATTACCTTCAATATTACTTTCCATCGATACATTTCACGACTTGAAAAATTAAATGCTGATTTGTCTTTATTGAAATATGGAACATTATATTCTCGTAACATGGTGTTTGAAATTACAGAAACGCTTCTATATTTTCTTATATTATAACTATAATTTATATTTAGAGAGAACTAGGCATGTGAAAGCTAGTAATTTCGAAAGCAGAAATGTCAAAAATTTTGGGAATTACTGAAAATAATTAGTCAATTACCAAAACTATCAACTGTTTTCAGTGGTGAATTTCAAATGGTTGATTATATTGTTTTCTATTTTTAATGTCCACTAACCTCATGTTACGGTCAAAACTAAAGACATTGAGGTATGATTAAGGTAGTAGAAATCGTTATTATAAAGTAAAAAACAAGATCTTTCCAAATAGAAATATCTAATACCTATAGTATACTTTCAAAATAGTTTGCTCATTAATCACATTTTCACGCTCATAAAATCATATTAATAATCCTTTACATGTTAGATTAAAATCTTACTTGAAAGCTTATTTTTCTTAGAAAATATTAAACATAAATATGTATAAACAATTATGTTTCTAAAGAACCCGGCAAGTTATTTTCATTTGATAAGAGTTTCCTATCACAATATACATATATTTTAGTGAAATTATTAGTATCAATCGGTCGTTATCAATCTTTTGAAATGTTAAATTTGATTATGAATTTATCTCAATCAATTAAAAAAATATCGTGTATAATTTCACTATATTTAAGCGTTGAAACCGTTCATGTTTCTGGAAAAAGATTTGAAATCACTATTGTCACTAATTTCCAATAATTTCCACATTTACCGGTAAGTGTTAGGAATTACCGAGATCTTTCTGCAATTTCATAAATTTCACTGAAAAAACTGGAAATCTCTTTTTTTATGGAATCATTTTTTGCGTTTCCTGTTTTTGAATAGGATAACTTCATTCTGCTATTTTTGATGTAAAACAAATGACACTAGGATCTAAATAGTGGTCTCATCCCTAATAGCATGGAACGTTCCGGGAACGTTCCAGGAACTAGCCGCTGGGACTTTCGGAAATGTCCGGAAATTTGGAGGTTTTGTTTCACTTTGTCAACGCGGTACCTGTAGCTCACATCAGACGGAATTCCAACTGTCGAATAAAATTGCTTTTTCTTCACGCTAAATTCACTTCTCTCATTTACTTTTCCCACTCATGAGAGAAATTAAGTCTCTCCCGCGGCACGTCACCGATCGAGTAATCTATAACTTCGTCGCATATCAACGAGTAGTGTTGTAGTAGGTCCAGCTGTCTTATTTAGATTTAAAATTATTTATATTTTTAAGAATTTCATTTATTGTCAGATGTAAAATACTGAACCCTTGGATATTGGATTCAATATTTTGAGTTGGTCTTTAAATTGTTAATGTGTTGAACACTCTTGTTCAAAATTGTTTAATTTAGAAGGCTTAGTTTTTATATATTTTTGCAATAATCCAAAACTAGCTTAGAACTAACAACTGCCAGTTTGAATGAAAAACTGCACTTTTGACTGTCAGATGCGAGATCGCGAAAGAAGGACGTCTTCATCCGTCGGCTAGCTGAGACAAATTGGCGCTCGGACAGTGTGAAATATGAAGAGGGCTATCGTCTCTTAAACTCAAGTGGTTGCACATGAGAATGACATTTAGTTTTAGGCGGGCTACCTAACTTCGACATACGGGAGACACTGAGACCCCTCATAGGACCCCAAGAAACTCGTAAATCGTATCAAGAAATCGAGTCTGGCGCCATCGCAACTTGAGCTTCTCTCTTTTCCTCTCTTTTCAATTTTTCATTTCAATTTTGTCTCACGATACCCTTCAAATAAAAAGCAACGAAATAGGGAATTAAGAGAGAAAAAGATCTGTTGCTGGTTCCCAAGGCAAAAAATCATGAATAGAAATTCATGATTCTTTGCCTTGGGAACCAGCAACTCAAGTGGATCCAACCAACAACCACTGATAAATAAGACAGCCTGTGCGAAAAACATTAAAAAGAATGACAACAGATAAGAGAACTAATTAAAAGAAAAAACAGTTGAATTTCCAAAATACCGTAAGACGGGGCTAAGCGGGACTTTTTTTTAGGTTTTTCTCAATAGATTACCGGAAGGAATTAAAATTTATCATGTTCAACTCTTCCTCGTCCGTATCCTGAAGTCAAAACATTTAATTGATCGATAAGTAACTAAAATCGGGGCAAAAAGTCCAGGTCCCTCACTTTTTTTGATTGCAACTCGCTGCACAAGAGTCCCAGAGTTTTATAATAAAAAGCATCGGAAAGCCCAAAGTCTTTCGAATTCGACGATATTGTCACTTTCATCCAAAAAAATTTGTGTCAATAGTTCTAAGGTAAAACATCCCAAAAAACAGGGGTTTTCAGCCACCTTTTTAAAGCCACCACTTTCACCTTTTTCCAAAGCGAAGTGGACATTAGAAAAAAAGTGATAAAACTGTCAGATATACTTTCAATATTCTTGAATGCACTACATTTGTCAAAATTCTGAAATGTTTAGTAATTTAATTTTTACGGCGATTTACTTACAAGCACTTTATCTTGAGACCAAGTGAATATGGGAAGCCATTTGATAACCTTGCATGTGCAGTTTTGTGATGCGATGCCAATCCAGTGATTAAATTTATGATAAAATCGCTCTTGCGTATGGAATATCATTTTCAATATTTCTGAACTTAATGAGTCTTGACACGTGGAAGGCACATCAGAACAAGTAGCAGAAAAAAAGTATCCTTTCGATGACAATAGTAACTCCAGAAGCAGGTCGAGTCTGTTAAACAGATGTGAGTGAAGGAAGCAGGGCCGTCTCAACGTCTTCGAGATACAATTCACAGAGTGGGTCCTCAGGAAATCTAAACAAATCCATTAGCGAATTTTTGAATGCGGTTAATTAAAAAAATTAAATGTTGAGTGTTTGCATATTATTATGTTTATAAGCAGTCGTACCATTTTTTTATTGAAGTTTATTTAATACTTTTACCATATATTAGTTTTAGGATAATTTTTAAAAGAAAATGTTTGAAACACTGAATGAACATTACATTTTTGATACAAATTTTCCTATACTTTCATTAATTTGAATAATACTTCAATTAATTTCCTAAGCTATTTTGATTAGAGATTTCTTATCCCTGTAATATTATATTAATGTTGCTATTTTTAAAAGTATCATCACATATTTTCTCCCGAGACATGTTTTTCCGTGTCCATAATACCTTGAATATTGGTTGACATCCATCTCAGATCGAATCCATTTCAAATAAGGCAGGTTCTAAACTTCAAGTCTCAGAATCTCTCAGAGTTTTTTTTTAAACAACCAGGTGACACGTATTTTTCTGATGTGAGCAAAAAAATTTACACGAATCACGGAGAAAAAAGAGTCTGCTTACTAAATGGTGACAGCGTGCATTTTTCTGTATGATTTACCAAAAATTTTTGAAGCATCTGCAGAAAATGTCTGTAAATCTACAAATTACTAAAAATTACCTACAAATTCTGTAAAGATAGCAGAAAATTCTATAACCTGTACATAAAAAACTATGCTGTCACTATTTTAACATAGGCCTCTGTAACATTAACAGATCATTCTTCTGAGTGAAATTACGAGTATTTGAATTTTGACGTCCATTTTTCAATAAAACCTCGAAAAAAACACAAATTTTTTCTTTCAGGTTCTATAGTTTTTAATCAAATTCAAATATTCCAATTAAAAATTCGGATCCTGGTAAGTTTTACCGTTCTCTTTCGAAATCCGTCGGAAAATTTAAACAAAGTTCAAATGTAAACAAAGTTCAGAAACAAAAGACTATATCACCACCTACCCCAGCTCATAGTATTTTCGAGCCGAAAAGTCCAACCCGAAACGCTTTTACATATATGGTAAGGGCCGAAAATTATTCTTCCACAGACAATTTTAGTCTTTTTTTGTAACAAAATCATTTTTATTAAAAAGAATTATTATTTGAAAATAACTAAATTTTTTCCTGATAATTGAAAGAAGTTAAATATTTGAAAAATATGTAAATATTGCTGAGTGTTATTAATATTATTCCTGTTATGTCTGCAAATTAGATACTATAAATTGAAAACCTGCCTCAGTAAAAATATGTAATGATACTTTTGAAAATTGCAATATTAACATATGCGATTTTATCGTAAATTTAATCATTGGACTGCACTTGCATCATAAATTTTGCGCATGTAGAGTTATCAAACAGCTTTCTATCTTTATTTTTCTCAAGATAAAGTGCTTGTAAATAAATCCCCGTGAAACATAAATCATTAAAAATTTCAGAACTTTGACAAATGTAGTGCATTCAATAATGTTGAAAGAATATCTTTTATTTTGGATAAAAGTCATCATATCGTTGAATTCGGAAGCCTTTGGGCTTTAAGGTGATCTTTATTAAAGAATTTTTGGACTCTTGTGGAGCGAGTTGCAATCAAAAGAAGTGTGTAATACAAAGTGGCAAAATATCATAAATTGCCAGCCTCTTTCCTTATTTTAGGGTAAATTAAATAAATGTGATGAGTAAGAACATGAAAATACGTGTTTATTTACAATAAAAACATAACCTTTTATGTGTTGTTTCATATATAAGCTTATAAGTATAACGACACAAAATTGAATAATAATTCTGGTGATATTAGGGAACATTTTCGTGAACAGCGTTTTTCAACTGCTCAACGGAATATTTATATAAACGGGATTTTGAAAACTTTGAAAATCAATAATGGTCACTGAAAATTCTTTACAAACTTCATTTTACTGTCACTCATAACTTTTTAGCAGTTTCAGGGATCACAGACAGTCCCCTATTTCCCTTTTTATACTAATTTACCCATTTTTTCCTATTTTTCTCGAAATCCCATACAATCTCCATATTTGAGAATTTTGGCAATTTTCCCCATTTTTTTCCTTTTTTTTGAAGCAACGATTAATTTTTCAAATAGAAACCTATGATATTCAAAAATACGCGCCACAATTCATACTCGAATCCACTTTTGTGCACCTATATGAGTAATCCGCATCTTAAAAAAATAGAAAATTTAGAGGAAATTCAATTTGAGACTATTCAAGTTTGAAGACCTTTCCTGTAAAATTCTTCAAACTTGCAATTTGAGAAAGATTTAAAATCTTCTAAATTTAGAAGTCTTTAAATTTTAAAACTTCCAAATTTGAATGAATTTTGATAATATTTAGGATACCTTAAATAATATTTATGGTCTGAGTTAGCCCTAAATATCTCAATTTCGAAACTTTAAATTCAACTTTGGAATAAACATAAATATGTAATATCCAACTCACTGCCCGCGAAGTTTGAAACCGAAAGGCAGTTCCGCGGCAGTACTGGGGTTCGAAAGAGGAGGCTTTTGGTTTTAATTAGTATGCCCAGACCCGTCCTAGGAGAACCCAATACAACGTATATAAAAGATTTCGCCCTTTTTCCTCCTCCTAAAACAAAAATAAAAAAAAATGAAAATGTGTAATATCCACATAATAATAATATTCTTAATTTTTTTTCAAGATGACTTTCTCGCGGATTCAAAGGCTAAAAAACTACCAAATTTAAAAGCCTCTAATTCAACTACCTTAAAAGTTGATAAATCTTTAACTTAAAAGTTTAGAAATTGACAAACGAGATTTAGAACTCATCAAATAATTCAAAAGGTTTCAGATTCCAAAGGCTCCAGTTAAACAAAAAACTTACAAATTATACGTACATACAAAGTACATTCATACATGATTTTCAATAAAAAAATTTTAAGCACAAAATCAAAAATAGAGGGTGGCAGTGCAAAACTAGATAACCAACATTTATGTTGAAAATGGGTTTATTGCATAAAAAATTCTTAAGAAATCAAATATGTACACATTGTGGTAGAAGTATTTTGTCAAAATATCATTTTTTTATACAATTTATTGAAAGAATAATTTTTAAATAAAATTTCAGTCAAAATTTTAACGTATGAACTTTTAACAACCTTTTAGCATTGATATTTCTTGAAATTATCATTTATTGAAAAAAAAATTTTTTCTTAGTTTTTCGGATTTTTTAGCAAAAAGTTTGATTTTTTCGAAACACAATAATGTTTTAGATCAAACCTTTTTTAATATCATTCAGCATCCCTATATCTCGGCAGCAAGTTTCTTTTTTCGCGAAAAATAAAAAATTCTATTTTTAATCGCTATCTAAAGCCGATTTGGATTTTAATCTCAAAATTCTGGATTTTCGATTTTCTCGGAATTGGATAAGTTTTTTACATCAAACTTTGTTTACCTGTAATCAGAAACTTAATATCTCGGTAGCATGTTTTTTTTATTTTTTAAACTTTTTGAATTTTCGAAAAATATTTGATATAATAAATCCAACGATACATTTGTTTTTCCAATAAAAAAATAGAAAAATGAAAAGAAAAACAAATTTTCCCTATTTTCCCCACAATTTAACTCCTGAACCACTGTGATCCCTCTTCTTTGTTTTATTATTTCATCATTTTTTAGCAAATATCTTTTTCCAATTTGATATAGAATTAAAATTCCAAATCATTCATATTTGATTACATTTAAATGTATAAGCCCACCAATCTGGAAGATTGGATAACTTTTATTAGAAGTCTTTATTTGTTAAATAGGCTTGGGACATTTTTCAATTGTAAAATTTGGACATTTTAATTTTCACGACTTTCAAATTTGGATTATTATAAAATCGAACAAATCTAAGAAGGGTATTAAATGTGGAATGAATGGTTGGGGTGAAAAGATAAAAAATGGTATTTAATTTTATAAAACTTCTATATTCAAAGTTGAATGTCGCATATACTTTTTTAGTAACTTCGCGACATGCAACAAGTTACTCTTCAAAAAACTGATTACTTCAGCATAATTTAGTTTTAAAATGAAAGAATAATAATGAAATAATGCTTCGTTTATTTAGGGGCGAAGCTGTCATATGACGCGTGACTGATATCGTTTTCTTCAGGAAAAAAAAACGTGGGGATTTCCGAAAAAGCTTACGTGAGACCAAAGAGTTCACCATGGAAATAATGCCACATTTGGTTCGCACTCAGAAGTAATCGATATGCTCATCCCACTAGAAATTATCCTCTTAAATTCATAACTTAATGTAACAATTTGATTTTTACCTTCTTATCATAGTGAGAAGATATTGGTTTTATGTATAAATCGACTTCCGCGGATTTCATGAAATCTCCACGTTTGAAGACCCCCTCGGTGACGCTCAACGCTAACTAGTGTTTCCTTCAGAAACAGTGTAGCATGTTCTTCGGAGTTCTCAGCAATTTTCCCGTCGATTGATCGCGTTGCCGTGCACTTACCACCTTTTTGGCCTGACGATCCCGAAATGTGGTATGTACAAATCGAACAACAGTTTTTGCTCGCGGGAATTACTTCTGAGGACACAAAATTCAGTTATGTGGCCGGGCATCTTGAGCCGAAATACGCTGCGAAAGTGAGAGATATCCTGACGAATCCCTCAGTACAAAACAGGTAAGTGAGATTAAAAACGGAGTTAATTAAAAGGCTCAGTGAATCCCAAGAAAACAAAGTGAGACGTTTACTCGAACATGAGGAAATCGGAGACCGCAAACCATCGCAATTTTTGCGTCACTTGCAGCGCATGACTCTGGTCATGACCTCTCAGATTGAAGAGGTTAAGAATACTTTAAGACAAGAAATTTTAGCTGCCACTGCTAAAAACCGAAATCAGTTCCGCGGAAGGTCGCGTAACCGCTTGTTTTCTCGTGATTCTCGTGATCGTAGCCAGAGCAGGAAAGACGGACGTTGCTGGTATCACAGAAAGTTCGGTGAGTCTGCTGAGAAGTGTACGAAACCCTGTTCTTACTCGGAAAACTCGCAGACCGGACACTAATGGC
>JAUMHM010000085.1:29416199-29446614 GCA_032362435.1 Melikaiella ostensackeni
GTAAAGCCCTTCTACCTCAGTATTCTTCAAATCAGCATCCGCTTTTAATTTAGATCTAATCTTTTCTCGACATCTCCAAACTTTATTCTTATCAATTATTTTAGATCGGCCTACTTCTGTTATGATGCCAAAGTCTTCTAAAATGGCATTTGCTAAACTAGCAGATTGCCTCTCTGATAAATTGTCACGGTCACATGTTGCACAAAACTTGGGTAAATTCATTCGCATTTGACTATTAACTGATGATTTTGAAGGAATCCATTCTTCAAACTCATCACTACTGATATAGGTTGTCGACGAAGGTGACGAGAATTCATTACTAATTGGTTTTGGAGAAATAAGAGGAGATATCTTTTCTGCCTGATCTTCAATTTTCGCATTTGTTATTTGCTCTATTTCCATAAGATTGACATAATTATTAAATTGTGAATTTTCTTTTGTTTCTGCACTATCCACGAGATTCATGTCACAAATAGTCAGTTCTCGTTCATTGCTGCTGCTCGATATTACTTTCTAAGCCAAAAAAATGGAATAACTACACAAAATTTTTACTATCGTACTATATTTATACTTCCAATATTCTTGACGATAATGATTGGGTAAACAGACTAAGTGTGTATACTGAAATTATTAAAATGGAATAACCTGACCTCGAAGTGTAACTGTGTTTAAAACAGGAATATTCACTTCTATAAAAATTTTACGTCTCATATAATGTTTGAGATTATTTCATCCTTATTTGAATTATACGATTTTTATTGAAAACATGTTAAAAGAGTATGGATGACTATCTATTTTAGTTTAAAGTTAAAACGTTGGAATGCACAACATTGAAATATATCGGAAAAATCACTGTTTTCAAAGTTTTAACCTTCAAAAAGTTTCTGCTAACTGAAGATATCGTTTTAAAAATCTGAAAAAATAATGGGGACTTATTTTCATATGTAGAAAAAGATTTTTGCTAGCCATAGTCAAAATAAAAAAATAATTGTTGCGTCCTTGACCATAAAAAAACTAAATGATAACATCGAAATTTCTCGCGAGACGAAAATTTTTTGAAGCTGGGAAAATATTATTTTACTTAATGATACTACAAAATCACAATTATAGTTATTTTGTCTGTTCCTTCTAAACTTAGATGTATTTTGAGGTCCTGAAAGTCTCCTCGAAAGGATATTAAAAAAAAATTTATGATTTTATACCATTTTTGATTATCTTCGAAACTTCGATTTTAAAATAAAAATTGTATTCTACGTAACTACATTCATCACCAGAATTTCTTTTTACACTAAAAGTTTTTGCAAATCGTTTGTTACATCAAAATAAATGAATTCGTAGGGATAAAACTAATTCGATGAAGAAATGGTTACCGAACATTGAAATATATCGAAAAAATCACTGTTTTCAAAGTTACAAACTTCAAACAGTTTCTGCTAACTGAAGATATCGTTTTAAAAATCTGAAAATAATCATAAAGACTTATTTTGATACGTAGAAAAAATTTTTGCTAGCCACAATCAAAATTCAAAATTTTTTTTTTCGGCCCACCCTAATATTCATGTCCTATTCAGTTCTGCCATATCAACGTACGAGTTTTATAATATTTCCTAATCTTATCATTCAAAGTAATATTCATTGAAAATTATGTCGAGCGATTCTGAAGATAGTATTGTAGAATCAGAGAGTTCATCATCAGAATTGGTGTCTGAACCGGAACCTCCAAAATGAAAAAAAGGAGTTCGTAATGAAATACATTACAGAAGAAATGTGATTAGAAATGCAAAGGTTGCAAGGGAAAAATACGTGGATTGGAAAGGAAATATAGTTGAAAAACGAAAAACTGGTGATCCTTGCAAGTAAATTTCAACAACAGTATAAATTATAATTTTCTTAGGATAATAATTATTTTTTATTATCTTAAGTGTTCTATATTTCTTAATGAATAAGGAAATATGCGAATAGAAATTCATAAAAATATTTCTGTAAATTTAGATACAAAAAACAGTGCTCTAAGCATTGTGGTGAAATTTATCAAGTTACTGTATTATCCACCTTTAACAGTCTTCATAATAAAAATGAGGAAGATGTCTTTCTACAAGGTCTCATTTTATTCAATGATCCATATATCGAATAAGTTCGATTAAATTCTGTTTATTATGATTATTAAAATTATTAAAATGTTTATGAGTAGCAAAAATGCAATTTTTTAAATGTAATAAACAAATTTTATATTTATATAACGTGTTCTTCTGGATTTTATTGCTGATCTGGATTTATCTGGATATTGATCTGGATTTATTTGAGCGTTGCTGAAAAACCAGTGTAAAAATGTCATCCTAGACAACTTCAAATTATAGTCTGTTGTCCCCCCTACAAGCTAAGAATATAGAAATTGCATATATTATTATCTATAATTAACTACACTGTTTTAATTGATGATCTCAAAATAAATATTTTGAAGTAGTTCCCTTTCTGCACTTAGCGATTCAATTATCATGAGAATCTAACACCGCAGATATAGGATTTTGAGTTTTCTGATTCCAAATTTTGTATTAAAAATGAACAATTCAGAACGACGGATGCAAATCGGCGGACGACTTCACCAAAAAAGTATTAATTTGCATAAAAAATTGTTACTAATGATTTTTGAGGTCGCTAATTACGAATTTCACCAAAAAGTCCTAAACTCAATAGGTGGATGAGAATGGTGGACAGTTTTACGAAAAAAACGCGGTTTCCACAAAAATATCTTACCATAGGTCTATAGGGTCTTTGATTTCGAATTTTGTAATAGAAATACAAACCTCAAAATGGCAAATTCAAAATCTCGGGCACTTCTACCAAAAAATATTGGATTTGCGTAGAACTTTCTTAGTAGTGGTTCAATTTAATTAAGTGGTTCTATTTAATAACAATAATTCTAAATTCAAAATGGCTGGTGCAAAATAGTGGACAATTTTACAAAAAAAATATGCGATTTCCACAAAAATATATTATTAAAGGTCTTTAGGGTCTTTGATTATGGATTTCGTAATGAAAATACAAACTTCAAAATGGCAGATCCAAAATCTCGGACACTATTACCAAAAATATGGGATTTGCATACAATATTTGTAATTATTGATTTTTGAGGTCGCTGATCACGAATTTTACCTAAAAATTCAAAATTTGAAATGGCGGATGAAAAATGGTGAAGAATTTCGTCAAGAAATATACGATTTCCACGAAAATCTTTTATTAAAGTTCCTTAGGATCTTTGATTACGGATTTCGTAATGAAAATACGAACTTCAAAATGGCAGATCCAAAATTTCGCACAATATCACCAAAAAATATGGGATTTGCGTACAAAATTCGTTATTAGTTGTCTTTGAGGTCGCTGATTACGAATTTTACCTAAAAATTCTCAATATAAAATGGCGGATGGAAAATAGTGGAGAGTTTTACCAAAAAATATACGATTTTCACAAATTATTTAATGAAAGTTTTTTTGGGTGTCTGATTATGGATTTCGTAATAAAAGTACAAACTTTAAAATGGCAGATACAAAATCTAGTATACTTTCACCAAAAAAAAAATGAAATTTACGTACGAATTCGTTATTAGTGGTTGTTGAGGTCACTGATTAAGAATTTCATAAAAAAATTCAAATTAAGAATGGTTGATGCAAAATGGTGGACAATTTTACCAGAAAAATATGTGATTTCCACAAAAATATGTTATCAAAGCTCTTTAGTGTCTTTGATTACGGATTTCGTAATAAAAATACAAACTTCAAAATGGCATATTCAAAATCTCGGACACTTTTTCCAAAAAAATATGAGATTTGCGTAAACAATTCGTATTCGTACGAAAATTTGTTATAGTATTTCTTGGGGTAGCTGCTTATTTATTCAGGGTTTAAATTTGAAAATATTGTAAAATTAACTATACCATGGTTTATAGAAACAAAATTCCAAAAATATTTTAATATAGTTTGCTTTGGTACGCTGGTTGCACAAAGAGGAGATGACACAGCGATTTTTCGAATTTCATGTCTAAAGCAAAAAAGAAAAGACCATAATTCAAATGCTATTCTTTATAATTGATACCAGGAAGATTTTGTTAAATTTATTTTCTACATATTTAGTCGATTATCATTTTTTATGTTTCATGTTTTTCATATACAAAATGGAGGTTATTTGATCTCAATGCTCAATGATAGTCATTTATTTATTTCTGTGTTCACAGACATTGAAAAAATAGTATAATTACATTGTTTAACTCTATAGTATTTATTCGAAAACAAGTTTACGGTTATTTCAACACAAAATACTCATAATTTCAAGAAACACAAAAAGTCGCATACGAATTCGACAGGGTTCAAAGATAATAATCCATGGAACTAATTTGTCGAAGAATTAGCTTATGCTTTTTCAAAAATGTCTTTCTATCTCAGTGTTAACGAGGTTACAACACCCTTTATAATAATATTTTCAAACCGCTGGTATTCTCTCAATTCTTGACAAAATATTTTAAACAAAAGCAGTAGTCTCATAAAAGCACATATTGTCGGTTCTATCCATTTTTAGCCGACGAGTAATAGTTTTCGGGATTCTCGAAGTGGAGGACGGAAAATCACAAAGATTTCATATTTCCTAAAGTATTCCTGTGACCAGTCACAGGGGCGCCTCCCCGCCTCCCAAATGCTCGAAAATAATGAAGACGCACCCGAAAGCGCGAACGCTGAAGAAAGACCAAACCCCTATCGTACCTCACCTTTTTACAACTCCTAACCTTCGTCTATCTTTTTCCGTAAAACTATTATCTTAACAATAAAAATTAATACAAAATAAAATGTGAATCTCGATGAGGTGCATAACTTTTGTCTGAAATATTTTTCGAAATTCCTATTATTTACGGAAATGAATGAGAAAACCCATGATTTTGTGAGTTCTTTATGGTAAGTAAACGTACTTTTAAAAAAAGGGAGGTCCGACGTTTTAAAAATGTATCAAAATAAAAAAATGTAGTAGATATACGTAAGTACATACATACACTCATTTATATAAGATTATAAATATTGATTTTTTCCGGAAACATCATGTAGAATAATTCTAGGGTGTCGATCTATTACATGTATCTAAATTAAAATACCTACTATAAATTAACATAAATGCATTATTTATTTATTAAAGTGTATGCAGAAAATTCTTTGTATTTTAAATATCAAAACCAGAAATCAACTTCCTTCCTTTCTTTGAATTATGCTATTCTTTCCGGCGATTAACTATAAAGACAACTTACTATCTTATAGAATAGCCGACAGGTGTACGAGGTCAGTGAGCATGAGCGGCTAATAGTTTATGCACAGTAGCTCTTTTCTCGACAATAAAATAGCGGCTAGTGTCTTTTTTCTGCCTGTGTGGGCGCTCTTGAAATCATCATTAATTTATATTATTTTCTATTGTACATGCAGGTGTTTTCAAATAAGCAACTAGAATGTGACTTCATGAACTTCTCTTATATGTATACTAAATAAATATTTTTCTGCCTCAACTTATATAAATTTTGCAATCTCTAATAGGAGCTATTTGCGAAAGTGGTATTGCAAAATATATTCGCAAGTCTTCCTCTCCACTGACAGATTGAAATATTTCACGAATTCGCAATTTGCTTCCGCGACGCCGGCTTATTGCGAGTTTCTCCTTTCATATGTAGAGGCTATAAGTGATTTGTTCTAATTGAATTTTATATTGAAATGTTTGAATTTTTATAGAACTTACATCAGTTCTTACAATCTGCTCGCAAATATTATCCTCTATTCTCACTTCTGGAATCGATTAACATTGTGTGTACATTATGCAAGGGTCGGAGATATATGAATGAAAGTTTGAATTCTTTCGAGATTGAGATTCACATAGTAAAATGTAGTTTTTCTTGCAGAGTTTTGGAGTTTCATAATTGTAAAACTGTTGAATTCAAAACAAGACGAAATCTAGAAATTTAAACATTAAAAAAGATGAAATTTATCCCTGCCTTTTTATTTACTTCATTATATAACTTAAATAATAATTTAGACGTTTTTCAGCTTGAACCCAAAATTCATATTCAACGACCCAAAAAAAAACTGCTAGTACCTACAGTCATTAAAAACTGCTTCATTGAATTTCACCAAAATTTAATTATTAGTTGTAATTATTGGCGCGTTATTGGTCTCGACATGCTGAGTTTTAAATATTGACCTAAAATTCGTATTCAGAAACACGAAAAACCCCTAGTAGCAACATTCAGGAAAATCCCTGATAGAAATATATTTTCATCATGAATTACAATGAATGACAATGAACTAAAACAACATGAAAATTGTAATTTTTGGTTACAATGTTCAATTACGTGTAAAACGTTGTACAATTGTCCGAATAATAGCGAAAAATTGTAGTTTCTAGTAGATTTCTTTCAATAACTATGAAAACAGATCCATAGTTGGACAACTCGTGAAATAAGGTGTATATTTGTGCTGAAACATTCTGAAATATTCTGAAGTACGTGAAATTTCCTGCAGTATATGAAATATACTGAATTATGCAAAATATCTTAAAGGATCTTGAATTGTTCTGAAGTAACTTGAAAAATCCTGAAGTACCTTGCACTATTCTGAAGTATATGAAATATCCTAAAGTATGTAGAATATCATTAAGTACCTTGAAATATCATGAAGTACCTTCAAAAATCCTAAAGTATCTTGAAATATCCTGAAGTACCTTGAACAATCAAGAAATACCTTAAATGATCCTGAAGTACCTTGCAATATTTTGATTTGATTTATTTATTATGCCCACAGTCAAATGACCATAACGGGCAACCAAAATTACATTTATGTTTGAGAAATTCATTGTATATAAACATTGAGTATTAAAAATAATTATATTAGGAATAATAATTTTATTTATTCGAATTATTTATTCGAATACTATATATTTATATATACTTAATCATGCTCTAAGGGACATTATGTATGAAGTAAGTTCTTCTTCCAATGCATGGATTGGTGCTTAGTTTCAGGATCATATTGAAAAAACCAAGATTCGTCACAAGCTATTACATTTCCCGAAAACTTTGGATCATTTTCGATGTTCTCCAGAATGTAAGCACAAACGTTGCTTCGAGTTTCTTCTTGCTCAGGAGTGAGCAATTACGGTACCATTTTAGCACAAACTTTCTTCATGTGTAAATTTTCATTTATAATTTGTCTAACAGTTTCTTTATCGATGTTTACTAAGTCAACAATTGCTCAAATGCTCAGACATAGACTTGTTTTAATAATTTTACTCGTTGCCGTCGCTTTTCGATGTGCAAGGACAGCTGGGACGCACTCCGTCTTCACACTTCCGTCCTCCCCTTAAATTTTTTAAACCAATCGCAAACTTAAGGATGAGATAGACACTCATCACCATGGACTTCCTTCAACAAATTATGCGTTTCTGTAGTGGTTCATCCAAGTTTTGCAAGAAACTTCACGCTGACGCGCTACTCTACTTTCACATCCAACATAATTCCTGCGGAGCTCAGGTAGATGGTCAACTTCGAAAAAAGGTTACTGTCATACTGAAGGTCGTACAATCTTGAATTTTAGAGCGTGAGGAAGAAAAGAACACATATCAATATCATACCCTGCTTGTTGTTGCCGAGGCCCCAAGCAAGCGACAAAAAATCAGTCCTGTTACTTAATAGCCACACCTCGTATGCGAAACGTCTTATAACGTAACCTCAAAACATCCCTCAAATACGTCACACAATGATGGGACAAATAGTCAATCATACTGTGGCTTCCGCCTCTGCACCTATGTAGTATACATGTAGATCTTTTTATGTCTAAATGAAGTATTCGTAATAAGTAAGCTTTTTTCTAAGCATAAGCTAATCAATTCATCCCAGTTACCGTTTGTTTTTGAGTCTCCGAAATGGCCCAGCATCCTGTCAATACCTTCGCGTTGCACACCAACCCAGCTATTCATATCTCCGAGTGAAATTATTCTTCCTCCAGG
Source organism: Melikaiella ostensackeni (assembly GCA_032362435.1). NCBI lineage: Eukaryota > Metazoa > Arthropoda > Insecta > Hymenoptera > Cynipidae > Melikaiella > Melikaiella ostensackeni. The sequence goes on from JAUMHM010000085.1 coordinate 29,424,226, forward strand.
ATCGCAAGTCCCTAATGTATCATTTAACGAGTCCCAGAAGGTATCTCTTATGATTATATCTCTTGTCACCATAAACTGGAGCGTTGCACGCTATAATGAATAGCCTTCTGATTCCCACTTTCATTCTAATCTATCGTAATCTAGGCGATACACATTCATACTTTTTGATATGTTGTTTTGCTCTCTCATTCATAATCAGACCGATTCCTTGGTTACCATATGATTCATTATCTACTCCTGACCAAAGTTCGAGTCCGTTCTCTATGTTTCTTACTTCACATCCCTTCTTCTTTGTTTCCGGTACACACAAAATATCTAGCTTCCTTTTGCGCATTGTATCTCGCAATTCCTTTTCCTTAAAATCATTTACACCTATAGCATCCCTGAATAAACATTCTAAACTTCAATCTAATCCTTTCTATAAAATCACTTTTCCTCAAATTAAGGCTAAAATCAGATTCTTCAGTTTATAATGAGCCGCAAGATAATGAACACACATTTTAACAATGTAACTGCTGATTTCATAGCCTGCGTAATTATATATAGGACCTCGTCACCAGGTTGCATGCATGGGTGAATATACCATATAAAATATACCATATAGGTATAGGTATACCTGAGCATACGTGCACATATTCGAGTCGAAGCATCCTTGTCGTTCCTCGACGGTTTACGCACGAGATTTCGCGTCCGATACCGAGCAAGTAATTCTCGGAATGCTCGCTCGCATGCAAACGTGCGCCAAGGCGAGGTAGTTATATCGGCAGGAGGCAGAGGCACCTACTGCTCAAGAGAACAACGCGAAAGGGGTAATTTGTGTTTAATTATTTAAATAAATGTAGACTATGGCGGCGACGTTCGTTACCAGGCAAATGAGTGAAACGGTAACACGCAAAGCCAACCGAAAGCCTCAGAGTACTTCGCGTACAAGTCGGTCTATTAACATCGCTCATGATTATAGAGATAGTACATTTTTCTTAGAAATGCTCGTGCTAAATTTATATTTTTAGTATGCCATTTTCTCCTCAATTAAGCGGTTCAAATTTTCAAACTTTTTAATATAAAGATATGTAGCTTCCAGCTTTAAACTGGTTACTCTATGTTTCAAAAAGACGGATTTATGCAGTGTTTTCAGTGGTAAAATCTCAGTTTACCCAAATCTTATTCCTCCCTGAATTTATTTTCCCCGAAAATTCAGACATAGAAGCATACGACTTCGTGAGGTAGAAGTCCGCATATGAAGTATCGAAATTCGGTAAATACGAAACTAAACAAATAAAAATAACCAAAAGCTTATTAACATTCATTCTCATTAACAACGCTCATGATCATAGAGATAACACATTTTTATTGGAAACGCTCGTGCTAAAGTTATACTGCCAGTATGCTATTTTCTCCTTGATTAATAGGTTCAAATTTTGAAATTTATTATTAAAAATAAATGTAACTTTCAACTTTAAACTGGTTACTCTATGTTTCAGAAACACGGATTCATGCAGTTATTTCAGTGTTAAAGTCTCAGTTTACCCAAATTTTACTTCTCCCTAAATTTATTTTACCCAAAAATTCAGACATAGAAGTATACGAGTTCGTGAGATATAAGACTGCATATGAAGTCATGAAATTTCGTAATGACGAAACTAAATAAATAAAAATAACCAAAAGATATCGCCGCGAATGATTTTCTTTAATTAAGTAAGCGCATATATCAATAAAAATTTTAATTTCTAAAAGATATTGTTTTTGAAGTGTTTTCTCTTGAGAAAAATTTATTTTTTCAAATAAGTGTTGAAAAAAAAACATAAAGTTACACAAGTTAAGGTTATGTCAGGGAATTCTTACCGGAATTGACTATTCTTCAATCCCTGGAAGAAATTCTGATTGAAAGTTCTTTCCGAAGCTATCCAATTGTTTCCATTTCTTTCTGAAGTTTTCCGAGATCTGCATCCGATTATTTCCGAAAATTTCTGATAAAAAATTAGTTTAACATTTCAAGCAAAAATGCTCTTAATTTCATTTATAATTGATTTACAAGCTATTTGCACTAACTTGTATTTTTCGGTCAAAATTATTCAAAATTTCTGGTAAAAACAGAAAGCTTGGGATGCAGATTTCGGAAAGGGTCTAACAGAAAATCGTACACAAGCCTATCCGAAACTCCCTTCACGAAATTTTTAACAGGGATAGAAACAGATCTTTTAGAAAACTCACAAATTCGAACAATTTTAGGTTATCTTTGGGAATTCTTACCGCAATTGGATATTTTTTAACAGAAACAGTTAGCTCTCTTAAATTCTTACAAATTTGAACAATTTAAAGTTATTCTAAGAAATTCTCGATGGAATTGAATATTTTCTAACAGAAACGGTTAGGTCTTTTAGAAAACTTACAAATTCTAACAATTGAAGGTTATCTTCAAGAATTCTTGCCGGAATTGGATATTTTCCAACAGAAACAGTAAGCTCTTTTAAAAAATTGCAAATTTGAACAATCTGAGGTTATTCTTAGGAATTCTCGACGGAATTGAATATTTTTTAACAGAAACAGGTTTTTTAGAAAAAATACAAATTCTAATAATTTTAGGTTATCTTCGGGGATTCTTGCCGCAATTGGATATTTCTCAACAGAAACAGTTAGGTCTTTTAGAAAACCTACAAATTCTAACAACTTAAGGTTATCTTCTGGAACTCTTGCCGGAATTGTATATTTTTCAACAGAAAGAGTTAACTCTTTTGAAAAATTGCAAATTTGAACAATCTGAGGTTATTCTTAGAAATTCTCAACGGAATTGAATATTTTTTAACAGAAACAGATTTTTTAGAAAATATACAAATTCTAATAATTTTCGGTTATCTTCGAGAATTCTTGCCGCAATTGGATATTTCTCAACAGAAACAGTTAGCTCTCTTAAATTCTTACAAATTTGAACAATTTGAGGTTATTCTAAGAAATTGTTGATGGAATCGAATATTTTCTAACAGAAACAGTTAGGTCTTTTAGAAAACTTACAAATTCTAACAATTGAAGGTTATCTTCGGGAATTCTTACCGGACTTGGATATTTTTCAACAGAAACAGTAAGCTGTTTTAGAAACTTGCAAATTTGAACAATTTAAAGTTATTCTTAGAAATTCTCGACAGAATCGAATATTTTTTTAACAGATACAGGCCTTTTAGAAAATACACAAATTCTAACAATTTTAGGTTATCTTCGGGAACTCTTGCTGGAATTGGATATTTTTTCAACAGGAACAGTTAGCTCTCTTAAAAAGCTTGTAAATTTGAAGAATTTAAGTTTATTCTAAGGAATTCTCGGTGAAATTGAATATTTTTTAACAGAAACAGTTAGGTCTTTTAGAAAACTTAAATGTTGAAAAAATGTGAGGTCACCTTAGAGAATTTTCGCCGCAACTGGATTTTTTTCAACAGAAACGATTAGACCTTTCAAAAACTTAAAATCTCGGACAATTTAAGGTTATGTTAGTATGTCCTTGAATGAAATTCGATGATTTTTTTCTAAAAATACCGATTTTCGCTTTAAAGCGCCAACATAATCTAAAATTGGTTAAAAGTTGTGAATCTTTTTCGAAATATATTTTTCTTCATAATTTCAATTTTTTGCTTAAAATAATCTATCTCCTCTGAAAAACGTTGGTATAACCTGGAACTCTTCATAAATTGAAAATCTTGCTTGAACTGCAATGATTTTTGTTGTAAAACACCAATTTTTTATGTAAAACGATAACAGTTGTTTAAAAATTATAAGCCTCTCAAAATTTAAATCTTTAAAATCTAATAATTCTTTATTCAAAATGCCGATTTATAATGTAAAACGCTAACATAATCTAAATTGTTGCAAATTGTGTATAATATTGTAAATAGTTTATTAGATCATTAAAAAGTTTTAATTTATTTGCAAAAGTGTACTAAAAAGCATAAATGTTTCACAGATCGCTAAATGTTTTCTATGATTATTCTTGTTAAAAAAGGTTAGCTGTAGAAAAGTTGAAAACCCATCTCTAAAAATAAAAGCAATTCTTTTCAAGAAAATTTTCAATAATTATTGATTTCTAATTGAGATTTATGAGATGTCTCCACTGGAAACTGTAAAAAGCTCGTGAATTCGCCTCCTTTTCAAAGTCACGCCTTGGTAATTAATTTAATTGTTTGTTATTGATTTTTTATTGAGACTCATCTCGAATCAATAACATAATGAAACGGAAGGCTGCTATATATATTTTTTCAATTTCAACTACAATTTTTTCGAGGGAACATGTAAAAATTGTAGAATTTGAACATTAAAGAAATTCCTAAAAGGCGAATGAAATGAAAAAATTTTAAATAGAATAAAAAAGTAATTTCCTGCATAAAATGGAACCGAATTTCGGCCTTCCATCAAGGACTCTCTTGACACCGAGAAAGTTTCGATGAGGTTTGCATAGGAATTTCATTGGCTAGCAGGAACGTATTCTGACGTTCAAATGTTTTGATTGGGCTAAATGCATACTCATAGTATTCCGTACCTGACACTGATTTAACATGCACAATACACCTCGAACGATACACAAATACCACCCGGTTGATTATGCAAATGCTATTGAAAGTCGTTTCCTAATGTCGATACGTGACAAAGCTCTGTAATTCCTTAGGTAAATGAACCTTAATTTGCATAGGAATAACTCGACATTGAGAAAAGAATATTCATATTAAAAAAGTTACTTTAAATAACATATTTATATACAAAATGCTTTATTTCAGCCTCCAGGGCCTAAAAATTCGCAGAACATGTCTGCTGCATCATTGGTTACATGTTTTTACAATATTTACATTATTCTTGTACTAATGATAATAATAATTTCACAACATTACACTTATTACATTTTCCTCCCTTAACCTGTCACTTTGCCGTCTCAACATTCGCTTATTATTTTAGCAGCTCGCTTTAACGCATCGCTCCTTTTCTTCATTACAAATTCCCTTAGACAATCCACCACCTCTACTTTTCCTTCTTCATTCAAATATTTTCATTCTTCTCTTAAAATCATCTTCAAATAATTTCTCCCCCATACCCCAAACCGTTTTCATTGCTACATACGCTCTTTTCAATCTTTCCTCAACGTGATCCTTGATGCTACCATTTTTCTCAAGTAGAAATCCCAGATACGTAAACTCATTCACTTCTACAATCTTTTCCCCTTTCTATTGCCATTCTTTTTCACTTCTACTTCTCACAAAAACTGGTATGGAGTCAACTTTGCACGTAGCATCTTTGCACATGCCCAGCTGTGCACGTCGATGGCCAAACGGACAAATGTGCACATCAATGGCCAGACGTCAAACTGTGCACGTTGAAAATTAGACGTGCACAGTTGTCCAAGTTCTATCTGTGCACGTCTAAATTCAAACGTGGAAAGATGATACTTGGCCAACTGTACATGTCTGAATTTCAACGTGCACAGATGGGCACCTGAGGACTTGGACAATGGTGCACGTCAAACTAAAAATGCTCGAAAGGCACAACTAGACACGTACACGTGCAGTTTGCACTTGTACAGTTGTGGACCTCTGAATTTCAACATGCACAGATGGCCATCTGAGGACTTGGATAGCTGTGTATGTTTATAAGAAGAGTTTACTATAAATGAGGGTGGTCCAAATTTATACCTGTTGAATTAGTTTTTAAGTAGAGGCCAACGATCCCTTCAATTTTGGGCAAAGTCAGTAACGCATATAGGGAAATTGCAGCTTTTCTGAAAATTTGGTTTAAACGAGAAGATGCAAAATGAAGGTATATTTAACATTATATTCATCTCTTCAGAGCATTTTGAATAATACGTTCGTGTGAATAATTTTGAATTAATGCACCCCTAGAAGAGCTGCTTCTAAAGCTCAGCAAAATAAGCGAATTTGTTCTCAGAAACTGTGCAATAGTCGGTGATATAAAAAATCTCCCTCGTAGCAGCAAGATATTGCGCTATATATCCCATATCTATAACACCCCATTTATGTTCCGAGTTATCACAGGAATATCCAAATTCGCACCCTTTGAGATATCCCAGCGATAATCCAGGGCATGAATGAGGTATCATGGGACATCCCGCAATATATTAGTTCTCGGAGAATCGGAAAAATTCAATTTGTATAATGTTAAACTATATGAACATGGTGTGCCAAACTCAATTTAATTTACTTTCAGGGGTGTTAGACATTTTTTCCATCCCCTGCGTGGAAAGATCAAATAATTTTCTGCAGTAATCAATGTCTTTGAAGAAAACGATTTTTTGATCAACTTAGTGACCTTGGGGATGAAATTGTAACATCCTCAGGAAACTAACCTTGCAGTAAGACTGCTCCGAATTTACTTTGAGGGCTGTTAGAAATATTTGATCACCCCCCTCTAGGAAAGATCATAAAATTTCCGTAATAACCACAGTGGTTAGAAACTACCCTTTAAGTGACACCGATCTGAATTTACTTTGCATAGTATTAGAAATGTTTTGATTAAAGATTTCCGCATTAATGAAAGATTTTGGCCTCACTAATGATTGTTTCTAAAAGATGTTGAAACATCATCCCTTGATTCATTAGATTGATGAAAAAAATCGGTGCAGCCAAAAACTGTCATCATGGTGGAAATTTTTCAATCCTTCTTAGTAGCGGATTAACAAAACTACCGAAAACAAATGTAGATCGATGTCGCTGCCACGGTGGTTTCCTGGGGTTGTTAGAACATTATCTCTTGCGGCATTCAATTGAGCAAAAAATCAGTGAGACCAAACACTTTGCTTAATGCAAAAAATTTTTTATCTTTCTTAGTAGAGGATGAACAAATGTTTCTATCACCAAATGAATTAAATTCAGATTAATGTTACTGCAAGTGTGGATTCCTGGGGATGCTAGAACATCATCCCATGGGTCATTAAGTTAATCACAAAATCATTTGGGCCAACTACTGTGTTTACTGCAGAAAACTTTCGATCTTTCTTTGCGGGAGATGAACAAATATTTCTAACACCCCTCAAAATGAATTCAGATCGGTGTAAATGTCAGGGTGCTTTCCTAGAAATGTCAGGACATCATCTTTTGGGTCACTGATTTTATTAAAAAATCAGTGAGCCATCAACTTTCATTAGTGAGGAAATTTATCGATATGTTTTTGTAGGGGATGAACAAATATTTCTAAGACCCTTTGAAATAAATTTGGATCGGTTCAACTACAAGGAGGGTTTTTTGAGGATGTTAGAACATCAACCTTTATGCCATATATTCGATATAAAAATCAGTGGGGCCAACAGCTCTAATTACTGCGGAAAATTTTTGATCTTTCGTAGTAGGGAATGAACAGAAATTTCGAACATCCCTCAGAGTAAAATCAGATCATTGTCACTGCAGGAGTGGTTTTTTTGGAACGTTAGGACATCATCCCCTGAGTCAGTGAGTTGATTGAAAAATCCGTGAGGCCAATCACAGTGTTTACTGAAGAATTCTTTCAAACATTCTTCGTGGGGGATGAACGAATATTACTAACATTTCTTAACGTGAATTTAGATCGGTGTTACTGCAACGGTGGTTTTCTAAGGATGTTAGAGCATAATATCCCTAACTGTTTAGTCTATGAGAAAAACTGTGGGCCAACAACTTTAATTACTGCGAAAAATTTTCGATCTCTCTTAGTAGGGAATGAACATATATTTCTGACTACTAGGGTGTTATTGGGTGGATGTTAGAACATCAACCCTTAGTGCACTGAGATTCTTAAAAAATCAGTGGGTCCAACATTTTTCATGGCTTGAAAAATTTATAGCTCCTGATTGGTCCAGCTAAACATTTTATAACTTAAAAACTTAAACTTTGACCAATTTTTGCAGAAGGAATTTTTAGTTTATTTTGTTTATACAGCCATATATGGGGAGCGATTATGTAACATCTTAACTTTCATTTCCACTTCCTACTTCCCGAACTTCACTTCGGTTGTCTTTTTTTAAATTGTTGTGACAATTAGAATGTAAAAAAAGGCAACTAATGTGAATTTTGAAAAAGTGAAAGTGGAAGTAAAAGTGAAAATGTTATATAACCACTCTTATTTAAACCCTACATATAAACATCCATGACTGCTATAAACATCAAAAGCAGCAATGGGCTCAGCTGGCACCCCTGTCTCAAAATATTTTGAATGATAAAGATAGTTTTGCACAAAATGTAGATATCCTACTTGATGTATTTAATAGCATACATCCAAGATTACAGGTTGCTGTTAAAATTGAAACAGAAGGTAGATAGAATTTTCTTGATTTGACTTTTAAAAAAACTGATGAAAATTATATTTTCGCTGATTGGCACAGAAAGACTATTTGTTCAGGAAAGACACTAAATTTTAATTCCAATCATTTCATTCAAAACAAAATAGGAGTTGTGGGAAATTTAATTGATAGAACTCCTAAATTATCTCATCCAAAATTCTATAAAAAGAATATTGAATTATGCAAACAGATTCTTTTTCACAACCATTATCATATTGCTTTTATTGACAAGCATATACAAAACAGAATTGTTCAAAGAAAGAGTAAAGGCAATAATCAGAACAAAACCAATGTACAAGATTATAATAGATTTAATACGGTTGTCCTACCTTATTTTGAAAAAATCTCAAGTATCTTGAAATCAATGTTAGGAAAATTGGGTTTTTGGTTGGAAATTCATATTTTCGGGTCGAGAATTCAACTGCTTTGTAGAAAATTCGTCTTTTTGGCTTGAAAATTCAATACTTTTATTAAATTTCGTCTTTATGGTTTGAAAATTCATCTATTTTGGTTGTAGATCTAATTATTTGATTGAGAATTTAATTATTTTTTTGAAAATTTAAAAATTTTGTTAAAAACTTATCCTTTTTGGTAGAAAACTAGTCTTTTTGTAGAAAGTTTATTGTTTTTGGTTGAAAATTCAACAGTTTTGTAGAAAATTCGACTTTTTGGTTTGAAAATTCTACTCTTTTGGCTACAAATCTTACTATTTTGTTGAGAATTTAATCATTTTGTTGGAAATTTAGCAATTTTCTTAAAAAGTCACTCCCTTTGGTTGAAAATTCGTCTTTTTGGTTGATAGATCATCGTTTTTAGTTGGAAATTCATGATTTCGGGTTGAGAATTCAACTGCTTTGTAGAAAATTCATCTTTTTTGCCTTGAAAATTTACCACTTTATCAAATCGAGTCTTTATGGTTTGAAAATTCATCTATTTTGGTTGTAGATCTAATTATTTGATTGAGGATTCAATTATTTTGTTGAAAATTTTAAAATTTCGTTATAAAGTTATCCTTTTTGGTAGAAAACTAGTCTTTTTGTAGAAAGTTGATCGTTTTTGGTTGAAAATTCAACTGGTTTGTAGAAAATTCGACTTTTTGGTTTGAAATTTCTACTCTTTTGACTACAAATCTTACTATTTTGTTGAGAATTTAATTATTTTGTTGAAAATTTAGCAATTTTCTTAAAAAGTCATTCCTTTTGGTTGAAAATCCGTCTTTTTGGTTGATAGTTCATCGTTTTTAGTTGGAAATTCATATTTTCGGTTTGAAAAAATCAACTGCTTTGTAAAAAAATTCGTCTTTTTGGCTTGAAATTCAAACAATTTGGTTGTAGTTGTTTTTCTTTCTTGACTGAAAAATCTCTCTTTGTTGAAAATTCAGCGCTTTTGTTATATTTCGTCTTTTTGGTTTGAAAACTCTTTTTTCAAAACTTATTATTTGTTTGAGAATTTGACTATTTTATTAAATATTTAACAATTTTGTTGGAAACTCTTCTTTCTTAGTAGAAAATTTTGTCTTTTTGGTTGAAAGTTCATCCTTTTTTGTTGAAAATTTATTTTTTAGTTTTAAAATTCATCATTTTATTTGAAAACTCATTTCTTTGGCTGAAAACTCATCTCTCTTAGTTGCAAATTCGACTGCTTAAAATTCGTCTTTTCTGGCAGATAAATATTATATTCACATTATTTTACATGACAATGTAGTAAAGAAACATTTGAATCCATAAAAGAAGAATTTTGAAAAAGTCGATTTTTTCAAAAATGGGTGGCCATTGGCAAATAATGTTTTGGCCAACTAATATATTCATCCAATGAACTCTCAGTAGGGAATTCATGAGACTTGAGAAAAAATCCTTTTCAAATACTGTCTTTTTTTAATTTCTAGTATTTTTACACTACTGTTTTATTTAAAATATTTCAGATAAATTTAAAAACAAACATTTTTGTGCATTCGCATTATGAATCTCCTGGGTGGAAGATCACTTTCATGTTTGAAAGAAAAATTTATAACGGTCAGGGAAAATGAAAAATTGGTCAGGGAAAAGTCAAGAAATTCCAAAATTTGGATTTTCTAGCCACCCTGTATCTGCATATATTTATGTACTACTTAAACACAACCAATTATCTCCAGTAAATTATGAATAGTTAAATTTTCTTAGGATTAGCTAAAATTAAGATTCTGTTTCCTGCCTTAACTGTCTGCACACTTGACTTAATATAAATGTTCATCCGTAGCAATCAGTAACCATCAGTAACGCAAGGAATGAAAAGTAATTAAATACTTAATTTCGATCAGCTGAAGAAGTGAATTTTAATTCAGAGGAATTTTATTAGCTAATTGTTCTTTCTTCCTGAAGAAAAAAAATATAAGCTAAGCTAATAACTGGACGGTACGCTATGGAATAAGACGATTCTACGAATTTAGTTACGCGGGCGTATCGACGTCTCTCACGAAAGCACGCGAATAATGTAAGGGATAAGCGGGTAATGCGGCGCGGTCGCTCTTGAAAAAAATCTGCGTATTATAAACGAGTGAGGTTAGATTCAGTGAATATATTTATGAATATAATGTCAAATGGTGAAAAAATTAGGCCAATCAAGATAATTATTTAATTTTTAAGGTAAAAAGTTTGTTTTGGGCGTCTGTCATCTATTATAACAGTTGCGAAAAAATCATTGAAGCATCTAATATATTGCTCTAAATGTATTAAAACTTTGTTAATATTCATCTTATGACTTTCGAAGGATGTCAAGTGTCACAAATACGTAAAGTTTGTTAAAATCTGCAAATAAAAGTCTTATTTCAATACTATACACTACTATAATACTATACGCCACATATAGCTTTGGATGCCAATCACTTCCAAAATATAATCTTCAACATATTTTTTTAAACTGCAAATGAATGCGGATATTTGATTTTGCTGAAAGTGTTTGTTCGATTGTTAGAAAATTAATTTTAATTTGCAGACAGATAAAATTAATAGTACGCATCGTATTACCTAACAGGTAGGGTAAGTTGACACACACGGACTTTTTTGGGAGACTTAATAATTAAGTATTTTAATTGATATATATTAAATTTTCGATATAGATAAAGCAAAGCTGAGATATTGATATACGTGTTACATATTTTGCCACTACATTATAGATTATATTTTTCTTTCTACCGATTGATATACCTGTATGTTATGCGCGCCACATTACCCACTTCTCCCCTATTTATATTTATTCCTTCATTCCTATGAATTTATTCGTGGGAGGAGAGAACGAGGAAAACCACTCGGACCTCGAGGAAAATGTAGAATCTTGTTTTTCCGCAGGAAAGTCTCACCCTCGCCCTTGTTACCTTTTCCCTTTTCTTGGTTGCCTTTTAGATTTTAGAGAGTGTAGAGAGCAGAGAGCAAGTTGAAACCTTGCATCCAATGAAACTTCATTAGGCATTTTCTCTCTTTATTACGTTTAGTCACTTTTTTGTCGTAGTTGCTTAGTGAAATTAGATAATTTATGAAAGATGCTGCAAAATAATGTTAAAAATATTAGAACTGTTTTTAATTTTACAACATTATATTAAGTTTGTTCAATTTTGAACCTCTGCTTTATACAAGTCAGATTAATTAATTTCATCCTGCCGATTCTAGTTTTTTACATTCTCATCAGAGAATGTATCAGATTTATGTAAAATTTGACCCCCCCCCCCGTTTTTGTCAAATGTCAACGTTTTGAGACCCCCTGAACCCGGAAAACATGTTTTGACGAATGTGTCTGTCTGTCTGTTCGTGTGTCTGTGTGTCTGTAGATTTTTAGTTTGTGAGCACGATAACTTTCGAATGAATTGATCGATTGGATTGGCCTTTGGTATACTCTTTTAGTGTCCTGAAATGAAGGCCAAATTCGTTAGCCAGCCATTTTGGACAAAAATTTAAAAAGCGGGAGCATTTTTAAAATTTCTGAGACTACTTTCTTTTCAAATTTACAAATTCCATGTACGGATATTCATATTACTCAGAAGGTCGAACAATTTATCTTCATGACTTTTTTCGCTAAGAAGAAAATTGTGAGAATTATAGGATTTACAAAATTCAAAAAAAGAAACGAAAATAACAATTTTGAGCCAAACAATGCACGATATGGAAAAAAGTAAAAAAAAACGTTTCTTTTTGAAAGCCCTACAAAACTGTCGTAACAACTTTTTGAATTTTCTTGAAAAATCGAACATTCAAATTTTGAGCTAAATAACGCGGAATACGAAAGAAAGTTGAGATATCAAAATTGTTGCTTTCACAAAGACCTGTGAACTTGCTTCTAAACATTTTCTGGTAGGAGGCATAGTTTGTATTTTAAGTATAGAAAATAGTATTGGAAAATTTTTATTTTACTTTTTGAGCCAAATGACGCGAGATAAGAGAAAAATTGTCGAAAAAGTAGAATTTGTGCTTTTAAAAGGTCAGATAAAATTGCTGTTAAACATTTTTTCATAGGACCAATCGTAAATCAAGATAATTATTCACATTCTCATCAGAAAATGTATTAGATTTGTGTAAAATTTGACGCCCCCCCTCCGTTTTTGTCAAATGTCCACATTCCGAGAGCCCCTAAACCCGAAAAACATGTTTTTACGATTGTGTCTATCTGTCTGTCTGTGTGTGTGTGTGTGTGTGTGTGTGTGTGTGTGTGTCTATAGATTTTTAGTTTGTGAGCACGATAATTTCCTAAAGAATTGACCGATTGGATTAGCTTTCGGTATACTTTTTAAGTGTCCTAAAATGAGGGTCAAGTTCGTCAGCCAGACATTTTGGACAAAAATTTAAAAAGTTAGAGCATTTTAAAACTTTTTGAGACCACTTTTTTAAAATTTGCAAATTCTATGTACGGCTGTTTATAGTACTTAAAAATTCGAACAATTCATCCTCATGACTTTTTTCGAAAAAAAGAAAATTGTGAGAATTATAGCATTTACAATATTATAAAAAAGAAATGAAAATGAAAATTTTAATCCAGACAATACACGATATGAAAAAAAGTCGGGAAAGAAAAGACATTGCTTTTTGAATGCCCTACAAGATTGTTAGAACAACTTTTTGAATCTTCTTGAAAAATCAAAAAGTGACATTTTTAGCCAAATAATGCGAGATACAAAAGAAAATTAAGATATCAAAATTGTTGCTTTCACGAAGACCTGAAAACTTGCTTCTAAACATTTTTTGGTAGGAGGCATAGTTTGTATTTTAGGTACAGAAAATAGTATTGGAATATTTTTATTTTTATTTTTGAGTATTAGAATATTTTTGTTTTTGAGCCAAACGACGCGAGATAAGAAAGAAATGGTCAAAAAAGTAGAATTGTTCATTTCAATGATATGATTTTTCATCTCTGAATAAATGTCTGGAATAAAGTAATTGTTACTCAGAACTAATGAAGACAAGCTTGGAAATCACAAATATAGTAGTACAATTCTGTTTAATTATTACACTTTATTTAAACGAATGCTACCTTATATCACTTTGTTCTAGAAAAAAATGTTATTTTGTCTCAAACTCGTTGTCATTTGCTATTCGAATGATATTAGTAACGAGGAATTGTAGCAAGTGTTAAAGTTATAAGTAACTCATAAAGTTATAAACAATTCTGTTACCTATTAAGTAATAAAAGTAATGATAAATAAAGTAATGTAATGAAAATGTTAAGTAACGGCATTTGATGGAAAATACTAGGTACTAATTAATCATAAGTCAATAAATTAACTCCCAAATTTCCTTACCCTTATATAATTATAATCCTAATATTGTACTGCAATTGGACAATTACTATTAATGAAGATTTATGAATTTTTCGCACTATCAATTTCGTATGTCGAAATTTCCGAATAAATAATTTTACTTCATTATAAAAATATTTCTCAATATTATTGATAGAAGAGAACATTCAAATTGTAAATAATTGCTCAATATCTGGAAATAATTCTGTTCTTAACATTTCTTAACATTCTGTTTTACCGCACTATAATTTCTAAACTTTTTTACATTTTCGAAGAGATAAGAAAAATGAAATTATGGGAAAAACTTTCTTTGAAGAATTCGAAAAAAAATTTAGAAGCTTTTTCAAAATTTTGAAAGATTTTGAGATAAATTTTTTAAAAAGACTTCTGGGAAAATTTTCATTGGTTTAGACTTGATTTTAAAAGAATAATTTCAAGTTTTGAAGATTTCAAAATGTGTGGAAAAAGAATTTTGAAGACATTAAGACAATTCTTTTAATTTTTCAGGATTTCAAAAAATTTGAAACTCAATTTTGCAGGGCGTCAAGAGAATGAAAAAAATATTCTTAAGATTCATGAGAGAATTCCAAATGATTTTTTTTTCTTATGAATTCTAAGAGAAAATTAAAAGAGATCACAAAACATTTCTAATTATTTCCAGAATTTGTGAAAGAGGGTAAAAGATTTCGTAACAAAATCTTGTCATAATACATAATTGTAGAACAAATTTGAGTAAGTTTAAGAGATACTTAGATGTTTTGAAACGATTTAAAAATAATAAAAATCTATAAGATATTTTAGGAATTATATAGGGTTTCAAGAAAATGGAAAAAATTCTTTAGGTTCTTAGAAAATTAAAAATGATTTTTTATTTTGGAAAATTAATTATAAGAAAATATTTAAAAAGATTTCAGAAGATTTTAAAGAATTTCTAAAATTGTCAAAGGAGAATATGGAAGATTTTGAGACAACATTTTAATTTTGCAGAATTAAAAACGAAAATTCAAGAAAAATTTGAATAATTTTAAAATACTTGAAAGTTTAAAAGTTTTGAAAGGATTGGAAAAATAATTTTCTTCAGATTGACGGGGAAAATTTTTTATGATTTTTTATTTCGAAACATGAACTTTGAAAGAAAATTGAAAAAGATTCCAAAACATTTCAAAAGATTTATTTACATTTCGAAAAAGAGTAGAAGATTTTAAAGCAAAATGTTTCAATCTGGTAAGATTAAAAAATATAATATTTAGAAGCTTTGAAAGAATTTTGGAAGGTTTCAAGTGAATGAACAAATTTTCTTAAAAATTTTAGGAAAATTTGGAGGATTTTGAGGCAAATTTCGTTTTATTCATTTCATTAATGAATCATCGCAAGAAAGGTCATTCCAACAATAATTTGAGGAAAAAAAAAATTTCCGCGAGGAAGTAGCTGGTCGGGAAATTTGTTCAATGAAATCGTTATTAACAACCAATATTATTAACCTTTGATCAATTTCAGAGTATATAAATGCCTTTGAAGACTCAAGAAACCCCTACAAAATAAGTTTTGTAGAAATCGAATAATTTTGCATAAATTTTGCGTGCCGTATTTGATCGGACATTCAAAACCTTGATTTTTTATCCTAAATTTGTAATCTGTAATTCAAAAGCACAATAGAAAATGAGTTTCATACAAATCGGGTAATTCTTGAATAAATTTTTGTCTTCATATTGAATCGGCCATTCTGAATTTTAATTTTTTGACACAAAATTTGTAATCTGTGACTCAAAAAACTCTTAGAAAATGAGTTTTATACGAATCGGATGATTTTTTGAAATTGTTGGTGTCCATATTGGTTTGGACATTTCGAATTCTAATTTTTCAACTCAAAACTTGCAATCTGTGACTTGAATAAACAAATCGAATGATTTCTCGACTTTTGCCCACTTTTTCCGGGCCTATGTCTCACTGTGCGATCGCAGGTACTAGGTCGTTTTACTAGGTCGTTTGAAAAGTCCTAGGCCTCAGTAATAAAACAACATTTTTTTGAGAAAATTCTCACTTATTCTCCAACGTAGTTTCCGTCCAGCTCGATACACTTATTCCAACGAGTTTCCAAAAGCTGGATGCCTTTTTTGTAGAAGTCAGCGCTCAACTCCTCAAGACAGGCATTTGTTTCGGAAATGACCTCTTCATTTGAGTGAAATCTTTTGCCAGCCGGCCATCTCTCCAAGTTTCCGAACAGAAAGAAACCGCACGGAGCCAAGTCTGGAGAAAAGGGTGGATGAGGAATCAATTCGGAGCCCATTTCGTGTATTTTTGCCATTGCGATTGAGGCGGTGTGAGCCGGTGCGTTGAGGTGATGAAATAGCACTCTTTTGTGTGCCAATCGTGCCTGTTGTTTTTTCAGCTCGACTTTCAGACGGTCCAATAATGATTCATATTACGTTACTGTTATAGTTTTACCCTTCTCCAAGGAATCGATAAGGATAATTTCTTGGGAATCCCAAAGTGCTGTGGCCATCATCTTCCCAGCTGACAAGACAGCCTTCGCCTTTTTTCGCGCAATTTCACCAGGTAGTACCCACTGCTTTGACTGCTGCTTCGCCTCAGACGTATAGTGGTAGACTCAGGTATCGTCAACTGTTGCAAAATGACACAAAATCTCTTTTTGATTACGCTTGAACATGTCCAAATTGGATTGAGAAGCATCAGCTCTTTCCAACTTTTGCTGGTCAGTGAGCACGCGCGACACCCATCGCGCACATAGCTTTCGCATGATCAAATGATGATGGAAAACGTTGCGTACACAATCAGTTGAGATGTTCACCATCTAAGGAATTTCCCGCACCTTCAATTTGCGGTCATTGGTCACTAAACGCTGAACTTTTTTGATCACTCCTGGCGTAGTCGCGTCTGAAGGCTTCCCTGAACGTGGTTTGTCATTTGTGCTCGTACTACCAAACTTAAACTTTTGAATCCACCTTTTGACTATTGTATTCGCTGGAGCATATGTGCCATAATACTCAAGCTTTTCTTCAGCTTCTTCAGCAGTTTTCCCTCTCAAATAAATGGAAAGACTAGATTAAACGAGCTGCTCCCTCGAACCCCGGATGCTATACTTGGCACTCTTAAACTGCTCAACGGAGGATACTCAGTGTCGGACGAAGTGACCCTGACCTACCCTGGCCTCGAAGTCGACACCGACGAGGGCATTGGGGGCACTAACAGGGTTGAAGCCCAACTATCTTACCATTAAGGCCATAGCTTCGATGGCAGCCTAGAGAATAAACATGAGAAACGGCTGAAGGATTTCAATGGAACTGCGGATCCCAACCGATATCGCGAGTAGGCTGAACCTGAGCATGGTCAGGGACAAAACGCCCACTCGCTACCTGTTCGACAAGAAGTATCGAGTCAGCCTATCTACGAGAGATGAATGGGCTAGCAATGAGGCATATTTGCCTGGTGAAGGGGACAACTGGTTCACAAATGGCTTGAAGAACAAGGAAAACGCAGGAGCCGGTGTCTATTGTAGGAGGAGTGGAATGGGCTTCATAATCCCGATGGGGTCCTATGACACCGTCTGACAAACTGAGATCACGGCTATGTTCCAGTGCGCCCAGAATGCACAGGAGTTTGGCAAAAAGAGAAATATCTGCCCTTGCTCAGACAACAGGGCTGCTATAGTGGCCGTGAATGAAACAACGACCACGTTGCCAAGAATATGGGAGTACTTTGAGGCACTGAATAATCAAGTGACGGAAAACCGACTCTACTTTGCACCCTGGACACAGTGGCATTAAAGGTAATGAGATCTCGGAGAGGCTAGCGAAACTAACAGTAAAAGATAATTTGACTGGTTCCGAACTAGTCGTAGGCATTTCCAGCAGGTTGGTCACTTAGGAAGTTAACAGTTGGCTGACCGAGGAACATCAGAAGGAGTGGAATAAGGCCACTGGCTGCAGACAGGCCAAAACACTTATGGGTTTAAATTTGAACTTCAAGCGAACTGAAAAATAACTCAAGCTCGGTAGGAATGAAGTCAAGGTCCTAATAGAAATATTCATACGGCATAGAAACCTCAACTATCACAGACATATGATAGGGCTCGCAGATAGCCCCCTCTGTCATCTGTGCAGAAAGGATGATGAGACAGCTATTCACATCTTTTGTCACTGCCCCGCAATTGCAGGGAAGCGTCTGGCACTCACGAGCAGTAACTGCATCAGTGAGTCAGACATATCGACCAAGGGTGTGACCGCGGTCCTCTCCGTATGGAGAGGGCTTTGCGTCACGCATAGGACTACAAGGGGACGCAACGGGATAACGCAAGCGTCCGAGGCTCTTTTGGTCTCAACCCTGACAACAATAATAATAAATACAGAATTAAGTTCGCAGTTTGGCTGCAGACCTAATTCATCTTCTTCGTCAGGCGGAACTCATCGTCCTGTCACATGTCTTCTGGGAACTTCTTCTTCTCTGCAGCAGCTCATTAAACAGTACCGTTACCTAGTTCTTAGGACATTTATTGTATTGTTAGTGGAATCAGAACATGGATTATAAAAAGAGTATTGACACCCAGTAGTAGACCGCAAAATTTGGGTACAAGCAAACAACGACGGTGACATCTTTCCACTTTATGATGATTTTGGTTTTCTTCATAATTTAAAGGATCCAGAGAACGTTGAATTTATGACAATAATTATGGGAAGTGAGGAAGCTAGAGCCTTTTCCCCAGAAGAAGTTCACTTTCTAGAGAATCGAATTCATGAATAGTAGGATTGGGCAAGTACACAGTGTGTTCCAAAAGTTCCTGAACTTTTATAGAATCTCATCCTGTGATTCAATGCTCACAATATTTTGCTTATGATTATTTATCAAAATACATACCTTTCGAAGAAAGACAGTACTTGGAAAGACCATTAAGCTTTTGAAAACAAACCTGATAGTTCTCCTTTTTATGGTCCTAAGTGCCTCGGTCAAAGCCTTCTGGGTCTCCAAAATGCGCTATGTCGCTTTGTAAGTGGCTCATGTTGGAAACACCATGTTTCATCACCAGCCACGATTGCGTTTGAAGAGAGTTCGGGTCATCATCTGCGGTTTAAGTAATGTCTTGAACGTGCAAAACTCGGTCATGCTTTTGGTCGTCGAATAAATCGCACACAGACCATCCGTAGCTTCAAATCTTCATTTAATATGCGATAAACTTTTGATTCGCTAGTACCTGTGACATCTCCAATGATTCTCACGGACATACAGCGATCCTTCTTTATTAGTTCTCGGATGTTTTCGACCGATTCATCCGTGATAATACTTGATTCCCGTAAGCTTTCCGCAACATGTTAAGCGTTTCCGTAAACGTCTTGCACAATTCCACACAGAACTTGATGCTTGCTCTTTGCTTCATCACGATTTCTAAACGAGTCTCAATAAAGTACTATCACTTTTTCTACTGTGGTAACTTGAAAACGAGTGGAAATTCAATCAAACTTACAGAACTTCTGAAGTAGGCCTTTGCACTAACAGTATCGTTCTTGTGACAGAAGTTCGGGAACTTATTGGACACAATGTGTGAAAAAGAGAAAGTTGCACCCATAAATATATTAATTACACCTATTATATATACAGTTTCTCAAATAAAACACATTGTTTCTTATCCTTGGAACAAAATAACATGAATAAATTGATAAAATGCTTCATATTAAAAAATGGATACCTAAATATGGCAAAGATAAATTTTATATGTACCTCCTGCCGCAAATGTAAAAATAAATAAAACAGAAAACACAGAAATAAGTTGTAATTAGTGCATCCTAAGGTTGCCCGAAATAAATGCTCATTATATCTCCTATTAACCCTCGAAAGTTTCAAATATTTTGTTGAGTCTGGAAGCAAAAATTAGAATTTCGTTCTTCAGTAGCAAAAAGTCCTTGATGTTCCACTTATCAATTTTCATATTGTAAGCATATCTTAATTTTTACACAAATATATTACTTTACATATAGAGAATATTCTAATCTTATCGCTTTGCAATTTCTGAGGTTTCAAAGATTCATTTTTTTATATTTTTGGCTGAAAACTGAAAAGTTGTGTGATTTAAACATTTAAATGGTTCGGGAGAAGTGCAAAAAACGTAAAAAATTATGAAATTTTCACAGAACCTCTGTATTATGTCCTATCGTTTTTCAGTTATTGATCAAAATCGTAAGAAAAGTTTGGCCGCTAATGTAAAAACATGTGACATTTTCGTTAGATTATGGGCCTTACGTGCATGCTAATTTCAATTTGAATAGTCATTCTCTTTCTAAATGCGCAAACCATTAGACAGCCCTTTAGTGAATCTATATTCCTAATTCTGAAAAATGTCTAAAAAACAGATTTTATACATATTATTCCTTAACAAATGACCTCTAAGTATTCTTGAAATCATGATTATCAAAAACAAACGTAATGGTATGTTATCATTGAGGGCAGAAACTTGACAGCAAGGTCAATCATTTTTCACGCATGTGCACAAAAAAGTAATTGAAAGAAGGAATATTTTTTAAGTACATAAAATGAATAAATGAATAAAAAATATTATTCTAATAATAATAATTAGTAATAATTATTTCTTAATTTCAGAAGTGCCCCGCCTGGACTTAAAATTTTTAGATCTTCTAATAATATTTTCAATTTGAATACTCTTTCATGAGAGAGCATATAATTTTGTGAATTTTTGGAAATGCATACCAATGTGAACCCATTACCATTCGATACTTCTTTCTGTTTGGAAAGATTTAAAATGTCGTGGTAAATCTGCAAGAAGTAGAAGAACTACATGTTGATCATGAAAAAGAAGCGCTTAATACAATAATTAATTATTTAGGAAATTATTGGGCCACATATTAAATAATAATTACTTTAAGTAAACTAAGGTCAACAATTTTACGTTAAGATGAGACTATATTGCCCTACGTTTCAAACAGAAGCGCCACGTTCGGGAAGATTGGGCGTGTAACTGTATCCGCAACGTGCTCCTTTTTTGTTAAACTACTTTAGTCTTCTTATGTCTATTCTCCATGGTTATAATTCTGCCTTTTCATTAAAATCTGATGCTTTCCAATCGTTATCTCGATTATATTTTGCAATGTAGATTTTTTTAATTCCAAATAGAGTTAAATTTATTTCACCCCACCAGCTTTCCAACTACTCCCAATCAGGTATTGGTAATCGGAAAATTAACAGTTCGTTCTAGTGTTCAGAAAATTTAATAACTTTCACATGAAAAATTGATACCTCGAAAAACTGTATATATTTGCCTTAAAATCAAAGAATAAAATGTGTATGCAAAGTAAACCTAATATTTTTTTAAAAAGTCACTGCAAATGGAATAACGAAAAAATTCCTAATTAGATCTTGTTAAATGACCAAAATGTTGAAATTAGACTCTAATAATAATTACAGTTTGCAAATATTTACCTGATGACGTAATTACTGATTGTAAATGAGACATATTTTTTGTTCGTTGGCCTTCACAAGATTTAAGATATCAAATTTAGTCTTCGTAAAGCCAACATTCAAAAAATACGCTTTCTCTCGAGTATTATCATTATCTGTTTTGAACGATTCTTACGATGAAATGTTCTTCATGAGAGAAAAAAGAACACAATTATAATTTGGATGAAATTGACGAAATATTCACATTTTACAGGACTTTTTTGTGCCATATACTGTACTTTCATACTTTTAATCAAGTTCATAGTTTCAATCAATCAATTATTACTCCGAAGGCCGTGTCTACGCATTTCGAAATTTTAATACGAATTTTCGGTATGAATAGCGAGTACTGACTATTCGTATTCCTAAATTTCGGGATGTCTGGCGGGAATTGAAGTGGGAATTTTTTCATCACCCCGAATTTAGAGAAGAGAAGACACTATTGATTTATAATTATTACTCCAAATTCGAAGTCCACTGACATACAGGGAGGGGAGGGAGTGAATTTTTTTACTTTTGATGGAAAGCCTCTTCTTCAAACGTATATAGAATTTTCCTTTTGCAAAGAACGAAATTTTACTTTATATCACCTTGATCAAAAAGTTTTAGGACTTTATTTTTAAAATCAGAAATACAAGTTTATTCATCATAATCGATATTATCCCCTTTAAGTACTCCCCATCGACTGCAACGCACTTATGCCAGCGCTTGATCCAATCCTCGAAACAGTTTTTATAATCGGTTTGCGATATAGCCATCAGAGCCATCTTCGATTTTTCCATGACCTCATCTCCGGTGCTGTAACGCGTTCCGCGGAGCGGTTTCTTGAGTCGACCGAATAGGAAAAAGTCGCAGGGAGCCAAATCAGGTG
>JAUMHM010000085.1:29447283-29470404 GCA_032362435.1 Melikaiella ostensackeni
AGCGAATTCAAGATGGCGGATCTTGCAAGCAAGTGTTTTTTGATAGTATTGCTTTCGCGGTGCGAGAGTCGGGGAGACCCCTCACCTCTCGCTGACTACCGCCAGCAATAATTGGCAACGTATATTTGACTGGACACGTGTAAGTGATATGTGTTAAGAAACGTGCATGCACGTATGATCGAACGTGCATCAATCACCAATAAGCTGTGCATATGCATTCGAGAATGATAGTTACAACCCCCTTTCTTCTTCACCTCACTTCATCCGTTGACGCCTTGCATGCATAATATCAATTTATTCAAGCTCTGCGTTTCAGTGCTCATTCATATTCGAGAGTTGCAAAGAAATTTAGGCGGATTTGCATTCACAACACAATGCATTTCGTTCCAACGACGACCGAATTAAAAAAAAAAAAATTCTGTAGGATTCCGCTAGTCTTTTACCTTATCAAAATCATCGACCTCACTTTTATAAGCAATGCGAGAAAATTGTAAAATAAAATATATGATTACGTCTCTAAATATTTTTGAATTATAGTATACATGAGAGGAATCATTAAACTAATAATAATAATTTTTTACTTGACGCGTAGTGCGCATCATTCTTATTGGAAGTCCCGGTCGATAATTTAATTTGTGAGGTTCTTCAGAATGAGCGAACAAGTCAAAATATTCTTGGATCACTCAAGTAACATCAAAATTCACGATGAGTATTTTATTTGTGCTATTTTGTCAGATGTAAAACATTATCTTCCCGAAAGCTTCAGTTTCTAAAGAGGAAAGTATGTTAAATTTACGAAGGGCATTTAGAAAGTTCCTTACGCTATGCAAAGACGAGCCCGTAAATATTTCAAATTCCATCTCAAGATTTTTTCGCAGACAGTCGCAGAACGAACGTGACGCGGGATGTATCGCCAAACTGCAGGAGACTGGTGCCCTCCTCAGTGAACAACACAAGCCGATCATCACTCCTTTGATGCTGGCTTTGTTCAAATACTTTCCTCCAAATGACTAAAGTATGGTGAGACTGACGTTATAAATAGAGACTCCACCTCATGACGATTTAGCTGCTTAGTCTGGAAATGATTTTATACTCATGGAATAAATTTCTCTCATTAAGTTGGTACTTGGGTGTATACTTTCAAAAATGAATGATACAAATAATAATGTAGCCTCGGCTAGGACTGAAACTTTTGTTGACGAAAGAAATGCCCTCGGAAAAGTTTCAGGCGACGAATGGAGACTGGGTGTTTGGACTGCTAGAGGTGTAAATGATCTCAAGGAAAAGGAATTGCGGAAAAGAAGTTGATATGATTATGAATGAGAGAGCGAAAAGCATTTTAACAAGTATAAATGTGTATCTCCTAGATTATTAGGGGTTGGAATGAAAGTGGGAATCAGAAGGCTATTTATTATAGCATGCTACACACCAGTTGATGGTGACAGTAGGAAAGTGAGAGATACCTTCTGGGACTCATCAAATGATATTACATCATACATCGTACATGCGATCCTGACGAAAGAATCATTTCACTCGGAGATATGAATAGTTGGCTTGGAGTGCAACGCTAAGGTACCGACAGGGTACTGGCTTATTTTTGGAAAAAGGCTTGTTTATTATAAATACTTGGTTCATATATAAAGTGAAGCACATGTATACTTGGTGCAGAGGCGAAAGACACAGTATGATGGACTTTGTTGTAGCGAATGAGAGACTGAGAGGGCTAGTAAGAAATACAAGGGTTATGAGAGGCTCTAATTGCGGAACGGATCACTACCTTATAGTTTCAAAAATGAACCTAGTTTGAGGATGGTGAAGAACAAGAATTATTAATAAGTCGAATCAGACGTGAGCTAAAACAGAGAATTCGCAGAAACCAGAAGTACAATTGGTATATCGTCAAAAGTTGAATAAATATTTAGTGCATCATAAAGAAGACTAGAAGGGCGAATCAGGCAATAAAATTGTAGAGGGTGCATAGATAATACTACCGGATAGCATCCCCAAGAGTGCGTCTGAAGTGTGCGGTACTGCAGCTGTGAGAAGAAAGACTGGAGATGCTTAGTGGGATGATGAAATCCTCGTGGATGTCAACAAGGAAAAGCAAGCGTACACAAAAAAGTTTAATACTAGAGGTCTTAGCCATGAGAGGAGGGCTAGATTGGAAAATGATTACAGCAATGCAAAGAGAAAAGCCAAGTTACTAGTCAAAGAAAGCAAGGATAGCCCCGTGCAGAATATTCAGTTTGGTACAAAAGTCCAACTTGAAAATTGCCTTCGACAAATTAGGCTGTAACTATCTTAAGTCCGAGATATAATTTATAATAATAATAATAGTAATAATAATGATGGTTGATTGAATCGAAGCGTTACTTTGAATTTCAATATTTTGTTCTTCTTTCAAAATAGAAAGATCATTCTCCAAATAGCCATTTGACTATGACTCCCTAATTTGTATGATTATGATTTAAATTCAGGAAGCGGCAGAATGGAGGATATACTAAGATATGAGGAAGGACCGGGAATGAATAAAATTACGTAATTGGGCCGCTATTTGCATAATCAGGCAGATGGAACCACAGCAATTAGGATACAAGGTTTCCAATTTTGAAGGCCTGGGATCTTAAGCGCCTTGAGGAATAAAGGGTTTGGGCTAATATCAACTCAAAGTCATCAATCCTGACCACAAATTGGCGAAAAAGAAACAAACAATGCAAAAAACTAATTTAATTTCCGTTCAAAGTCTGGTTGAATTTCATGGACTAATGTATCATACAGAGTTTTTGTATTATTCAGAAAAATATTTGTTACTTCTAGTCATTCATTAATCCGGATTGTAATTTAAACTAATTTTCATTTGGTCGAGATACATGATTCACCAAGTTCATTTCCAGTAATTGCCTTTTTTATATAAGAGGCCGTTCAAAAACTACATCACACTATTTTGAAAGCCAATCTCCACCCCTTCCCATCTTCTTCACAGATCATCACATAAATTTTGAACCTCCCAGGTTGACGTCACAAATACGAGCCCCCCTCTTCTGAGTCAAAATTATTTCTTTGATTTCATTTGATAAACGCCTAAAATAAAACACAAATTATACAAATATAATATTTTAACATGCTTCTCAGCCCAAAATTCTCTCAAAACCGGGGAAATAGGAAGATTTTTCACGAAAATCGGGGAATAATAGGAAAATAAATTTTTTCAAATAAAATTGATGTATAAGTACCATATTGCATTCAATATGAAACGCTTAACATTTCAAGCCGGAATATACTGAATTTTCAACAAAATACTTTAATTTTCAAAAAAAAAAGAATAAAAAAAATTGCAGGCCAAACAGTTGCATTACAACGAAACAGTTGAGTTCGCAAGTAAAAGAGAGGAATTTTCAACAAAATTGTTGAATTTTTAACCAAATAGTTAAATTTTCAATCAAATTGTCAAATTCTCAAATTAAAAAAATCTGCCCGCTATTTGCAGGTACTCATCTTATGAAAAAATGGTCAACAAAAAATTTGTATACCTTTTTTTCTGTGAATAATTTTTTTAGTTAACATTCCGTTGTACCTTGTGTTGTTTTCACGAGAATTTGAGTTTTTTATTTTTAATGTTATTTTTCACGAATGAAACAAAAAATATGCGTTTCAATGAAAAATAGTGTATGAAAAATTTGTAGACCTTCTTGAGATGAAAAATTTTTCAAAGCAACATTTTTTTTAAATTTTGCATTATTTGGCCGGGAAATGATTTTTTTTTTGTTTTTACTAACATTTTTCACCTTTAAAACAAAAACTGTGTGTTTCATAAAAAAAAAACAGTTTTGAGCAAATTTGTAGATCTTTTTGAGGTGAACAATTATTTTTTGCAACAGTTTTTTCGTATCTTGTATAGTTTTTCTGAAAACTGGAGTTTTTTATATTCAATAATATTTTTCACGATTATAACAAATACTATGTGTCTCATGAAATAATAGTGTTCGTTAAATTTGTAGATCTTCTTAAGATGAACAATTTTGTATTTAAAATTTTTTTCGTATCTCATACAGTTTTACTGAAAAGTGAAATTTTTTATTTTCAATAACATTTTCGACAATTAAAACAAAAATTATGCGTCCCACGAAAAAAAAAATGAAATGAAAATTTATAGATCATTCTGAGGTGAATAATTTTGCTTTCAAACATTTTTTTGTATCTTGTATAGTTTTGCTGAAAAATGGAATTTTTTCTTTTTAAAAAGCAATTTAAAAATCAATTTTTCTCAATCAGTGAGTCCGAAAACGTCAAGATTTGATGCAGTCCACGAAAGTCCATTTTCACATAAAACCAATACCTTCTTATTGAGATTAAAATGTAAAAATCAAACTTCAAACACGAACAGTTGCATTTTTAAACAAAAATAGTTGAATCTTCAAGCTAAAAAAACGAGTTTTTCTGAAAACAGTTGAATTTTCAACCTATAAATATGAATTTTCAACAGAGGACTTGACTACCAAAACAGAAGAATTTTCAACCAGAGGGACGAATTTTCTACCTAAACAGACGAATTTTTAGCAAATCAGTTAAATTTTCGAAAAAACATGAATTTTCATCAAAATAGTTGAATTTTCAAAGGAAGCAGATGAATACTCAACGAAAAATATAATATTTGATGTTTAAACCAACAAATTTTTTATGTAATTTTAAATCAAAAACAGTTGACTTCAACCACAAAAGACGAATTTTCAAAAAAATAGTTGAATCCTCAACCAAAACAGAATTATTTTCAACTAAGCAGTTGCATTTTTAACCAAAAATGATTAGATGTCTAGCAAAAGAGATGAATTTTTAATCAGATAGACGAATTTTCAATCAGATGAATTTTCAAGAAGGGTAGAATTTTCAACCAGGAAAGATTTTTCAGTCAAGAAGAAAAAAAATTTCAAGTAAATTGTTGAATTTTCAAGCCAAAAAGATGAAGTTGGTTCATATGGTTGAATCTTTAACTGATAAAATAAATGTTTAACAAATTAGTTCAACTTTCAACCAAGTAGTTGGAAAAATAGTTGAATTTTCAAATAAAGGTTTTAAGAATAATTTAAGAAAGATGAGTTTTCAACCAAGAACTTTGCTACGAAAAAAGAAGAATTTTCAACCAAGAGGGATTAATTTTCTATCTAAACAGACGAATTTTCATCAAAGCAGTTGAATTTTCGAAAAAAGATGATTTTTTAAAGAAAATAGTTGAATTTTCAACCAATAAGATGAACGTTTAACAATATAGTTCAACTTTCAACCAAACAGTTGACTTTTCAAATAAACTAGATGAGTACTGAACTAAAAATATCACAGTTGATTTTTCAACCAAAAAAGCTTTTATGTAATTTTCAATCGAGAACAGTTGACTTCAACCACAAAAGACGAATTTAAAAAAATAGCTGAATTCTCAACCAAAAAAGAATTATTTTCAACCAAACAGTCGTATTTTTAACCAAAAAAGATTAGATGTCTATCAAAAGGCATGAATTTTCAAACCAAATGAACAAATTTTCAAAAAGAGTTGACTTTTCAACAATAGTTAGATTATCAACCAGGAAAGACTTTTCAGTTCGGAAGAAAAAAAATTTCAAAAAAGTTGTTGAATTTTTAAGTTAAAAAAGAATTTGGTTCATTTCGTTAAATCTTTAAACAACAAATTGAATGCTTAACAAAGTAGTTCAACTTAACCAAGTAGTTGGAAAAATAGTTCAGTTTTTCACCCTAAAATATGAATATTTAAATTTTCACCAAAAAATTGTTTAGTCAAATTTGCACATCAAAAAATTGATTTTCAAGAAAAAAAACTAATTTTCAATAAAATAGTTATTGCAAGCAGAGGGATAGATTTTCAACTAATAAAATGAATTTTCAACAAGGTAATTCAACTTTCAACCAAGAATTAGAAGTTTTAACCAAGAAAATCAATTTTCTACCAAAAAGACGAATTTACAACAAAATACATAAATTTTCAACCAAATAGTTGAATTTTCATCTAAAAATGGTCAATTTGCAGCCCAAAGTAGCATTATTATATTTTCAGTTAAAAAAATTTATTTTCAAATAAATAGTTTCATCTCCAACCAATAATATGAATGTTTAACAAAGTAGTTCAACTTTCAACCAAGCAGTTGAATTTTCAACGAAAAAAGTAGTTGAAAAAATAGTTGGATTTTCTTGAAAACAGGGGAAAAAGAGGAATTCTTTAAAAAAGGGTAAAGAGTGGAATAGGGGAAAGAATGTAAAGTCTGTATTTAGATGCTATGTTTATAAAACAAAATTACTAATTTTCATTTTTTCAAGATTTTCAAAAAATTTTTGTTCATTCATATTTTCGATGTGCGTTGTCACATTCAGCCTTAACCCCTCCCCCCACGTCAAAAATCATCACAAAACCCGTTAACCCCTCGCCCCTGGCAGTGTGATGTCGTTTTTAGATGGCCCTAATATTGAGTTTCCTAAATTTTTAATTTATTTTAATTTCATTTATTTATTTTATTTATTTATTACATTTAATTTTTTGTTTATTTAATTTAGTTTCCAAAATTTTTAATTTATCTTAATTTCATTTACTGACCTGCATTTCCGTTTGTTTGTTCATATTTCCTTTGCTTGAGCTGCCATTTTACCTAACTTTCATTTTCTCCCCCCAACTGCTCATTGGAACAATATTAATTTTGTAACCCTAAGTATCATTTCACTCTATTTTAATTTGTCTAAGATGTAATGATTTGTCATAATTTTGATTTTCTGAATTGTCACTTCACCAAACTTTCATTTATCCGAATTACAATTTGACATAATTAACCTTTGCAAATTTTCATGGGGACAATTTTTGTTCTAGAGAAACTTAGGACAAATGACAATTTGGACTAGTGAAAAGTAATTCCTTTGTGCATTTGACGCTTGTTAAAATAAGATTCGGACAAAAGAAATTCATAATAATCCAAAACCATCTTAATTTGAATACGCTTAAAAACAAATCCTTATTTGGATTATCAAACATATTTCTCAGAACGATTCAAATCAAAGTACAAGGAATCTCGCAACATATTATTTAAAAAAAAAATAATTTCTCAAGTCAGTTTAATTCGTATATGATTTTCGTTTAATCACCAACCACCAGAAAAAATATGATACCTCACGAGGAGAGTATAATATGGACTACCGTAGCGAAGAGGAAGAACCGAAGGAGCGAAAAGGGCGTCCAAGGGCCTCAGGCGTCCTATGATCCAGTGTACAAGGATCAGGAGCCCTTTAGAATAAAAACATATTATTAAACTTCACAAAAGTTGAGAGCCACCCGCAACCAGGTCGGATCTTGCCTTGATCAAAAACTAGGTCCAGTATTTTGGCGACTGGCAATAAACTTACTAGACGAGCACCTTCTGGCGTCGACTCTCTATTATTAAATGCATATCAATCAGAGTGTTCTAATGCACTTCTAAACGCACCCTCGCTGATTTATTAGGCGCTTGGGCTTCCTGTGATTCAATCTCTCGTGTTGAAAAATTTCATAGCTGTCTGGTTGTTTCAGGCCCAGGTCTGGCTTTGTCTAGATTATCTAATCTGGAAGGTCTGATCTGGCCCAGGCCTGGTGCTAGTCTTGTCAAGGTCTGACTTCATTTAGACCGTCAAGTCTGGAAGGTCTGATCTGGTAAAGGTCTGGCGCTAGTCTTGTCCAGGCCTAATTTTACTTAGACCATCTAGCCTTCAGCTAGACAAGTATGGAAGTGTTGGAAATTCGTGGAGAGTCTTAGAAATTTATGAAAATTTTTAAAAATTGAATTTTTAAGATAGATATTTATAGAAGTTTCTGAGTTTGTCGAGATTTACTAGGGTTGAGAATTTCTTTCACATTTATGACGTCATGAATGGTCTTTTTCCATCTTAGAGAACAAACTGCAGAAGACTGGTGCCCTCCTCAGTGTACAACATAAACCGCTAATAACTCCTTTGGTTCTGGCTTCGTTTTCATACTTTCCTTTACATAAACAAAGTTTGGTGGGACTGACGTTATGAATGGACACACCACATTATGATGATTTACCTGCTTAGCTTGGACATGTATTTATACCTATGGAAAACATTTCTCATATCAAGTCGGTAGTTCGGTGTACACTTTAAGTACTGAAAAATACAAATTATAATGTAGTCTTGGATAGGGTTGACACTTCTGTTGATAAAAGACATGCCCGAAGAAAAATTTCAGACGATCAATGGAGACTAGGCGTTTAGAATAATAGATATGTAATTAGTCTTAAGGAAAGAGAATAGCGGTATACAATATGCGTAAGGAAGCTGGATATTATATGTGTACCGGAAACGAAGAAGAAGGGATGTAAGGTAAGAAAGACAGAGAATGGACTCGAACTTTGGTCAGGAGTAGATAATGAATCATATGGTGGCTAAGAAGTCGGTCCGATTATGAATAGGAGAGCAAAGCTGCATGTCGAAAAGTATGAATGGGTATCCCCTGGTTTACTATGGGTTTGAATGAAAGTGGAAATCAGAAGACTATTGATCATAAAGTGCTACGGTCCAGTTGATGGTGACAAGTGAGATGTAAAAGATACCTACTGGGAATCGTTAAGTGATATACTAGGTACTTGCGATCCTGGAGAAAGAATCCTTTCACTGGGAGATATAAAGTGCCTGGGTTGGTGTGCAACGCGAAGGTACCGATAGGGTACTTGGTCCCTTTAGAGACCCTAAAACGAACGGTTATGGGGATAAATTTATTATCTTATGCTTAAAAGGGGCATGTTTATTACATATACGTAGTTCAGACATAAAATGATCCACATGTATACTTGATGCAGAGGCAAAAACCGCAGTGTGATTGACTTTCTCGTAGCGGATGAGAGACTGAGAGGGCTTGTAAGGGAAGAAGGGTTATGAGAGGTTCTGAACGCGGAACCAAAATTTTTTGAATTAAATTTTTTTTTAAACATGGCAAATTTCTGAAATTTTGAAAAGTTGTGAAATTTAAAAATTTTGAAAATCTTAGAAAATGACGGAAATTCAGAGCACCCAACAATTTACAACATTTCCAAAAATTTATAGAAATTTTCGGTAACCTTACCGATAATTTATGGTAGCTTACCATAAGTTACCGAAAAATTCCACCATCTGCAAAAATAATTTCACAGAAGTTTTTAAGGTGAGGGGGTTGATTATCGTAAGAAGCGTGCTCATAGATGTATAATGTTTCATTATTCGCATATTATGTCACGTTTTACTGCCTACGAAGTGAAAAGTACTTTTTACTCCCTAGTGAGTAAAAAGTGGAACTTTAGTCTCACTTCACAAGAATCGAAAAGGGCTGAAATTATGCATGTGTAACAAAAATTGTTTGAATAAATGTTTAAAATTCCCTTGAGAGTGAAATTAAATGAAGTGACTTTGCTAATTCACAGGTGCCTTAAACTGGCTACCTGCTATCAGGACGTCGCTGAATTATGTTTGAATGTTCGTAATTGCCCAATCAGTTCTTCGGGGCTATCGAGCACGTCCATCAAAGTCACGAAACTTAGTTCTATCGTTTTTGATTACTCTGTGTTTCGTGTATCACTGGGAACATTAATTAAGCGCTGGTATACTTTCTTGAATTTTTAAAATGGATATAGCACAGTTAGAATTTTGACAAACCTTGACTCGTGATAAATACCTTCTAATTCTTATAAATAAATACACTGGAACGCCTCTCTTTCGGCTCCTTGGACGCCCTCATCAACGAAAGCTAGCAGGCGGATTTCTAGGAACACGTTATATGGCGGCCGGTTAGATGGGGGTTTCAGGGTATCTTTAATCAACATAAAAAATTTTTAGGATTATTTTTTATAACGAAGAATCTCGAATATCACCGGGTATCAGAAAACATCTTTTTGACCTCAAAGGTGCAAAAATCGTGACAAATAATGATTATTTTTAACTGATAATTAGGGCTATCCAAAAACCGGACAGAAGATATCATCTTCTTTTCGGTTTTTGGATTTGAAAATTCAAATTTTTGTCAAATCAAAAAAATTCCTATTGTTTAAAAGATTATGGCAAAAATTTCTTTTTAAATTTATACTTTTTGAATTAATAAATCCAAAAACCGCACAGAAGATATCCGATTAAATTTTTTTTTTTACTTTTTTGGATGCTAACCCACATATTTTTTTCCCTCAGTTCAAACGAAACGATTAATTTGATCATTTCCACTCCTTGCATTGAAAATTATCAATACAAATACAAATTAAGATTTTTATGATTTCAATTTGAATTTGCACAATTTTAATGTTTAGCTCCTTAAAATTCACAATCTTTTGATTTGAGAGACATTGAGTTTGAAATATGTTTCTATTTGTAACATTTTGGTATTGGATAAATGTACAATTCAGATTTAAAATTATTCAACTGGAATACTTTTTTTTTAAATTGGTCAGTTTTTAAATTGTCACGTTTATTAACTTTCCGTTTTAAATACTTGGTATTGAAATTATTTAATATTATAGGCCTAAAAATAAATATTGTTTAATTGTGATGGGTCTCTCTTTCAAAGTTTACACTTTTTAGGTTCTTGTATTAGAATTTTAGATGTTACAATTTTTAATTGTTTAATTTATGTAACTTTTTTTTAAAGTCTTACAATTCTAAGTCGAAAAACAAAACCATCAAAGGCTTCAATTTGAAATTTTGTTTAAAATTCTGTTTTGAAGGCTTGAATTTGACCATTTTAATTTTCAGGTCACCAAAGTTTGAAATAAAAGCATTAAAAATTGAAAACTTTCAGATGGAAATAAAAAAATTATTTTGACTCTCAAATTTTTCAAAAATATATAATTTATTAATTAAAGTTATAATAGTAGAATTTGTATTCATCAAGTTCGAAATTGAATACTTTTAAGTTTCATATTCCACAACTGTTAATTAAACCTTTCCAGATTCTACAAATTCAGTACAAATTGAAAGTTTTGATACTTGGAATTTTCTTAATTGAAATTTTTGCAAATGATATAATTTTAAAGTTAAATATTAAAAATGTTTCAGTTTCAAATTGAGAACCTTAATAGTTAAGCAAATTTAATTTTGTGACCTTCAATATTTAAAATATTAGCATGAGATATTGAAAAATTTTAAATGGAATACTTTAATATGATGAAAATTTATTTGAAGTTGAAAGTGGTGCAATTTCTAGTTTGAAGCCTTCAACAATGACAAAAATTGCACTATTTTATAGTAGGAGTGCTTGAAATAAAATTGAACAGTTTTGAGTTTTATCGATAAGAGTTGTACAACTTTATTTGAGATATTTCGTCTGAAAGTCTTAAAATTGTTCAAATAATAAGGCTTTTAGTTTATTTTAAATAAAATAATTGTATAATCCAGAAGCATTCACAAGCACACGAATTTCAGAATATTGTTCAATTTCAAGAATTGGTAATTTGAAAATGGTCTAATTTATATATGAAGATAATATCTAAAATTAATAAATTTTAAACTAGTCAAATTTGAAATTATTCATCTATGAAGCTTTCAAATGAGAATCATTTAATTTCAAGTACTTACAAATCTAAATTATACCTACAGTCTTGCGTATTTTAACTTGAAACACTGTCTAATCTTGAAAATTAAAACGATTTGACAACGAATGCTTCCAATTGAAAATTGGTTTTGTATGTTTGATTCTTATTTTATTTAAACACTTCAGTCTTATGAAATTTAGAAATTTCCTACCTTAAATGCCTTACTTTTCAATTTAGTATTCGTTTTTTTCTTCAAATTTTAAAGTGTTTAATCCTGAGATCCTGAACTTAAAATTGAAATGACCCTCAAAAATATTTGGGAACGGAAATTAATATAAATCTTGTTCTAGCAGTTGAGTGGTCATCTTGATTTATGGTAAGTTCGTTCTTTGTAAGAACTGCATTAACATAAAAATATAGATGTTAAAATGTCAATTTTTAAACGTCAACAGTCTTTTCATGTTATAAAAAATCTCAAAACAAGAGAATTCCAAAATTGTAGAATCGCAGGAGCTTCAATGCAGAGAGAATGAGACCGCATATAATTTTAGCATACATACAATTTTTTTAAGTTTCTCTCATTTATTATGAGATATTTATAGAAAATCTGACCTTACTAGAAATCAAGGATAAAGTTTGAAAAGAGAAGTACCTTTGATTGATTTAAAACTCATTATACCGATGTATTTTGACACGCTGGTTACGAATATGATAGTAAAAATACCCGCAAATTTACTTTTCATGGTCAGAATCCCAAAGAACTGATTTTTTCAACGGAGTTTCGCTTCTGTTTTGAAAACCATTGATTCGACCAAAAAAAATTACGAACAAAAGTTATAGAGCATAAGAAGATACATCTTTTTTTGGATACATTTTTTCTCTAAAACTATTTCTGTGACTAATCACTAATTACAGGTGTGCTTCAAGTCCCATTTCAAGGAACTCTACGCTATTATCCTACATTTTTTTCTTTTCTCGAAAAACGGAAAAACATGAAATGTTTATTTTATTTTCAAGTTTTGACCTTAAAAATCAAATTTTCGGTCATCTTCACTATCGTGAAGCGCGTGATCACTATCTCACTTCACAATCGCGATCAGCGCATCAAAATACATCCGTATACAGAGTTTTAAATAATTTGAAGGTACTCTCTTTCCGGAACTTCATCCGAAATCAGAGCTATTTAAATGAAACGTAAAAGAAAGAAGTAAAAAGTGCACGTTGAAAAATCATACACTTTAGAAATCGTTTTCATGTAAACACCTTAAAAAATGAATGTTTGGAACAGCAATTTTTGGTGGTACTGTTACACCAGTAGAGTTGATGTAAACCTAAAGGTCATTTTGCACAGTATCATCTCTATGAGGACAGAGAAAGGCGCGTCGTGTGGCTACCGTTATCAGATTCGATGCAGCTTCCTGATAGTTAATTAACGAGTTCATTATGCACCCTTGCCCTCTGTGGGCCCACGGACGTGCAGCCAAGATCAGAGCAAAGTGAGGCATTGCCGAGATGCTCGAGAGATAACGACGGCCCGGTGGGTGGCGCTATTTTATTGCATCACGACTCCTGGCCCGGACCTGAAGCCTACTCGGTATAGGTGCATATTCTCCACCAAGGGAGGCCTCTCTGAAATCTTTAGAAAATCTAGTTGCTCCACTTTACCCTCGCTTCATATTTTAATTTCATCACAATCCACAGTGGGACAGAAGCACGGAAAAAGTCGCCAAAAGTCGAAAAATCATCCAGTTTGTATAAAACTCATTGTACAGGGTTTTTAAAGTCACTTATTTCAAAGGAACCTGCACATTTTACATTGAAATCCGGTCCCGGTCAAATTGGCTGAAATTGTAATATGAAGAAAATCGTTTTCGAGAACGGTTCGCATCGGGATTTAAAAAATAATTCAGAGAAAATCACGTCAATTTCTTCTACGCGCTTATTTTTTCAATATTTATAGTGTTCTTTCAACATTCCTCACATGTAGTTGGCATTTTTGCGTGCTAAAAAAAAAGTCATGAAAATTTAAGACTTCTTACAAATTTCCGAGAAGTTTTTGAAATTTTCGGAAAGTTTCGGAAACTGATGACAACTTTTGAAAATTTATTGAGAGATTTCACAGTGTGCTAAGGGTTCTTTGGAAGTATGGGAATCTTTTTGAAAAATATGGGAATTGATGCAAACTTTTTGGAAAGTTATGAAAAGTCACTGAAACTTTCGGAAATTCATGCACTATTTGCGGTTCAGTTTTTGTTCTTGGTTGCGATTATATGTCACATTTTTGGAAGATTTAATGATGTTCATTCATCTTAAAAACGAAGTTGCAGGTGACTGATGCCCTCCTCAGTGTACAACACAAACCGATCATAACTCTTTTGTTTCTGGCTTGGTTTTCAGACTTTCGTTTGCATGACCGA
The DNA here is from genome assembly GCA_032362435.1 of Melikaiella ostensackeni. Lineage (NCBI taxonomy): Eukaryota > Metazoa > Arthropoda > Insecta > Hymenoptera > Cynipidae > Melikaiella > Melikaiella ostensackeni. The sequence continues at coordinate 29,461,232 of JAUMHM010000085.1, forward strand.
AGTTTGGTGGGACTGACGTTACAAATGGACACTTCACCTTATGATGATTTAGCTGCTTAATTTGGACATGATCTTATATATACGGAATAAATTTCTCGCATCAAGTTGTAGTTTGGTGTATACTTTTAACAATGAATAATTCAAATCATAATGTAGCCTCAGATAGGATTGACACTTCTATTGATGGAAGGCACGTCCCCGGAAAAGTTTCAGGCGGTAAATGGAGATTGGGTGTGTGGAATGTTAGAGGTGTAAATGATTTTGAGAAGAAGGAATTGCGGGATACAATGCGCGAAAGGAAGCAAGATATTTTGTGTGTACCGGAAACAAAGAAGATTGGATGTGAAGTAAGAAAAAAAGAGAACGGACTTGAACTTTGTCAGGAATAGATAGTGAATTTTATGGTACAAAAGGAGTCGGTCTGATTATGAATGAGAGAGCAAGACAACATGTCAAAAAATATAAACGTGTATCGCCTAGATTATTATGGATCAGAATGAAAGTGGAAATCAGAAGACTATTGATCATAGAGTGCTACGCTCCAGTTGATGGTGACAAGTGAGATGTAAAAGATACCTACTGGGACTCGTTAAATGATATATTAGGGACTTGCGATCCTGGAGAAAGAATAATTTTACTCGGAGATATAAGTGCCTGGCTTGGTGTGCAACGTGAAGGTACCGAAAGGGTACTGGGCCATTTCGGCGACCCAAAAACGAACGGTAACGGGGATGAATTGGTTAGCTTAAGCTCAGAAAAAGGCTTGTTGATTACGAATATTTGGTTTAGACATAAAAAGATCAACATGTATACTTGGTGCAGAGGCGAAAGGCACGGTATGATTGACTTTGTTGTAGTGGATGAGAAACTGATAGGGCTCGTAAAGGGATACAAGGGTTATGAGAGGCTCTGAGTGCGGAACAGATCACTACCTGTTAGTTTCAAAAATGAGACTAGGTCAAGAGTGGAGGAGAAGAAGAAATAATAACAAGCCGAAGCAAACGCGAGTTAGAATATAGAATTCGCAGAAACCAGAAGTACAATTGGAATACACTCGTACTCTCATATGAGCCCATCCAGTTTAAGAATTCCTAGAACAGCTGGCCGACTACTGGCCCCCACAGTTTCTCAACTCGCGGGGCGAGAGACGGTGTTCGACGAAGCGTGAAACACCAGCAGCATATAGACAAAGGCGCAGTGCGGCGGGCATTCACATTCGTACTCACGTTCGGAGATTGCGTAATATTAGGAAATGGTTAACATGTCCCAGACTGTTTACGTTTCGAGGAATCTGGTTTAAGACCAAGGCCAGTGCGAAGCAACTCCTGAAACTGTTCTTATAATGGAGTTCGAGTGTATCGAGAAAAGCTGAATAAATGTTTAGGATATCATGAAGAAGACTGGAAGACTGAATTGGACAATAAAAATGTAGAGGATACATGGATAATACTACGGAATAGCATCTTCAAGAGCGCATCTGAAGTGTGCGGTACTGCGACTGCAGAAAGAAGGGCTGGAGATGCTTGGTGGAATGATGAAATCCGCGTGACTATCAACGAGAAAAATCAATCAAACTCAAAAACGTTAAATAGTAAAGGTCTTACCGATGAGGAGAAAATTAGATTAGAAAATGGCTTCTAAAAGCAATAGAAGCAATATATAATGGTAGTAAAGCGAGTGTGAGCGTGAATGGACAATTGAGCGATTAGTTTGATATTAAGCAGGGCATTAGGTCCGAGAGGGATTTGGCTTAATGGTATAATAATACTGAAAATATGGTTCAAACCCCCCTAAACAAGAAATCCCAATGAGCACCAATCCAAAAAATCAAAAGTTTCCGAGATAGGAGGGATTGAACATGAAGAACATGACCACAAGCGAATCTAATGTCCCGCTCGAAACTTCAAGACCAGGTGCAAATATTTCAATAAAATGTGATGAGCACAATTACTGACAACTCTGGTAACACTGGCAAGTCCAGTCTAACTAATAAGGGCAAGAAAATGGTGCTGTCCTTGCAATAATAGGTAGGACCATGGGGCAGTCCCGGCAATGTAAGAACTGTTCACAATATGGAAGGTAGAAGGCAGATCAGTCAATGAATACAAGACTGTAGATCAGTCTAATTATAAAAGGAAAAACCAGTCCAGCCACTTAATGCAATACAATGGGACTGCCCTAGCATTGTCAAGATTTTTCTAAATAATCAAGGCAAAAGACCTTCTGGGCTACCAAAGTGTCTTGCCATTGTTGGTTGAACTGATCTATAGTCTTGTCTTAACTAACTGGGCTACTAACATGTCCTGCCTTTGTTGGTTGAATTGATCTATAGTCTTGACTTAACTGACTGGACTACCAAAGTGTCTTGCTTTTGTTGGTTGGACTGATCTATAGTCTTGTCTTGAGTGTCTGGACTACCAAAGTGTCTTGCCTTTGTCAGTTAGACTGATCTATAGTCTTGTCTTAAGTGGCTGGACTACCAAACTGTCTTGCATTTGTGGGTTAAACAGATCTATAGTCTTGTCTTAACTGGCTGGTCGACCAAAGTCTCTTGCCTCTGTTGGTTGAACCTATCTATAGCCTTGTCTCAACTAACTGGGCTACTAACATATCTTGCTCTTGTTGGTTGGACTGATTTATAGTCTTGTCTCAAGTGGCTGGACTACCAAAGTATCTTGCCTTTGTCGGTTAGACTGAGCTACAATCTTGTCTCAACTGGCTGGGCTACTAACATGTCTTGCCTCTGTTGGTTGGACGTTTCTATAGTCTTGTCTCAACTGGCTGGACTACCAAAGTGTCTTGCCTCTGTTTGTTGGACCTATATATAGTCTTGCTTTAACTAACTGGGCTATGAACATGTTTTGCCTTTGTTGGGTGGACTGATCTATAGTCTTGTCTCAAGTGGCTGGACTACCAAATTGTCTTCCCTCTGTTAGTTGGACCTATATATGGTCTTGTCTTAACTAATTGGGCTACTAACATGTCTTGCTTCTGTTGATTGGACTTATCTATAGTCTTGTCTTAACTAACTGGGCTACTAACATGTCTTGCCTTTGTTGGTTGGACTGATCTATAGTCTTGTCTTGAGTGGCTGGACTACCAAAGTATCTTGCCTTTGTCGGTTAGACTGATCCATAGTCTTGTCTTAACTGGCTGAGCTACTAACATGTCTTACCTCTGTTGGTTGGATGTATCTATAGTCTTGTCTTAACTGTCTGGACTACCAAAGTGTCTTGTCTCTGTCGGCTAGACTTATCTATAGTCTTGTCTTAATTAACTGGGCTACTAACATGTCTTGCCTTTGTTGGTTGAATTGATCTATAGTCTTGACTTAACTGACTGGACTACCAAAGTCAAGACACTTTGATAGTCCAGATAGGCACAACAATAGGTACACCAATAAACTCACCAATACTGGCTGGAATACCAAAGTGTCTTGCCTCTGTTGATTGAACTTATCTATAATCTTGTCTTAACTAACTGGGCTACTAACATGTCCTGCCTTTGTTGGTTGAATTGATCTATAGTCTTGACTTAACTGACTGGACTACCAAAGTGTCTTGCTTTTGTTGGTTGGACTGATCTATAGTCTTGTCTTGAGTGTCTGGACTACCAAAGTGTCTTGCCTTTGTCAGTTAGACTGATCTATAGTCTTGTCTTAACTGGCTGGGCTACTAACATGTCTTGCCTCTGTTGGTTGGATGGATCTATAGTCTTGTCTTACCTGGCTGGACTACCAAATATCTTTGGTAGTCCAGAATGTCTTTTGTCTTCAATAATTGCTTTTGTCTCCATTTTGTATAGGCTGTTGAATTGATTGCTCCATTGACTTGATTACATTGCCAGGACTGCCCCATGGTTTCACTTATTATTGCCAGGACAGCGCCATTTTGTCGCCCTTATTAGCTGGACTCGTCTTGCCAGTGTTGCCACAGTTGTCAGTGATTTTGCTCATCACATTTTGTTGAAATATTTGCACCTGGTTTTGAAGTTTCGAGTGGGACATTAGATTCCCTTGTGGCCATATTCTTCATGTTCAACCCCTCCTATCTCGGAAACTTTTTATTTTTTCCCTGGTGCCCAATAGGATTTTTTTATCAGGAGGTTTTGAACTACATTATATTACAATTTCAGCCAAGTTGACCGAGGCCGGATCTTAATGTATAATGTGCGGGGTTCGAGTCATAGGGAGTGGATTAGCGCCACTGTGAAGTAATAGCTGGCGAGCAGCACTTGGCTCTCATAAGCGGAGAACCTCGGTTAGACCATCATTTGTTTTTGATAATTTCAAATTTAGAGCGTTTGAAATTAAAAAAGAGTGTATCAAATAATTTTGACTTGAAGACGCTCGAGTTCAAAATATTTTAGGTTAGGTAAAATTTTGAAAAAAGGACAGTATTTCCAATGGAATGAAAAGTAATTGAACTTGTATCATTTCTGAATAAAAGCGTTTGAAATTGGATAATTATAAATTGCAAAATTTTGAAATAGAAGCTTTCAAAATTCAAAACTTTCAAAATAAAATTTTTCAATTTGGACAATTTCATTAGAAGGAGTTGAAATTGTATCATTTCTACTTCAAAGCATTCAAAATTGAACAATTTTATTTTCGATTCAAGAATCTCGAAACTGAATGATTTCAGATTAAAATCTTGAAAATGGGACAATTTCAAAACTTTAAAAATGGAATCTTTTCCGATTAGAATTATGTAAAACAGGTCATTTAAAGTTCAAAGGAATGAAAATTGTATTATTTCTAATTAAAAGCAATAAAAATTGGATAATTTAAAATTGAAAACTTTCGAATTTTAATGAATTTAAATCCGAAGCGATTGAAATTTTACAATTTGATATTGAGAACTAAATTTAATGCTTCAAAGTCAAAGCTTCTGATATTCCAGAAATTTAAATTTGTATCAAATTAAAAAAAATTATGATTGAACGTGAAAATTGATCAGACAAATTTTTCTAAAATCAAAAAATAAATTCACCTACATTTTTGCAGTTTAAAATGGAACAATTTTCAATCATGAAGCTTTAAAATTGAATTATTCCAAAAAAACGTTCGTAATAAAAAGAAATTTTAAGTGCGAAACATGAAAAATAAGAATACGTATACTCCAGAACCTTTAAACTCAAACAAATCCAAACTTCATTCAAAATTTAAAAAAAATTTAGTCGCGAAAAATTATGACATTAAAACTTTTTGCTACTCCAATCCTTGAAAGTTTCTATTACTTATTAATAAATTATGAACAAGTATCTTAATAATGAGTATTAAATTTAATTAATTTTAATTTAAATTGATGCGTAGAAAGAAATGATAATTATCTTATGAGTAAAGTATTAATAGGAAATTAACAATTTTTAAATTTTAAATTATACTTTTCGAAAGTCAACCATTTCAATTTTAATCCAAGGATCATCACCTTGAAAGTCACATGATACTACATGATATGATACTCAATAATAAATTATTAATACAGGTAAGTATCATGTTATGTAGTATCATGTGACTTTCAAAGTAATTGGAGAGGTGTTTCTACTAAGTTTAAATTTATTAAAAATGAAAATTAAATTAAATTTAAAAAAATTATTAAAAATCCAATTAAATTGAATTCAAGTAATTTAATTTGGCGATTAAAATTCAAATGGTTGAATTTAGAAAAGTATATTTGACAATTAAAAAATTGAAAAATATAAGGTGAATTTATTTTTTGATTTTAACAAACTTTGTCTTATCAATTTAAAATGTTGAATCATAATTTTTTTCAATTTGATAAAAATTTAGGTTTCTAGAATATCAGAAGCTTTGACGTTGAAACATTGAATTTAGTTTTCAATTTCAAATCGTCAAATTTCAATCGCTTCGAATTTAAATTCATTAAAATTCTAAAGTTTTCAGTTTTAAATTATACAATTTTGAATGCTTTGAATTTTTAAAGCTTCTGTTTTAAAATTTTGCCATTTATAATAATCCAATTCTAAACGCTTTTATTCAGAAATTATACAAGTTAAATTCCTTTCATTCCATTCGAAATATTGTTCTTTCTTCAAAATTTTACCTGATCTAAAATATTTTGAATTCGAACGTTTTCAATTCAAAATCAGTTCATACATTTTTTTAAATTTCAAACGCTTTAATTTCGAAATTATCAAGAACAAATGATAGGCTAACCGGAGTTCTCCTCGTGTGAGAGGCGAGTGGCGCTGCCCAGCTAACTTCACAGTGGCGCTAGTCCGCTCTCTAGCCATAAAGTTAGAATTCAAAATGGCCGAACCAACATGGCGACCAAAATTTATGAAAAATCATCCGATTTTTATACAACTCATTTTCTAGGTGCTTCTAGAGTCACGGATTAGAAATTTCATGTCGAAAAGTTAAAAATCAAAATGTCCAAATAAATATGGCGACCAAAATTTAGAAAAAATGTGTGCAGGCTCTTTTGAAAGGATGTCGCTATCATGCATTTTCTTCAAAAATTTTTTTAAAAATTCGAATTATGTAGCACGAATTATGAGTGTTACAAAACCCATTGAAAATTAATTTTAAATTTTGTTTATAATGCTTAGACTATGTGACTGAAAAAACCGATTCAAAGTGAGTTTAATGAATATCAAATGATCAAAATCAAATTTTCGTTGCCATTTTGTAGCCTCTATTTTCAATTTTGAATTTTTGATACAATATTTGGAATCTGTGACTAGAGAAAACCCTAGAAAATTATCTTTATACAAATCGTATAATTTCTTATAAACTTTTTTCACCATATTGGATCCGCCATTTTGAATTTAACTTTTTCACCCAAAATTTGTAACCTATAACACGAAAACCCCCTACGAAATGAGCTGTATACAAATCGGATGATATTTTATACATTTTGGTCCACATATTGAGTCAGCAATTTTGAATTCTAGCTTTTTGACCCAAAATTTGAAATCTGTGACTCGGGAAACCTTTGGATAATAACTTTTATACGAACCAGATAATTTTTTATAAATTTTGGTCACGATATTGGATCTGCCATTTTGAATTTTCATTTTTTGGACTAAACACCTGCAAAATTAGTTTTACACAAATCAGATGATTCTTGATAAATTTTGGTCGCTATATTGGATCAGCCATTTTGAATTCTAACTTTTTGAGTAAAAATTGGGAATCTGTGACTCGGAAAACTCCTAGATAATGAGTTTTATACAAATTGGATAATTTTTTTTACAAACTTTGGTCACCATTTCGGATCGGCCATTTTGAATTTTAACTTTTTAATGTAATATTTGAAAACTGTAACTTGAAACTTCAAAGTTTCAACTTTCTTAACGGATTTTGATGTTTTTTTATTGGAAACTACCGTCAGTCTCCCAAGTATAACGAGTGATTATGGATATTTCACTCTGAATCAACCAAAATTTGTTGTTTAACAGCAAAGTTTAAACTTTTTTTCTGTCTAACTTTTCAGTGATACAATTTCCTTTGAGAATTTCAAATTCATTAAAACAGGTCATGAATCGATGCAGTAACCAACTAAAAATAATAACTAGTGTATTAGAGTAAAAAAAAGTTGTTTATAATATTATAAACGGACTAATGAACAAAAGTAATGTTTTTGTAATTCGCAATGATCAGCTGTTATAAATCCATAGCTTTTGTATGAAATATCACATATATTAATGTGTGATTACAATTAGTTAAGAATATATGCTGTTAGGAATATCTGTTCATCATTTATTTAAGTAATTTTTGCAAACAAATGCACATTTTGACTTTTTTTTGCAGGCCTCATTTTCTATGTAGAATGAAGTAGAAATGTCTTTCCAAAGACTCCTTGCTGTCATATTTTTCATAGTGATGAGAGCTGTTAACTATTTAAACAATTTTCATAAACAAATGTGAATTTTGAACATGTTTTCATGAAAAGGCTTGACTCTTTTTTTCGGAAAACGCGAAATGTGTTGCCAAATACTCTTTGCTGTCATGTTTTTCATAGTGACAAAAGTTGATATTATATAAACAATTTTTATAAACAAATTCACATTTTGACTACTCTTTGAAGAATGGGCTTAATTTTTTTTTTCGAAATCAACTTGGAATATCTTGACAAATTCTTCTTGCTGTCATATTTTTCATAATTATAAAAACTGTTAATAATACAAAAAAATGCACATTTTGACTACTTTCTGATAAATAGGCTTGATTTTTTTTCGCGGAATCAACTCGAAATATCTTGTCAAAGTTCCTTGCTGTCATATTTTTCAAAGTGAAAAAACTGTCAATTATTTAAACAGTTTTTTTAACAAATGCTTATTCGGCCTTTTTTCACGAACAGGCTTAATTGTTGTTAAAAGAATTAATAGCTTCTATCGGTTCGAAATATATGACAGCTATGAGTCTTTGGCAAGGCATTTCAAGTTCATTCCACAAAAAAAATAAGCCAATTCATCGAAAAGTAGCCAAAATGTGCATTTGCCTATAAAAATTGTTTAGATAATAAACAGTTTTTGCTCATTATTAAAAGATCACAGCAAGTAGTCTCTGGCAAGATATTTCGAGTTGATTCCGCAAAAATAAATCAAACCTATTCATGAAAAAATGATCAAAATGTGCATTTGTTTATAAAAATTGTTCGAGGAAATAACAGTTTTTGTCATTATGAAAAATATAATAGCAAGAGCCTTTGGCAAGACATTTCTAGTTGATTCCCTCCAAAAAATGAAGCCTATTCATTGAAAAATAGTCGTAATGTGCATTTGCTTATAAAAATTGTTTAAATAATTGGCAAACCGCAGCTCTTCTTAACTAATTGTGAGCGCAAATTATTGTACGTGATATTCCATACAAAACCTATGGATTTAAAATACTCGTAGCTAATCATTGCGAATCACGAGAAAATTACTTTTTTTCTATTTTATCTATTTTTTTTCTGCTTATAACATTATGAACCATTTTTTTTCTCACTCTAACCCACTTGACATTATTTCTAGTTAGTTATTACATTGATTTATGACTTATTTTAATAAATTTAAAAGTCTTGAAAAAAATGGTATCCTGAAAACCTAGATAAAGAAAAGTTAAAACTTTGTTGCTAAATAACAATTTTTTTTTCTGTCATTGAAATATCCGCAGTCACTTGTTATACCTGGAAGACATAGGGTCATTTCTAAAAAAAAAAAAA
>JAUMHM010000085.1:29471519-29489592 GCA_032362435.1 Melikaiella ostensackeni
AATTCATATTTAGATGTGAGGCATTTTTGTTACAAATTGATATTTTTGGTTGAAATTTTAACTATTTTGGTAGAACAATCAACTATTTGGTTAAAAATTAAACAATTACTATTTGAATATTGAACTTTATGGTAGAAAATTAACTTTTCTGTTGAAAAATCATGTTTTCGTGTTGAAAATTCCACTGTTTTAAAGTCATCTTTTTGACTTCACAATTCAACGATTTTGCTGAAAATTCTTCTTTTTTGGTAGAATATTCATCTTCTTGATGAAAAATTAATTTTTTTGATTGAAAATTGAACTATTTGGTTGAAAGTTGAACTACTTTGTTAAACATTTCTTTTTTTAAGATTCACCTCTTTGGTTTAAAATGTAACTCTTTTGTCGAAAATTAATTTTTCACTCGGTAAAATATTAATATTTTATCTGAAAATTTAACTATTCGATTTTTGCTCGAAATTCTATCCCTTGTATGTTGAAAATTCATGTACATATTTTGTTGAAAATTCGTCTTTTTGGGCAGGAAATTAATCTTGTTTGTTAGAAAGTCATCTAATTGGTTGGAGATTTAACTATTTTGTTACAAACTCGCTTCTTCGTTTAATTGAACTGGTGAAAAATTCTTTTTCTTTTGTTGAGAAGTGATTTTCTTAACTGAAAATTTAACTACTCCATTTTTGTTTGAAACTGATGTTTTCAACTTGAGAATTCAATAACCATTTGGTCGAAAATTCTTGTTTTTTTTTTTAAATTCGTCTTTTAGTAGATAATTAATCTTCTTGGTTAAAAATCCATCTTTGTAGGCTAAAAATTGAGCTACTTGGTTAAAAATTCAACTAGTTTGTTGAAAGTTTATTCATTTTGTTGAACACATAACTATTTAATTAAATTCATCTTTTTGGTCGGAAATTTAACTGTTTTGTTGAAAATCCGCCCTTTTTGATTGAAAATTCATCTTCCGTGGTGACAAAAAGTCATCTTTCTTGGGTGTAAATTTATCATTCTTGGTTGAAAATTAACTTTTTTGCTGAAAATTCAACTTTACGGGTTGAAAATTCAACTGTCTCCTAAAAAATTCGTCTTTTTGGGTTGAAAATTCAACTATTTGGTTAAGAATTCAACTATTTTGTTAAAAATTTACTTATTTTCTTAAAGCTTAAACTGTTTTGTTAAAGTAATCTTTTTTGGTTGAACATTCAACTGTTCTGTTAAAAATTCTTCCTTTTGGATTGAAAGTTTATCTTTCTTGGTTAAAAATAAACTTTTTTGTTGAAAACTAAATTGTCTTGGGAAAACTTCTCGCCGAAAATAATAAATTCACGTAAACAACTGCTCCTGATGTACCGTCAGCGCGGACAGTGAAGAAGGACCCAACACTTACTGCACTCAAGCCTGTTGCACTTACTAAATTCCAATAGCGATTTTCTCAGAAACAATCTATCCTAAAGGAAAAGTGTTCGGAATAAGAAATGTATATTTTAAATGAATCTATAACTTTTGTTCGAAAACTTTTTCAAAATTGTCTGTATTCACCGAGATAAATTCGAGAAACCATGACTTTTATGGGCTTTCCATGGTTTTCGTATTTGCGCCAATTCGCACTAAGATTTTCGTAATCAGCGTATCAAAATACGTGAGTACACAGAGTTTCAAAAAAATCAAAAGTAATAAAAACACCCACGTTTTCGGCAGGAGGGGGGGGGGTGTAAAGACTAAACTACGGTTGTCAATGTATTTTATGGCGGCTCCTAGATTTACAAATCCTGGAGCAGATTCTCTCATTTAAAACTTCTGATATTATACCGTAAGGCGGGTCTTAGAGGGATATGTGGGGTAAATCGGGACACTTGTCTTTCGTCCAGAAAAAAAATATTGAGTCACGAAATGCAAAATTCATTATGTTTCGCTGTACCCAACACTACCCTGTTTAGCCCCTGTTTTCGGTACTATAATTTTGAATAGACTACATCATTTAACGGAAGCACCCTCCTCAATACTTTTTTCCTTTCTTACAGCTCCAGACTTTTATATTTCGAAAAATTGCATTATACTAAATGTAAATGTAAGAGTGGCTCGTAAAACTATACGAGTAGTTTTGAATGGAAATTGGCGGAACGAGTTATTAACGCCTGTTTACGCATGTCTAATAAAGCTGACCCAAAGTAACCACTGGCTTTGGGACCTAGCTTGACTCCAGAGGGTCTGACGTTTTGCTATTTAATTTCCTGGAAAACGTCAGAGCGCGGTTTTTGGCTGGAGCATCAATCACCCCACCTGACATGGAAGCTGTAATTTGGCTAACCTTAGTCTTAGTCAGAGCCTTTCTTCGCTCTTTCTATCGCCCGTTACTCGAGAGTGCGATTAGGTCAACAGGCATTCGATATTGTTTACGACCCATTGCCCAAAACCTGCATAATCAAGATTCAGACCCCCTTTTTTGTCGAGTTAGGCACAACCCGTGTAGAAATTTCCCCACCTTTCCCTATTTGAAGTCGGGTTCTGATCGGGCCCTTATCAGAAGTTCTAGTTCAGAAGAAACAGATAGGGGCCATGCCCGGCTCTAGTGAGGAAATAAATGCTTTGTATAGGTATGGTGAACCTGACTATACCTAATGGGGCTTCGATTAGATTATCAAGTATAAAAAAACTGATTGGGGCCTTGTCAGGATCTAGGGAACAATTTCTTGCCTCGCATAGGTAAGGAACATCTACCCAAATTAATGTTGAATTAAAATATAATGCACATAGATTATAAATACATATTTGAATTTCTGATATATTAAGAAAACAATCAACAAATTTGCTACATTTATTTGTTAAATTCTTGTAATATTTGAAAGTTCAGTAACATCAAGCTAAAATTTGTTGCTTGTGGGAAAATGCTAAATTTATTTTTTTGAAATAATTTTGTCGATAGGTGAGAGAAGTTTTCAAAAGTTATGTAGTAAAATAAGGCAAATTATGAAAGTTTTCCTTTTTTACTGACTTCAAATCTAAGAAAATAATTGAAAATGTTGAAATAAATATATGATTTTTTGAATTTTATGTTTCAGAATTTTTTTGCGAAAAAATAATAGGTTTATTAATAAATTTCAGATTTCCCCAATCCCATCACGTGTCAAGTATTTGAAAATTAAACTACACTCGCATTTTAAATCGCCGCAGGTATGCTGCGCACCACCAGGCTACGCACGTCAACTGACGCCATGATAGAAGTTTGCTGTTAGCCTGCCACGTAGTCACTCTTCCATAGAAAATAAAAATCTTCAACATTTTACTAATTATATATGAAAATTTTGAGTGTGGATGCATATCGCGAATATAAAAATAAATCATGAGTTTCTAGAAGTGTAGGCATCAAATTTTTGAACGCTGAAGAATATTAGTGAAATTGTGTTGTGTGTTCTTAAACCTAACCTCTAATTGTCAATGTTCTGATAAATTTATAGTGTAAAAGCTAATTTCTAAATTTCAGTTCAAAGAGTTTGATCTTTTCTAGTTCTTAATTCATATATTATCATTGATATAGAAAATATTATTATTATTCTATATTAGGCTTAAAATTCATGTATTTTGTTGAGAATTTGCTTTATTTCTGATTGAAAACTAACTTTTTTGAGCGAAAATTTAACTATTCCATTTTTGGTTAAAAATGCAACTGTTTGATTGAAAATTGATATGTTTTGTTTGAAGACTAAACTATTTTGTTGAAAAATCGTCTTTTTTGGTAGAAAGTTAATCTTCTTGGCTGCAAGTTCATCATTTTAGGTTAAAAATGCAACTATTTGGTTGAAAATTGATCTGTTTTGTTTGAAGAATCAACTATTTTTGTTGAAAAATCGACTTTTTTGATAGAAAGTTAATCTTCTTGGTAGCAAACTCTTCCTTTTTGATTAAAAATGCAATTGTTTGGTTGAAAATGAATCTGTTTTGGTTGAAGATCTAACTATTTTGTTAAAAATTCGTCTTTTCTGTTTGAACTGAACTGTGTTTCATTTCAAATTAAAATCTTCCTCGGTTGAAATCTTAACTATTACAGGTTTCGTTGTGAATACATCTTTTTTAATTGAAAAATCAACTACTTACTTAGAAGATAAACTACTTTGTTAAGAATTAATTTTGTGGTTTAGGATTTATCTCTTTGATTAAAAGTTCATCCTTTTTGAATAAAGTGCAACTTTTTGGTTGAAATTTAATTTGTTTTGGTTGAGAATACAACTATTTTGTTGAAAATTAGTCTTTTTTGATTGAATTCAACTGTGTTTGATTTCAAATAAAAATCTTGTTTGGTTGAAATGCTAAGTATCACATGTTTCGTTGCGAATCATTCTTTTTTTGGTTAAAAAATCAACTACTTGGTTCAAAGTTGAATTACTTTGTTAAAAACTAGTTTTCTAAAATCTAAGATTCATCTCTTTGGTTGAAAATTTAACCATTTGTGTTGAAGATTCGTTTTATTTTGGGTTGGAAATTTATCTTTTTTGGTGGAAATTCAACTATTTTGTTGAAAATTCCTTTTCTTTTTATTGAAGATTCATCATTTTAGTTGAAGCGTCATCTCTTTGGTTGAAAATTTAAATATTTTGTTAAAAATTCGTCATTTCTATTTGAATTGAAATGTGTTTAATCCTAAATTAAAATCTTATTCGGTTGAAATGTTTAGTATTACATATTTCGTAGCGAATTAATCTTTTTTGGTTGAAAAATCAACTACTTGGTTGAAAGATGAATTACTTCGTTAGGAACTCATTTTTTCTAATTCAAGATTCATCTCTTCGGTTGAAAATTTAACCATTGTGTTGAAGATTCGTTTTATTTTGGGTTGGAAATTTATCTTTTTTGGTGGAAAATTCAACTATTTTGTTGAAAATTCCTTTTTCTTTTGTTGAAGATTCATCATTTTAGTTGAAACGTCATCTCTTTGGTTGAAAATTTAAATATTTTGTTGAAAATTCGTCTTTTCTATTTGAATTGAAATGTGTTTCATCCTAAATTAAAATCTTGTTCAGTTGAAATGTTAAGTATTACATGTTTCGTTGCGAATTAATCTTTTTTTGGTTGAAAAATCAACTACTTGGTTGCAAGTTGAATTACTTTGTTAAAAACTCATTTTTTTAAATTCAAGATTCATCTCTCTGGTTGAAAATTTAACTATTGTGTTGAAAAATCGTTTCCTTTTGGGTTGAAAATTTATCCTTCTTAGTGGAAAATTGAACTGTTTTGTTGAAAATTTCTTTTTCTTTTGTTGAAGATTCATCATTTTAGTAGAAACGTAATCTCTTTGGTTGAAAATTCAAATATTTTGTTAAAAATTCGTTTTTTTTTGTTGCATTGAGCTGGTTAAAATTTTTTGTTTGTTAGTTGAAAATTAATTCTTTAAACTAAAAATTTAGCATTTGCATTTTTGGTTGAAAACTTATTTTTTTTAGTTAAGAATTCAACTGTTTGTTTGAAAATTCATCTTTCTTCATTGAAAATTAATTTTATTTTTGAAAATTCATCTCTTCCGGTTTACAAGTCATCTGTTTTCTAAAAAATTAGACGGTAGAAAACTAATCTTCTTTATTGAAAATTTATCTGTTTGGTTAAGGATTGAAATATTTTGTTAAAAATCTAACTTTACTGGTGAAATATTCAACTGTCTTCCAAAAAATTCGTCTTTCTGGCTTAAAAATTCAGCTATTCGGTTGAAAATGCAACTATTTTTGGCTGAATTTTAATCTCTTCTGTTCAAAAATTCGTCCTTCTGGATTAAAAATTCATCTTTCATAGTAGAAAAGTCATTTTTCTTGGTTAAAAATTCATCTTCCTTGGTTAAAAATCAACTTTTTTGTTAAAAATTCAACTGTCTTCGATCAAATTCGCCTTTTTTCTTGAAAATTTAACTATTTGGTTGTGCGTGCAATTTTTTTGTTACGAGTTACCTTACTTTTGTTGAAAATTCGTCGTATTGTATTGTTTATAACAATATTCTTCTAAAATAAATGTATAAAATTGTGGTTTTTCCACATTCTGCAACATTACTTTGACTCTTTAGTTATACAGAAAAGATAATCAACTAAGATCAGGAACCATAATTGTTTGAATAATTTCTTATTCACTTTTATTCTCTTAATTCAGAATTAACCTAGAAATTTGTAGTTTATTTCTAAATTTGGAAATAGTTATCAAATTTTCTATATGGATTATATGGAATATAATTTTTCCTTGAAGTAATTATTAAGAAATTTTGGTAAATAATAAGAAACCCTTTAAGTGATAATTCGTGTTAATATTTATTATTATTTGTGCATACCTAAAGAGCTGAAGAAAAGTTGAAAAATTGGAGAAAAAAAAACGCAATTGGCTAGGTTAATTCTGAAAAAAGACAATAATGAATGAGAAGAAATTGTTTAAACAATTTGTTAATAATAGTTAATTATCATTACTATTCAACAAAAAAGTCGAAAAGAGTTGAAGGTCCTAGAAAAATCTGTAGCTTTGTAGGTTAATTTTTATAAGAGAAAGTTGAACTAAAGTTGAAGAATGTAGAAAAAATCACAATTTTGTATGTTTAATTTATGAGAAGATTGTTATAAAAAATGATAAATTGTTTGAACAATTCTAAAACTTTAAAATATCACTAGCAAGTATCATCTCGCTTATTAAAAGTCACTTTGTGCAAAATATGACCGCGAAAAAATAAGGATAAGCGATAAAAATACGCAATATCTTATTTTTGCACTTATGGGTTTTTTCAGATCCTATAAAGGGGCTTATGGGGACTAAAACCAAATAGTAATTATTAATTTGTATTCTGTGATTGATTCTGAAGAAGTTTGCACGCATATAGTCCGATGCGCCCAATATTAACCATTCTATTACGAATTTACAAAAACATCTTTATTTTCTCTATAAGAAATACATATAAGAGTTAATGATCTTTGAAAAACCCCTAAATGTCAATTGCTTTCAAAATAAATGAACAGGTGTATATTATTTTGGGAAGCTCAAAAATTTGGGGACGAGAGCATGAAAATTCCAAAAACAAAGATTTCCAATACGTTTTTGGACCACCCTAGTGATCACGTTTCACTATCAAACTTTTTGGATAATGGTCTTCGAGGATCATCAGAACAAATCTTTTCATGTACTACACAGTTAGTTTTGCATTTTAATCTTCATCAAAATGTTCTGCAATAAAAATGATCCATCATAGATGGCGCTACTTTCCACGCATTTCCTCTTGTACTTGCATACCGTAAAACTGGGTAAAGTCGCTCACCATTGAAATGCATCAAATAAATTTCGAAGTAAAGTTTGACAGCTCTACTAATTGAAACAAGCGATAATCTTTTATATTTTTTTCTAGGAAGTTTGATATTGAATTTTGAAAAAGAAATTTGAGGGCGAGCGACTTTACCCTACGTGAGCAACCTCATCCCATTTTATGGTAAATGAAGTAATTTTCAAATCCTATTTTCTGAGACTTATAGGAGATCGAAACAATTAATAAAAGTATGAAAATGTTACTCTCGAAAATACCTCTTGAGTTAAAGTCGTCTGCAGATAGAATATAAGTAGTAAGAAGAGAGAAAATATCAAATGATCCGTTAATGGGTTTGAGGGTGTTGATGCCACGTTATCTCGATGTAAACGGAGCGATTTTATCCGTTTACCTGGTGCTCTCTCCGCAAAGACGATAGCAGTCCATGTATGACTCAGACCACCAATCCACCTCGATACTCGCATTCGCGAGATTTTAGATTGCGTTTACTGTAATGCCACCTTATAAAAGCTAAAAGTTATATCGATTCTATGTGAGGAGGTATTTTTCAGGTCTTACGGACTTCAAGTAAAATACAAAACGAAACTACTTTAAAAATTCGTTTATTAATTCTAACGTTTCGACCTAACACTGCGAGACGTTTTCAAAGAACCTGAATGAATATGATAAAATAATATATAGACTGGAAGGGCTAATAAGAGATACAAACGTTATGAGAGTTTCAGAATGTGGAACGGATCACTACCTCATAGTTTTGAAAATGATCCTAGGTCAAGGATTGAAGAGAAGAAAAATTAATAATTAGTCCATCATAAAGAAGACTGAAAGAAGGAATTAGGTAATAATTATGTAAAGGGCGCATGGATAATACTATAGGATAACCTCTTCAAGAGAGCATCTGAAGTGTGCGGTACTGAAGCTGTAGGAAGGAAGACTGGTAATGCTTAGGCTTACTACATAAAATAGTAACTCTTCCTTGAAGTTCCCTTTGGATTCACTAAGTGACACAGGGCATCCTACTATTTTGAATTTTTCATTCTTCTGTCTTGATAAGTCAAATTTAATAACCTGAACGCGAAACAATGATTTTAAAATTCACAGCCGAAAAGCTGCGCTCTAATTCAAGATAGAACTATTGGTTTAAATAGTTATTCTAACTGTCCACTTCTTTCCGTGGAAGATCTTAAGAGTAGAATCGATATTAATTATCAGAGTTGATAAAAATCAAATCAATTCTTTCTTCGACCGTCAATGTAAGTTACCGGTTTTCTCGTTTTGGACGCAGATCCGTCAACATCACCCATTGTAAATCCTGATGTCCAAGCTAATTCATATGCGCGCGCACATATGAAATGGTCAGTTATCCATCCATACATCCACAATGAAAAAAATTCTTGCGAAATATTCTACTAAGTCATGTAGTTGATTGGAAAATAGTAAGTCCAACTACTTTCTTAATTAAATTAACCATTATTGCTTAGTAGATAATACCACTGTCGCTGTAGTAGAACTGACTATGTATAGTAATAGCCGTGACTGAACATATTGCTACAATTAACTACACAAATTACATTGCAGCCATAGAGAAATAAGAAAAGTAGTTGGATTTGATACTCATCTCACTTGTTCCAATTCTTATTGAATTTAGTCAAATCAACCTCAAATGTTTGCTACGATGAATGCGCTTCTTAATTCACTTAACTATATATCCCACAATTAATTTTACTAAGTAAGTGACATTAGGGCCTTCAGGAACTAAGAAGCTTATTTGAAATGTAGTCAAATCTACTAAGAATTTTTTTCAGTGCATCCAGAAAATCTTGCATTCCTGTAGATTTTGCACACATTCCTCCTTGATTCGCCATTGTCCATCCATGGTTAATATCCAAATATTTCAGCACTTCAGCACTTGCATTCACTTTTCAATGGTACTTGTTGCACACAAGAAACAATTTGGCAGACCGTCAGATATGATGGCGTCGGGCCTGGTTGGTGACGCGACGTGATGTGCGTTAGCGAACGTGAATCTGTGCAACTATGCGCACCAATCAAAAGAGGATGAGCCCCAAACATGGTGGTTGTGGAAACCACCAGATGAGAAGCGGCACCAATCAAAACAAGATGAGCTACAAACACTGTGGTTGCGGGAGCCATAAGCATGTAGCTAAAAGTAATAGTTAGTAGTTTCGTTCTGTATTTCGCATTGTTAACTTGAAGTTTACTTGTTTGCATTGTACAAGAAACAATTTAAATAATTTTTGATACTGTATGAGATAGTGATTTGAAAAGACATATATAATACCTGAAGTCAGCATTACTACACGGAAGTGGATCATTAGGATAACTCTTTAAACCAATAGCTCTAACTATCTTAAATTCAAGCGCAGCTTTTCGGCGGTGAATTTGCCATTATTGTGTCACTTAGCGAATCCAAAGGGAACTTGAAGGAAAAGTTACTATTTTATGTAGTAAGCCTAAGCATCACCAGTCTTCCTTCCATTTCACATTCTGAAACTCTCATGAACCTCGTATCTCTTATTAGTCCTTTCAGTCTCTGACCCGCTACAAAAAATCAATCATACTGCGGCTTTCGCCTCTCCAAAAAATATGAACGTGAATTATTTTATGTTCGAACCAAGTATTTGTAATAAACGATTCTCTTTCTACGCATAAGGTTATCAACTGAGGAGCCGCCAACGAAAAGGGCTTATAACCGAAATCGCGCGCATAACTATTGACCTTTAGACTGCTTCCAAAATAAAGAACAAAAAAGATGCCCCATGAAATTTTCTACAAGTATCAATGTCCAGAATCCAAATTCTAGATATATATTGAAAACAGTTGACAGTCAATAGTTATTCGCGCGATTTCGGCTATAAGCTCTTTTCGTTGGCGATCCCTCAATTTATCCCCGTTACCGTTCATTTTTGAGTCTCCAAAATGGTTAAGTACCCTGTTGGTACCTTCGAGTTGGACATCAACCCAGTCATTAACGTCTTTGAGTAAAATGTTTTTTTCCCCAGGATCGCAAGTACCTATAATATCATTTAGCGAGCCCCGGAAGGTATCTTTTACATCACTACAGTCATCATGAACTGTGGCGTAGCAGAATATAATTAAAAGCCTTCTAATTCACATTTTCATTCTAGCCCATAATAACCTAGGATACTTTATTCATACTTTTTGACATACTGTTTAGCTCTCTCAATAATAATCGGACCAACTCCTTAGCTTTCATGTAATTCGTTATCTACAGTCAACCAAAGCTTGAGTTCATTTTCTATTTTTCTCATCTCACATCCCTTCTTCTTTGTTTCTGGTACGCATAAAATATCTAGCTTTCTTATGAGCATTGCATCCTACAATTCCTTTTTTTAAGATCATTTACATCTCTATCATTCTAAACACCCAGTCTCCATTCATCGTCTGAAACTTTTCTGAGGGCATGCCTTTGTCAATAGAAGTGTCAATCCTATCCGAGGCTGCATTATAATTTGTATTTTTTATCACTTTAAGTATACGCAGCGGTAAGCATTTTCACAAATTTCCATAAATTCCTAAAAGTTTCAAATACTTGCATCCATTTTCTAACATTTCCATAACTTGTTCAAGCTTTGCATAAATTTCCCTTACTTTCCGGAAATTCCCAAAACTTTCCTGAAAATCATAGTCAGTGTTACGAACTAATTCACTACAGCTGCTACCATTACTATCGTGAAAATCTTAGACCGCAATATGCAGGGTTTATAAGCATGTACTATTTTTTTTCAAATTTTGAGTCACTTGTAGTTCGGCAAATAAGCGATAAATATTTTGCATTGAATCTTACTAAAAAAAAGAATCCACGATAAGATTTGAGATTCGGAGACTTGTTCAGATGTTTTCGATTTTTCGCACATCCCTAATAAACATACTTCTCAAAAAAGAAAAATGAAAAACAATAAGAAATCCGTAATGATGAATATATATTTTGTCTAATAATTTATCTTTCTGTATCTCATCAACAATCTCAATCAATAACAACTACTAATGGTGCCTTTTTCAATCATCTTGAAAACCAATAAAAAAATTGCATACACTCAGTGAGCTGTTGCACTTAAATATTTACAATTTTTTAACACAGCGTCAGCGCAGCTCTCAACGAATTTCGAGGACGCTAATATAAATCACGTTTTATTATGTAACTGTCTTAAAGCAACAATTTGCATTTTCAAAAGTTGACGCCCATCAGATAAGGTCGTACTCAAAGCCTTCCTTGCAGAAGCATAATATACACATATGTGGTCATATACATATATGAAGGTCCATCCTTTCCTTCTGTCCCTTTTTGGCCTTAGCTCGCGAGGATCCAACCAAGCTGCCAAATGGTCCCAGTGGTAATTTCGGCGTATACTGATGAATTTATGAATGGCGGGATATTTGAATGTTGCCAGAAGGGACGGCCTACGTCTAGCCAAGGCTCGCCAATATTTAAGACGAGAGATTTAGAACTAGATTCCGGCCTCGCTCAGCGCGGTAGGATGTAAATCATCTAAACTCTAGCGTAACCCCTATAATCACTCGGAAATGGTTATGCATCTCTCTAGATGGGGGTCGACTAGAAATTTCGAAGTGGATTTTAAGAACGAATCCCGAATCGAGGACCCGGTCACGTACGATTAGGTATCGAGATGCTCCTAAATCTCGTTGCAACTATTAACTCGCCCTTTTTTTCTTGACTATATTTCTCAAAGGTCTAACTTAACTTTTAAAAGGAGGCTGCAATAGAGAAATTAAATCTTGGAAGCGTTAATTATCGAAAGACGATCTCGCATTACGTTCATTGTTCAAAATCCCATCAAACAATATTACACTTTCGTCAGAAAGTTTAGATATGTTTTTCAAAATTTATTGGCCGCATTATATCTGTTATGAAAATAATTACATTAGGAGAGAGTGCAGACTTCAACCTTTGAAATAACTGCGGAGAACTTCTAAGATGTTCAATGATTTCCAATGATTTATGATTTAAGGAAATGATATTTTCAAGACTTTTTTCCAGAGTTTTTAGGGTTTCATAGCTCCGGACAGGATCCCTTATAGTATGGCAGCAACCGTTACTTGAGGTTGTTATTGACCGTTGTTTGGGATGTGATTGACCGTTGCTAAGGGTTGTTCTTGACCGTTGCTAAGAGTCTTTATTGACCGTCACTAATGACTGTTATTGACCGTTCCCAAGGAATTTTATTGACCTATGCCAAGGGTTCTTATTGGCCGTTTCTAAGAGCTCATATTGACCGTTGCTAAGGGTTTGTATTAACCGTTGCTAGGGGATGTTATTAACAGTTTCTAGAAGATGTTATTTGAGGTTTGTTATTGAACGATGCTAAGGGTTGTTATTAGCTATTTCTAAGGGTTGTTAGTGACCTTCTCTAGGAGATGATATTGATTCTTGCTAAGGGTTGTTATTAACCGTTGCTAAAGGTTGTTATTATCCATTGATAGAAGGTTGTATTGATCGTTGCTTGGGGATGTTATTGACCACTGCTTAAGATTGTTATTGACTGTTGCTAAGGGTTGTTATTAACCTATGCTAGGGGTTGTTATTAATTTTTGCTAAGGATTTTTATTGTCCGTTGCTAGATAGTTGTATTGATCGTTGCAATGGAGTTGTGTTGCTCGTTGCAATGGAGTTGTATTGATCGTTGCTAAGGATTGTTATTGAACGTTGCTGAGGATTATTATTTACCATTGCTAGGGATGTCATTGCCTGCTGCTAAGGGTTGTTATTGACCATTTCTAGGGGATTAAATTGATTTTTGTCAAGGATTATTATTGATAGCTGCTAAGGGTTGTTATTATCCGTTGATAAGAAGTTGTATTGATCTTTGCTTGGGGATGCTATTAACCGTTGCTAACGGTTGTTATTGACCATTGCTGAGGTTTTTTTTAATCTTTGCTAGAGGAGGTTATTGATCATTGCTAAGGATTGCTATTGTCCGCTGCTGAGGAGTTGTAGTGATCGTTGCTGAGGATTATTTCTGACCATTGAAATGAAATTGTATTAATCGTTGCTAAGGATTGTTATTGGACGATGCTAAGGATTGTTATTAACCGTTGCTAGGAATGTAACTGACCGTAGCTAAGAATTGTTGTTGGCAGTTTGTAAAGAATATTATTGACTGATGGTGAGGGTTTTGAATGACCGTAGCTGAGGGTTGTTATTGACCGTTGCTTAAGGTTGTTATCCGTTGCTGAGGATTTTTATTGACCGATGCTAAGGGTTTTTATTAATCTTTGCTAGGTGATGGTATTAACCGTTGCTACGGGTTTTTATTAGCCTTTGCTAGCGAAGGTTACTGATCGATGCTAAGGTTTGTCATTGACCGTTGCTATTGAGTTATATTGATCGTTAAAAAGGACTGTTATTAACTGTTGCTCAGGGTTGTTATTGACCATTACAAGGTGTTTTGATTAAATTTTGCTAGGGGATGTTATTGATTTTTGCTGAGGGTCGATATTGTACATTGTTAGAAAGTTGTATTGATCGTTGCTAAGGGTTGTTATTGACCATTGCTAAGGGTGTTCATTAACAGTTTCTAGGGAATATTATGAAATGTTGCTGAGGATGTTACTGACCGTTGCTCAGGGTTGTTATTACCCGTTAATTAGAATTTGTATTGATCATTGCTTGGGGATGCTATTGATCGTTGCAAAAGATTGTTATTGACGTTGCTAATTGTTTTTATTAATCTTTGCTAGAGGAGGTTATTGATTATTAATAAGAGTTGCTGGCGTCAATTGCTAAGGAGTTGTAGTGATCGTTAATAAGGATTGTTATTAAACGCCACTAAGGATTGTTATTAACTGTTGCTGTGAATGTAATTGAGCGTTGCTGAACATTGTTATTGACCGTTCCTAGGAAATATTATTAACATACCCAACGGGTTCATTTGGCTGTCGCTAAGGGTTGCTATTGACCGTTGCTATAGGTTGTTATTAGACGTTGCTAAGGATTATCATTCACCGTTGCTAACAGATGTTATTAACTGTTTCTAGAGGATGTTATTGACCGTTACTACAGATTGTTATTGACCGTTGCCAAAGGTTGTTATCCCTTTCTAAGGATTGTTATTGACGGATTCTGAGGATTTTTATTAACCTTTGGTAGGTGATGGTATTGACCGTTGCTAAAGGTTTTTATTAACCTTTGCTCGAGGAGGTTATTGATCGTTTCTGAGGTTTGTCATTGGCCGTTGCTATTGATTTATATTGATCGTTAGTAATGATTGTTATTGACCGGTGCTGAGGGTTTATTGATCGTCCCTAAGGGTTGTTATTGACCCTTGTTAGGTGTGGTTATTAACTTTTGCTAGGGGATGTTATTGATTGCTGCTAAGGGTCGATATTTTCCGTTGCTAAGGGTTGTTATTATCTGTTGATAAGAAGTTGTATTGATCGTTGCTAGGGGATGCTATTGACCGTTGCTAAAGATTGTTATTGACCGTTTCTGAAGATTTTAATTAACATTTGCTAGAGAAGATTATTGATCATTGCGAAGGACTGTTATTGTCCGCTGTTGAGAAGTTGTAGTGATCGTTGCTAAGGATTGTTTCTAACCATTGAAATGACGTTGTAGTAATCGTTACTAAGGATTGTTATTGCACGTTGCTAGGGATTGTTATTAACCGTTGCTAGAGATGTAATTAACCGATGCTAAGGGTTTTTATTAACCTCTACTCGGTGATGGTATTGACCGCTGCTAAGGGTTTTTATTAACCTTTGCTGGATTAGGTTATTGATCGTTGCTAAGATTTGACATTGACCATTGCTATTCTTTTAAATTGATCGTTAGTAAGGATTGTTATTGACTGTTGCTAAGGATTTTTATTGATCGTCCCTTATGTTTGTAATTAACCCTTGTTAGGTGTGGTTATTAACTTTTTCTTGGGGATGGTATTGACCGTTGCTAACGTTTCTTAGTGTCCGCTGCTGAGAAGTTGTAGTGATCGTTGCTAAGAATTGTTATTGGGCGTTACTAGGGATTGGTATTGACCGTTACCAGGGATGTAATTAACCGATGCTGCGGGTTTTCATTAACCTCTGATAGGTGATGGTATTGACTTTTGCTAAGGGTTTTTATTAACCTTTGCTAGAGGAGGTTATTGATCGTTGCTAATGTTTTTTTATAAGTCATTGCTAAGGGTGATTATCGACTGATACTGGAGGATATTATTAATTGTTGCTGGGGATTGCTACCGACCCTTGCTAAGGGTTCTTATTATCTGCTTATTAGAAGTTGTATTGTTCGTTACTTGAGGATGCTATTGGTCGTTGCTAACGATTGTTATTGACCGTTGCTAAGGGTTTTTATTAAGCTTTGCTAGAGGAGGTTATTGATTATTGATAAGGGTTGTCATTGTCCATTGCAAAGGAGTTGTAGTGATTGTTAATAAGGATTGTTTCTGGCCGTTGCAATGAAGATGTATTGATCGTTGCTAAGGATTGTCATTAGGCGTTGCTAAGGGTTTTTATTCACCTTTGCTAGAGGAGGTTACTGATCGTTGCTGAGGTTTGTTATTGACCGTTGCTAAGAGTTTTTAATGGCCGTCGCTAAGTGTTGTAATTGACCGTTGCTAAGTGCTGCTATTAACTTTTGCTATGGAATGTTTTTCATTGTTTCAAAGGATCGTAATTGTCCATTGCGAGGGAGTTGCATTGATCGTTGCCAAGGGTTGTTCTAGGGAATACTATTAACTGTAGCTGAGGATGTTATTGAACATTGCTAAGGCTTGTTATTAATCAGTGCTAAGGGTTGATAAGGAGTTGTATTGATCATTGCTTGGGGATTCTATTGAGCTTTACTAAGGATTTCTATTCACCGTTGCTAAGGGTTTGTTATTAACCGTCGCTATTGAATTGTATTGATCGTTTCTCAGAGATGTTCTTGACCGTTGTTAAGGCTTCTCATTGACCGAAGACCGTTGCTAAAGGTGTTATTAGTTGTTATTCATTATTATATCGATTTTATAACGACTTAATAGTCTACGAAACCCTTTTTATAGGCGCTTGCCGCCTACTTTGACTGATTTTTCTTATTGTTACAGGTTTAAGTATACTAAAATAAAATTTAACGTTTTTTATTTAGTCTTTTTAGCAAGTTTTTTTTTTAATGTTTAGAAATGAAGATACGATATTGAGGGACATAATTTTTGGAGGTAAGATATTTATGATGTTTGATATCCTTCTCAGGATTCCTTTGGAGGATTGAGTCGTTTCACACTGGTTTTTTTCATCTTTCTCCTTCTTTTTCTTATTCTATAGACTTCTTCCGTTGTATATATACTCATCTCCTTCCTGTCGACATTTTGCTTAACCATAACGAAACGTCGAGCCCTTCGGGCGGAAGTGCGAACAAGTACACAAGTGGTGTGTTCGAAGCGGAATATATAATTTGCACCTAATAAAGTAATGAGTACCCACGCTACTTTAATTTAATGACGAGATTAGGCAATCTGCGATTCCATTTTTGGATCAGGGAGAGGGAAAATTTCCATGAATAACCCGTCATCAATGCAAATTTCATCAAATTGTTTCAAAACTTGAGATCATCTTCAGACTTGGAGATAAAGGAGAACACGGTTTGAATACAAATCTGGTTTTGTCATGGAGTTTAAAAATATTTTAAAAATATATGGGTAATTGTCAAATTGTAGGCAAACTTTAGCACCTACAGTGGCAATCACATTATTATTAAGAAATTAATATTTCATAATGGAAAATGATTGTACTACATCTAAAAGTTTAAAATCAAGAGGGGGCACTTCTGGAAATGAGAAATAATAATGAAATTCGTACATGAAGTATAGTAATAGATTTGAGGTTAGGAGCTGTTTAGGAGTTTGATGAAAAAAGCGCGAACTTTTAAAAAATTCAAAAGCGAATACTTCAACGCATGCAGTTTAGAAAAAATGAAATATTTGATTATTATTGTAGTAAATCTGAGCGGCATGAAAAATTATTCAAAGAAGAGAGATTCCGTATGAAGTTTTCTTTTCATTGAAACTACCTTCGGTTGAAATTTGAAATCTAGAAATATTCATTATTTGGCACAATTTTGAAAGAAAATTACATAGATTTTACAATATATTATTTAAAACAAATCTAACTACCTGTGATTTTCATTACAATATTATTTCCAACACATCTTTTCCTTTCTCAATGACTTATTTAGCTCACATCTTCACATCTCTATTCATAAATAGAGATTAGGAAATAGTAAACAAACCAGCCCACCTGATCCACGCAATGACGAGAGAAAAATTAGGAATTTTATCATTTTTTAGTATTTGTATTAAGAAAAAACATTATAATCATAAATAATCTCCTACATATGAAAGGAAACACCGTTGAGCAGGAAACGGAATGGTTTTTATAATTTTTTTTCTCTCCGAAACTGGTTTGCAGCATACGTACGGTAATGCCATGTTTGTTGTCAAAATGTATTTTTCAGTTTTAATATTAGATTTACACAAGAAATAATAATATTTCAACTTGAATTTTATAGAATCTCGCATTAAACGATAAGCTTAATATTTCTGCGTTTATCAGTCAACTGAGACTACAATAGTAAACTAGAAAAAAAAGACGTATGGTAATGACGACTAAAATTACAAAAATCGAGGGACAGACTTTAAAGATTTTACAACATGATACTTTAAGCATTTTTTAGATTACTGACAAACCGAATAGAAAATTTCAGTATCTCCTTGTACCAAGTGAGGTTGGCATGCTGTACGGTAATGACGTTTGGGGTGTTCTTATATT
>JAUMHM010000085.1:29511622-29524581 GCA_032362435.1 Melikaiella ostensackeni
TTCCAATTGACTTTGGAAATGTCATTTGCGAATATTTCCGAAGTTATATCCATAATCAGCACCTCAAAATATATTAGTATACAGGTACGTGGTTTCACAGGACGAGAACAGAATAAGTTGAACGTGATTTTTTCAAATTCTTAATTTTTTGGATATTTCGGAGGAAATATGAAACTTTTTGGATCTCTTTTTGGATCGGAAAAGTCATCAAAGTAGAATATTACCCATATTTTTGCAAATAAAAATTTAAATATTCATTTCGTGGAAGTATATAATTACATTTACATCATTATTTTTACAATAATAGTACATTACCCGATTAGAATATTATATTACATCAATAAAGTTTTCAATAAGATCGGCTAAATATCAACGATATATAAATAGTTAAAAATGTTCAAAATCAAACTTTTTAATTAAAACTTATTAGGATATCTATTTAGGGCTAATTCTTTGGTGATCAATTCAAAGGAATCATTTTTTTGGTTGTATTTCTTTAATAGAAAGAAATATTTCTTTGCAATAAATGTGAAAATTATTAATCCAAAGAAATTATTTCTTGGAAGCCAAGAACCTGGTACCTTTGAATCTCTTTTCAATACCCGAAGAAGTATTTCCTCAATTCAATGAAATCGATTCAAAATTTTCAAAAAATTTTTTTTGATTTTAAAAATTTTAAATTTAAATTGAGTAATTTATCCATGCGTGGATCAAGTAATTGAGTTTCTTTGAGTAAAATAAATACTTTTTTCAGATAAATAATTATTCCTAGAACCGAAAAAAATGTTTATCAGGTGCTAAGAGTTGACAAGGTTATTACGAATAAATAATTATGCAAATTGAAGAAAAATGTCTTTCAATTGAATATGGATCAATTTCATTGGAAGAATTCGTATATTGAATAATGAATCTGCAATTAAATAATTCGAATAAATATTTATTTCAGCGAAGAAAGCATTTCCTTAAAATACGCATTTTTGTAAATTTGACATTTTGGCATATTTGTTTCAATATTACATTTATGATAGTGCAATCACAATTTTTTTGAATGAATTATTCGTTGAATCCGTTAGAAGAAACATTTATTTATTTAAATTTATAAATTATAAATTTATAAATTCATTTATTTACTTTTGACATTATTGTCATTAGATTGTCATCTGATACTGCTATGTTTTCTCCGCGTCAACACTGACTGTGCTTGAAATATTTGAAAATTTTTGTTTACCTCGGAAAAAAAAAATATTATCACAATAATATCATAATTATTATAATTATTATTATTACATTTAATAATACTTTTTAAACAATGGTGGTATTTTTTTGGTTGAATGAAATATTTGTTTGATTCTAATCTAGCTTATTTTGAAAAATATATTTCATCTTAGGACCAAAGAAATATTAATTCCTATTGAAAACCCATTTATTTTTCAAAAGAAATATTTATTCGAATTTAGGGCACACTTCTGTTAAACAAGGAATCACATCTTCCAATTAAAAATGTATTTTACTTCAGTTCATGGACATTAATTTGTTTGAGGTAAAAATATTTCCTTTATCTAAAATTACATTTGATTACATCAACCACCTAGTATTTAAACACAAATCTCTTATTTCTTCAAACTAAAAACAGCGTTCTTCCAATTAATTAATATTTCACTGATAGAAAAAAATTATGAGTTTGTTCCAATCATTTCATATTTTTGGTTTAGATAAAACCATTACTTTGGATTGAGGAAGTACATGATTGATCGTATTCACCACGATCATTTTTTTGAATCAAATAAATTTCCTTTAATGCAAAAATTTTTTTTTCTGTGTTCAGTAGTGTGTTCCATTTATAAAATTAGAAATTTCAGTGTTTCAAAATTCATTGCAAGTGAATACAAAAGATTAAGTTTAAAGTTAATTAGACAATTCTAGAGTGGTAAAATCTGCAATTTAAAGCAGAAGCTCTTTCAAAATGAAACACTGCAAAATTTTAGGCATTATGAATTCAGGAATTTCTAATTGAATCTTTTAAAACTAAATGAGTTTAAATTAGAAGCGTTTAAGCTTGAGGATAAATAATTTTGAACTCAATGGATTTTGATATTTAGAAATATAACATTCGGAAAGAAGTTTCATATAGCATTTAAACAAGGAAGATTTTTAAATTTGAATGTTCTAAACAGATTTTTTTTCAAATTCTAGAATTCGAAAGAAAAAGTTTGAAATTTGATGCGTGTGAACTTTATATTCAGTGTTTAAATAAGAGCCTGAAATCTTAAAAACTTTCTAATTTTATGCAGTGAAATGGGATTGAACACTTCTATATTTTAAGCATTGTGATTTAAAAATTTTAAATCTCACAGTATTTAAGATTTAACGATAAAAATTCTATGTAAGGTTGACAAAATTGAACAATCTTGAACGCTAAGGGCTTGAAATATAACAAATGTAAATTTTCCCACCAGTTTCGTCTAAGCAAATGAATATTTTGAAGCATAACGGCAAGACGTTTTTAGAGTGTATTGGGCCAGAGAAAGCACATGTCGCACCCTGATCGGTTGCCTTATGCAAGGTGCACTACAATTGTTTTTTAATTGTCAAACAAAATAGAAACAGTTTTACTAAAAAATAGATTCCAAAGAGGAAAAATAATTAGAATGTGTGCAAAAAATTAGACAAAAATATTCAATCGTTTGGCCGTAAAATCTGACCCTGCAAAACTGAAGTCAAATAAATGCGCTTAAGGTGCTTCAAACGCCACGGCGGTTTCAACCTGGCAAATTAGATCGACACGGAATAATTGTTTGATGTCATACTTTTATCACATACTCTAAAGGCACATACAATTTCCTATTCAGAGAGACTTTTCCGGAAAATGTTTTTGCTGTATTTTTTTTTTAATAGAAAACAAAGCATTTTTTTCGCTAGGAAGCGAAAATGGCAATGGCTTGTCTCTCGTTGCCTCTTCCAGGCGCAAACAAATGCTTTATCATCAATTGAAAAAAAAACCACGGAAACCAAATTTTCCGGAAAAAGCTCTCTGTACAGGAAATTGTATGTGCCTTCAGAGCATGTGCTAAAAATATTTCATCAAATAATTTCTCTGCGTAGACGTAATTTTCCAGGTAAATACCGCCGAGTCGTTTGAAGCACCTTAAGGGGATGCGTTGGGGCGATGCGTTAAAGCGAGGCGCTAAGGCAATAAGCGAATACTGAGACATCAAAGCGATAAGCTAAGGTAGGAAAACGTGATTAGTTTAACGCCTACGTATTTTTAGGCCGTAGAGGCTAAAATAGAACATTTCATAACTAGCTAACAATTTAAGGCACTTAAAACTCCAAATTGCTAGATTCGTAGCAGTGATGGGAAGTAACTAGTTTCTGTCAACTATTTACTGTAACTAGTTACTTTTTTGGTAACGGTAGTGGCAACGAAGTTACTTTTGTAGCTGAGTAACGAATTGGTAACTAGTAACATTTTTTACAGTAACAGTAACTATAAAAATCGCTTCTTTCTTAGTTACTTTCGAAATTTAGTTTACAAGTTTTTTTCACGACAATCAATCGATTTTATTGGTTTTGGAATTATCTTCTTCATTTTCACTATACAGATTGTGGCGGTAGACAGCCATAGAGATTTATAGCCCAATATAGGAAAATTAAAATTTTTCTCCTTCCCTGGAATTGCAAATTTTTTAAAATCTATAGGAAAAATTGTAGGAAGGAAAAAAAAGTTTATTTCAGACTAAAATTTTTTTTTGACAATTAATTTTTTCAACTAAAAATTCAACTATTTCAGTTGAAAATTCATCAGTTTAGTTGAAAATTCATCTTTTTTGTTGAACATTCAAATATTACTTGTTGAGAATTTATTTATTTTTGATGAAAAATGTTGTCATTTGTTTGAAAATTCAATTATTTTGTTCAAAATTTATCTTCTTGAGTTGAAACTTTAACTATTTTATTGAAAATTCTTTTGTGATTCAAAACTGAAAACTTTTTTCGTTTAAACATCAATTATTACATTTTTCGTTGAGAAATCATCTTTTCATTGAAAATTGATTTTTTTCAATGAAAATTCAACTATTACATTTTTGGTTGAAAGTTATCGTTTTAAGTTGACAATTCATGTATTTTGTTGGAAATTCGTCTTGTTTTGGTAAAAAATTTGATAAAATTTCAAGTATTTTCCTGAAAATTATTTTTCTTGTTCAAAATTGATTTTTTCAACTAAAATTTCAACTATCTTATTTCTGGTTGAAAATTGGTTTTTTCAAGTTGAAAATTCAACTATTTGGTTAAAAATTCATGTATTTTGTTGAAAATTTGTCATTCTTGGTTGAAAATTAATCTTTTTGGTTGAAAATTCATCTTTCTAGGTAAGACATTCAACAATTTTGTTAAAAAGTCATCTTTGGGTTGAAACTTAAACTATTTTATTGAAAATTCGTTTTTGATGTAAAACTACATTTTTTTGCGTTTAAGCATCAATTATTACATTTTTCGTTGAGAAATCATCTTCTTCTCATTGAAAATTAATTTTTTAAATTGAAAATTCATCTATTTAATTTTTGGTTGAAAGTTATCATTTTTAGTTGACAATTCATGTATTTTGTTGAAAATTCGTCTTGTTTTGGTCAAAAATTAGATTGAGAATTTAACTATTTTCTTAAAAATGATTTTTTTCTGTTTAAAGTGAATCTTTTCAACTAAAAATTCAACTATTCTATTTCTGGTTGGAAATTAATCTTTTTAAATTGAAAATTCAACTTTTTGATTAAAAATTCATATATTTTGTTGAAAATTCGTTATTCTTGGTTGGAAATTAATATTCTTGGTTGAAAATTCATCTTCGTAGGTAAGAAATTTAACAATTTTGTTGAAAAGTCATCTTTGGATTGAAACTTCAACTATTTTATTGAAAATTCGTTTTTGATTTGAAACTAAATTTTTTTGCATTTAAATATCAATTATTACATTTTTCGTTGAGGAATCATCTTTTTTTCATCGAAAATGAATTTTTCCAATGAAAATTCAACTATTCCGTTTATGGTTGAAAATTATTGTTTTTAGTTAACAATTCACCTATTTTGTTGGAAATTCGTCTTCTTTTGGTGAGAAATTTGATGAAAAATTCAAGTATTTTCCTGAAAATTATTTTTCTTGTTCAAAATTGTTTTTTTTCAACTAAAAATTCAACCATCCTATTTCTGGTTGAAAATTGTTTTTTTTTTAAGTTGAAAATTCAACTATTTGGATGGAAATTTATGTATTCTATTAAACATTCGTCATTTTTGGTTGAAAATTAATCTTGTTGGTTGAAAATTCATCTTTGTAGGTAAGAAATTCAACAATTTTGTTGAAAAGTCATCTTTGGGTTGAAACTTAAACTATTTTATTGAAAATTCGTTTTTGATTTGAAACTAAATTTTTTTGCGTTTAAATATCACTTATTACATTTTTCGTTGAGAAATCATCTAAAAATTCATCTATCCTATTTCTGGTTGAAAATTGGTTTTTTTAAGTTGAAAATTCAAATATTTTGTTGAAAATTCGTCATTTTTGGTTGAAAATTAATCTTCATGGTTGAAAATTCATCTTTGTAGGTAAGAAATTAAACAATTTTCTTAAAAAGTCATCTTTGTTTTGAAACTTTAACTATTTAATTGAGTATTCGTTTCTAATTCGAAACTGAAATTTTTTTTCGTTTAAATATCAATTATTACATTTTTCGTTGAGAAATCATCTTTTCTTCACTGAAAATGAATTTTTTCAAATGAAAATTTAACTATCTCATTTTGGGTTGAAAATTATCGTTTTTAGTTGACAATTTATGTATTATGTTGAAAAATCCATCGTTTTGGTGAAAAATTTGATTGAAAATTTAACCACTTTCTTGAAAATTTTTTTTTGTTTAAAATTAATTTTTTCAACCAAAAACTCAACTATTCTATTTCTGGTTGAAATTGATCTTTTTTAATTGAAAATTCAACTATTTGTTTGAAAACTCATGTGTCTTGTTGATAATTCGTCATTTTTGGTTGAAAATTCATCTTTTTAGGTAAAAAATTCAACAATTATATTAAAAAGTCATCTTCGGGTCGAAAATCAACTTTTTTGCTGAAAATTCAACTGTTTCGTGTAAGACTTGTCCTTTTGGTTTGAAAATGCAAGTGTTTGGTTGATAATTAAGTAGTTTTAGTTGAAGATTCAACTATTTGGTTGAAAATTCAACTACAAATTTTTTTTTCAGTTAAAAATCCATGTATTTTGTTGAAGTTTTATATTTTTTCGTAAAGAATTTATCTTCTTGGTCGAAAATTCATCTGTTTTTGGTAAAAAATTAACCTTCTTGGTTGAAAATTCATCCCTTTAATTTAAAATTTGACTATTTTGTTGACAATTCGTGCTTTTTGGTTAAAAGTTGAGCTAATTTGTTGAAAATTCATTTTTAGTTGAAGATTTATTATTTTAGTTGACAACTCATCTCTTTCATTGAAAATTTAACTATTTTGTAAAAGAAATTTTTTTTGGTTGAACATCAATTGTTTTAATTGAAAATTTGACTACTCTATTTTGGTTAAAAATTTATATTGTTTAGTTAAAGATTTGAATATTCGTTTTAGAATTTTTCTTTTTTAGTTGAAAATGTAACTATTTGGTTGAATATTTATCTTTTTTGGTGGAAAATTAATCTTCTTAGCTGAAAATTCATGTTTTTGAATTTAACTACTTGATTGAAAGTTAAACTCTTCTGTTGAAATTTCATTTTTTTTTAGTTGATGATTTATAATTTTAGTTGAAAATTCATCGCTTTAGTCGGAAATTTAACTATTTTGTTGAAAATTTGTTCCATTTACGTTGAAAATTAATTTTTTACCTGAAAATTTAACTATCCTATTTTTGATTGAAAATTGATCTTGTAATGTTTTGGAAATATTTTGTCGGTCATGACTAGCCTACGACTTTCAATAAAAAGTATCGCTGCTGTTACTCGACAGATATGAATGAAGTTGTGTATAAATTAAATTTGGATATATGTTTCTAAAATACAAAAGGAACTAAAAAAAGTAACGATAGTTACTTCTTCTGCAAAAGTAACTGAGAAAAAGTTACATTTTGAAGCGGTAAAAATAACGATAACTAGTTACTTTTTTCGTGACGTAACGGTAACGATAACTAGTTCCTTTTAAAGACTAACTTACCCATCACTGATTCGTAGCACGAAGAAACTATATGATTTCAAATTTAGAAGTAATGACTTAAAAAAATACATTTGGAAGCATTTAAAGTTATACGAGTATGATAACTTATTCGAGTTGCATTGGATTCATTTTTGAGGTAGATGCTGGTGAGAAAGTAAATCCAAACTTATCCTAATCAAAATATAATAATAGACAGGTGTCATTAATATTATTATATAAATTATTTTAACATAAGACATAAACATATCCCACGTTTATATTTAAATTTAAAACGAATAGAAAAATGGATTTCCTAATTAG
This sequence comes from Melikaiella ostensackeni, assembly GCA_032362435.1. Taxonomy (NCBI): domain Eukaryota; kingdom Metazoa; phylum Arthropoda; class Insecta; order Hymenoptera; family Cynipidae; genus Melikaiella; species Melikaiella ostensackeni. Next base: position 29,519,119 of record JAUMHM010000085.1, read on the forward strand.
AATTTTATAAGCAGTTATCCAGAACAGATGGAATGAAGAATCAAATGAAAGACAATGAATACAATTAGCGAAGAACAAATACAAACTTATTATAATCAATTCAGTTTGCACGCGACGAGTTGTCTGTATCGGTGTATCCGGAATGAGCTAGAGGTGAGAAATGAAGTTTAATTATGGGAAACTCAGCGAATTATAACAAGCGTAAATCAGAGACAATCTCTAACTGCAAAGTCGTAGTCGACGGGAAAAAAGAGATTATACATGCGCGGCAATACCAAAGGCAACCATCGTGCATTTTATATTTATAATATAACGGTCGGGTCACGAACCTGAAAGTTTCCCACGGATTAAAATTAAAATGTCCGGTTCCTTAAAATTTTAATTGCAATCCGTTCCTCAGCCCCGAATATCACCAATATCACTCGCAAAATGAACTGTATTATCTAAAAATCAAATGGAAAAGTTAATTGAAAAACAAAGGCTTCTTCTTTGAAATATTATATTCCTTTAGTTCAATGGTGATTGAACTTCAAGTTGGTACTTTAATTTTAAATTCAATTCTGTACATCTCAGAGATATAGACGGAGAGAAGGATAAGTTGGCGCACCCTTATTTACAAAAAACTATCATAGTCTCAGGAAAACAGTTCTATCGTGTGAATTCTTGCATTATATGTAATTGATGTTAAATTGACAATCAGTCGATTTTTCAACACATGTTTATAACAAGTTTATTTATATGACTTTTTTGTGTCTGGCGATTAGTTGACATTGTCTTCATCAAAGCCGGAAAGCCCTCATACTTAACCCTAGGAAGGTATGAGGGTTATCACCCCCAGGACAGTGGACTCGCCTGCGATTGGGCCGGGATTCTTAACGTGTGGAGATGGAAATAACCATGGCTTCCAAAACAAAAAACTTGAAAAAAAACGCATAGTTGTGAAAACAATCAGAATCTATTTTGTCACATTTGTACAAAATATGAAATCCTAAAACATCGGCAGAACATTACTGGGAAAATTCGGGACATGTATGCAAAATACTTCGACATTAAGTTTCCAAAACGAGATGAAAACTGGGCTCCTCATATAATATGAGACGAGACATTCAGAGTGGTGGTCCCAAAAGGAACTGAATGACTTAATTCGAGATTTGGGATCGCCTAAAGATGGCGCTGAACACCTCGCTTCAACTTTGAAAGAAAAAGGAAATTTAGCAAAAGGGACAAAGTTTAATGTTTATCGAAACAGAGAACAGAATTTTCTGAAACACTTTCATTTTGATCAAGAACTGTCTTTACTCTACTGCACGATTGTTAATGGGCTTAAAAATGAATCAAGACCAGGAGTTCACAAAGATGCAAAGTGAAGGTTATTCATAAACTCCTCTAAACGAAGCCTGCAGGCCGTCTTATTGCACGACACAAACAAGTGTGCAGCTATACCAATAGCTCATTCAACAAAACTTAATAAAAATTACAGTAATATGAAAATTGTCTCGGAAGAAATCAAATACGAACAACATAATTAGCAAATTTGTGGAGATTTCAAAGTTCTGACGATGCTTCTGGGACAACAATCAGGAAATACGAAGTACCCTTGTTTCTTGTGCCTATGGGACAGCCGAGATCGTGGTATTCATTTAAAAAAAAAAAATTGGCTAAACAGAATGTCACTGGAACGAGGATGCAGAATCGTCATTAATGACCCATTACTGGAGCCGTCAAAAGACCTTCCACCTCTGCACATCAAGTTGGGTCTGATGAAACAATTTGTGAAAGCACTAAATAAAGAAGGACAATGTTTCCAGCATATAATCTTTCAGTTTCCCCAGTAGTCCGATGCTAAGTTAAAAGAAGGAATATTCGATGGACCTCAATTTCGAAAACTGTTGAGAGACGTTTTTGTTACTAAAATGACTTTGACTTAGAAAAAAGGATGGCTTGATTCCAAAAACATCGTTGAACAATTTCTGGGAAACGTTAAAAGCCCAGAATGGAAAAAACGGGTCTCAAGAATGGTCAGCAGTTTCAAAAAATTGAAATGTTTAATGAGTTTGAAGCCACATTTCACGAATTCTCATGTTGAATACTTCCCTGAAAACCTTGGGGACTACAATGAAGAATAGGGCGAGAGGTTCCAGCAAGTTATCAAAGTGATGGAACAAAAACATCAAGGCAGATGAGATGAAAATATGATGGTGGACTACTGTTGAATGTGAAAGAGATTTGCCTCAGAACAAAAGAAAAATGCCGCTACGAAGATCTTTCGAATCCAAAAGAATGCGTTATAATAAGAACAAATAGCTGTTCTTCCATAGAAAGTCACTAGTATGCAGAACTATATATAAAAGCCGCGTCATCCACGGACTATCTAATCAACGGCTAGAAATTTCACTGATTCATCAGTGAAAAGTGTGCTACTGAGCAATAAGTGAGAATCCACTGATTTTGATTCACGGAGTACATTTATGCAAAACAAACGCTAACTTGACTTACGTATCGAATTCGATGCCTGGAAGTACACAAATCTATTTTGTCCTGCAATGGACCGCTTAGCACAAAAATGTGCTAAATCTGAAATGATTAGGATTCCCGCGTCAAAGTAAGGTGTCTGCATATGGTGGATTCTAGTAAAATTTCCATCCTCCTCCAATCTGTATTTCACTTCAGGCCCCGAAGGAATTTGATCATCCATATCTTCATCTTCAAAATTCGCATTCACGTCCATCTTGGAAAAACAAATTCCAATGTTAACATACGTAAAAAATTATTTATGAAATGATATACGTATTATTAAATAGTCAATTGTACCTACATACTTTTTGTTTTTAAGAATATCCTATTGACACAAAATTACACAAGTCAAGCATGAAATAACGCGTGCGACTGTTGACAGCTGATCAGTTTTGCGAAAAGGAGTTTGCGCAGTGCGTTTGGACTGAAACAGCCAATAGGAGTTTGGCGGGCACTTTGAAACACTAAAATATTAAATTCTTTTTTCTCGGGGTTGACTGGAATATAATGTTTGTATTTTAGTATTTCAAAGTGCCTTCTTAAAATTTGCTTACGTTGTTTAAGTTACTAATTTCAATATGTGATTATATATTACCTGCTTCCACATTTGGAGCGTTTGCTAAGTCTGAATCCTGGTCGGTACAATTTTCATCCTCGAAACTCTCCTGTTTGGGAATTTATAAAATTTCGTCAGTGTTGACGTCCTGAACATGTTTTAAATAGACTAAAAATAAAACTGAACTAAAATATAATAATCTATAATAATATAATATATAATATATAATAAAACTAGACTGAAACGTGAATCTAATTTTTCAGAAAACAAAAATTTTCCCATGTTAATCTTATAGGATTTTCTGGGACTTTGCCGCATGGCCTAATATTGACTGATTTTGCCCAAAATGAAAGAAATTTTTCTTTTTAGTAACCTCACAAAATGGTGCGATGGTATGCCCTCTTTTCGAAAGCCAATTTTTTGGACCACTCAATTGCCCACTATGGGCGCTCGATGAGTCAGCCCGATATAAGCCCAAGCACAAAATATAAAACTGATCGACTTTATTAACAGAAGTTTTAATTATTAAGAATTCGTAATAATGAAAAAAATTCAAGTATTTGGATGGAATTGCTGCAATAAAAAAGTTTGCAAGAATTAAATAAATCTTTAACTTCAATTCTCATAAATAATTTATTGAAATATAGAAAGTACATATGGCGGAATCCACGTCGGATTCATACAAACTAGACCTCCACATTATCATTTTTTTTTTAAACTTTCGCTTCATATTTGTCGGGTAGAGAAAATTAAGATTGCCAAAGATTTCAGTCGAAGGAAATTTGTTTGGAAGTTATTGCACTTTTTCTATTTTGGACACTTTTTGAGTCTCTGAAACACGAATTGCACAAGTTCACTAAAGGCTATACAGCTTAGCTCGATTTGAATAAAATTAACTGAAACTCTTTTTTTAGTGTGAGAACCCTCGGGAGATTCAAATTTTAAGGTCTGATTGATTTCAACAGCTCTTTCTTGCTTTTTTCATTTTTTAAATAGATTTTTTTAAAAACTCTATTCCCAGAAAATGCCTACTCTGATTTTTTTATACTTCTTTGTTTTATACTTTAAATTGTCTTTTTAAGGAAAAAATTTGAAAATTTCTGTGCTTCACATAAATTCTCTGGAAAAAAAGTTTTGAAAATAATGAAAATTTTTTAATTCATCTCTTTTTTGCTTAAAATGTCATTTTTTCACCATAAGTCCATTTTTTTCTTTGAAAATCAAAAATAAGTTCTATAAATCTTTTTATTGCAGAAAAAGGAAATTTAATTAAGTATATTAGTTTTACAACTGATTTTATAAATATTGTTGATATTACCACTAATTAAGGGGCATTTCAATGAGTCTAGGCTCTATTACAGTGATGAAAAATATTTTTTCTGTACCCTGTCTCGTTTTTTAGTGAACCTTTATATGAAAATACTCATAAAAAATCATTTATGATACACTTTACATGTTTTGAGATGATCAAAATTTAAATTTTCAATTTTAAAAAACTGTATAAAGGACATATATATTTTTGAGAAACAGTTACCACCATTGAAAAGCTTGTCAAATTTCCTTTTAAATCCGTTAAGTACAAACTTTATTTGATTTGGTTTTGACGCAATGAAATTTCATGTAAAAATGATCTGCATACCAAAGTGTATCAACTTCTACCCCCCACCCCCACCCCATCTCGGTAATCATGAAATATGGTGGTTTATGATTTTGCTTCTACAACAGGATCCTATAGTACTGCAATTTACCGCATTCAATCCCATACCATTTCACCATCCGCATTCTTGATTCCGACTACTTCAGTGCTGGAACTTCCTTTCATAATATTCTTAACCCATTTTTAGAATAATTTCTTATTTCCTTCAAAGTCGTTTTGCATTTTTTTATCTTCTGACGCTTTGATCTTATCCTTGCTATCTTTGACTAGTATCTTGGCTCTCCTGTTTTTATCCCTTTAATCATTTTCTAATCTAGTGCTCTCCTCATCGCTCAGACCTTTACTATCTAACATTCTCAAGTACGCTTGCTTTTTCTTTTTGACAGCACGCAGATTTCATCATTCCACCAAGCATCTCCAGCCGTTCTTCCTACAGCTGCAGTACCGCACACTTCATATGCACACTTTAAAATGCTATCCTGTAGTATTATCCATGCACCCTCTATATTTTTATTGAAGTAATTCAGTCTTCCAGTCTTCTTCATGATGTTCTGAATATTTATTTAGCTTTACACGATATACCACTTGTACTTCTGGTTTTCTGCGAATTCTTTATTCTATTTCGCGTTTGCTTCGGCTTGTTATTATTTCTTCTTCTTCTCCACTCTTGACCTAGTCTCATTTTTGAAACTAACAGGTAGTGATCTGTTCCGCACTCAGAGCCTCTCATAACCCT
>JAUMHM010000085.1:29524681-29544169 GCA_032362435.1 Melikaiella ostensackeni
ATAACAACATAACCTGAAGCTTCAGTTTCAGGTTAGCCCTGAAGAAGTGAACTGCAATGTTCACGAAACGTCGGCAAAATTCGTAGTTTGCACACGATTGAAACCCGAAACACCTCTTTCATCATAATGAATCATCGTGAAAGCATTAAATCTATTATTACTGAGGTAATGTTGACCATAAAGGTTTACAGAAAAATGTGATAGAGTACAGAAAGAATCATTTTTATCAAAATAATAGAGTCTAGGCTGATTTCAATGCCCCTCAATTAACGATGATATCAAAAATCTATAAGCTCAATTGTAGAACCGATTTAATTGACTAAACTTTCTTTCTTTGCAATAGAAAGATTTCGGAAACTTATATTTGTTACTTTGAGAAAAAAATGGACTTAAATAGTGAAAAAATGACATTTTAAGCAATAATTCAAAATACAAAACTTTCGTCTTTACCAAAGGAAAATTTCTTTTACAGAATTTATCTAAAACACAGACGTGTAAAGAAAATCGGGGTAGGAATTTTTTGGGAATCGAATGTTTGAAAAAGTAAAAAAGAAATGGAAAATGAGCATGAATGAACTGCTGGAATCAATTGGGACCTGAAAATTTGGATTCCACAGGTTCTTTTACATTAGGAAAAGATTTCATTTAATTTTTAAAACCCAGCTGGTACACTGGTGCAATTCCTATTCTAAAAACTCAAAAAGTGTCCAAAATAGATAAGGTGCAATAACTTCCAAACATTTTTTTCGAGTAAAATCTTTGTCAATCTGTATTCTCTCTACCAAACAGATAAGTACCCAAATTAAAAAAAAAATCGATGATGTGAAGGTCTGATTTGTGTCAGCCTGACGTAAAATCCACCATACATAAATGTCAAATCTCGACAAAGTCCCGAAAAATCCTTACAAATTTATTAAATTCAGTAATTAATAGTCATCCATAATCCAAGCTATACTAAATCAAGTTTATTTTATCGCCCCAAAAATGTCTTAATTTTTCTCACTCAAGAAATGTTAATACACTGATCAATTAGGCGATAAGTCACGCCTGCAAATCTAATCTGGATGAAATTCGGGTGGTTGAAAGTTATTTTCGCAGGATCGAGCCTACCGGGTAGACAAAGGAATCTGATTGGTCCTGGTTGGTCGGCGTCGATTAATAATCGCGGAAAAGCTTCGCGCAGAACTTCTAGGATTTTCCAGTCACGTATGAACTGGCTAGAGTTAATTTACGAAATAAATAATATCTTCTTCTTGCGCTGCTTCTGAGGGGAGGAGGCAGGGGAGTTGAGAAAAGAGTGAGAAAAATATGGATAGAAACACGGGTGTCGGTCAGGGGGTGAGACAGCAGGGCGAGACTCATAAAGCTGCCTACGTGTCGGGCGTAATGAGAGCCGGTGATTTTTCTTCCCTCGCATCAGCTCACGAATGTTAAGGGAAAATGAATATAGGCACTGAGATACACTGTGTAGACGTCTTATTTTAATATAAATGAAGAGATCATTAATTCTACTTTATGACATCACCGGATTGTTATTTTCTTTTATATTTAATGAATCATGAATACAAAATTCTTTAGAGCGAGAGAAGAGCTGCTACGCTCCAGTTGATGGCAATAGTGGGGATGTAAAAGATACCTTCCGGGACTCATTAAATGATATTACGGGTACCTGCGATCCTGGCAAAAGAATCATTTCACTCGGAGATATGAATTGTTGGGTTGAGATGCAACGTGAAGGTACAAATAGAGTACTTGTTCACTTCGGAGATCCAAGAATGACCGGTAATGGGGATAAATTGATTAGATTATGCTCAGAGAAAGGCTTTTCCATTACAAATACAGTATGATTGACTTTGCTGTAGCAGATGAAACTAATTTATAACTTGTTTAAAAGTGATTGAAAATCACACAAAATCATGAATATTAAATATTTATGATTGCTAACAACAAATATTATAAACATGTCGACAAGTAAATTGTAATATTTCTCCAGGGAAATGTTTCAGAAACTCTTCATTGTTATTGTTTAGTAACAAGTAATAGTAAAAGATTAAAAATAGTGGTGCCATTCCTTGGATTTTTTTTTACGGAATCATGCTGTAAACGGATGAACCGTAACACTCTAATAGGAAGGTTAAAGAACAATTAGTAACTTCAAATTATCAATTGTTAAATTTATTTTGAATTTTCTTATAATATTTGTTACTAAGTATCAGCGATACAAATTGAGAGTTTTGATTTCTGGTTGGATTATTACTATTCACTAAGGTTAAATTCCTCATTTTCAAATTTTTTATAATATTTGTTACAAAACAATAGCAATGAAGATTTTCTGGCACATTCTCCTTTAGTGAAATATGATTAAAATGTGAAATGGCTAATTTTTAAACTTATTTACAATATTTTTTTGCACTTTGAAACCAATTATTATGAGAAAATTAATACCTAAGTAACTGTAAAAAATGCAAAATCTCATAAATAATTTATAAAAATGTTAATAACGACGCAGTAATTGCCAATATTTAATCATTTATCATGATGAATATTATTTTCATACAATATTCAGCATTTACAGTTGAGAGGAAATATTTTTTTGTGGTTGAGCATTGCGAAGATGTATTTATTTATATATAAGTAGTTGATGACAGTTGGGCTGAATTTCAAACTAAATGTTCATGTTCCTTGAATGTAACTGCAGTCATTTTAATGTCCAATGAGTTAATTTAACCTAGGTAACATATATTTGTCTGTTAATTATTATTATTTTGTTCTAATGTTCCATTTGCTAGGAGACAAAAGTTTAAACTAGGGGCTTTAGGTTCGAATAGCCCCAAAGCAGCTTCTAATAAGGAGCTGCAGCACAGTGAGCTGAGAGACACCGAAAACTGGCCCAAAACGAACTTCAGAGTTTTTGGTGAAAGACTTATGGTATTTATCATAATGTAGATGTACTGTTTAATTACTATTTGTGAGCGTATAAATACATTTTAATATGCACAATTTTGATTATTCATTATATGTGGGTAGTGGTGCTTTTCAAAAAAAATGTTTGAAGCACAAGGATTTTTTGCTCCAGGAACACCTCATAATCGCTACATTTCGAAAACCTTCAACTTCACACAATGTATTGGAAAAGGTTTTGAAACATAGTCTACTGGATTCTCAAATCCCTCTGGTTTTTCAGTAATGTTACCGCTCTTCAACCGAGAATATTTGAAAAGATTCTGATATCGTGGAGATGATAACTGATTAGGTACGAGTGACTGTAATTTTATAATATTATTTCGCACGTGTAATTTCTTGTCATAATCTAAGAGTATAATGAAATCAGAGAAATGTCGTATATAATTCTTCCAAATCCGAAATCCGAAGACGTTAAGAGGCTGAATCTTTCCTGTCGTACCTTTTGGTATAATCATAGGGATAACACTTTTTCCAGCTGGTGTTGCTGGCTGTACAGCTTCTGGGCAATAACCACTCCAAGTGTCTATGAGTAGCAGGCTTGCAGGTTCCACATTCGGGGAAAAAACATGCTCCAAACAAGTTTGAAAGTATTCTACGAATAAAATGATTTTTAATGCTAATAATCAGATTATATATTTGTATTATCAAAACAGTTGCTGCAAACAAACGTATTTACCAGATGTCAGTTTGCCAGATGTGGATGCTGTCACAAAGACATTCACTGGTCGAAAAATTGTTTCTTGTCCAATGGGTTCAAATTTACCAGTTGGCTCTTTCAAGGACAAAAAAAGTGGGTCGTGGACGAAATAGATTGTACGACACATTCCACTTTATTATATTTGAAACGAACATCCTTATCATCTTTTGTACAACCTTCATCTGCTTCAAGTTGAGAAGTCCATTGCGCATAATTGTCTACAACAGCCAAAAGTTACCAATCTTTAAACGACTCATAAAAAGTCTGAACTGTCTTCTTCTAAAATCTCCACACCATTGAGGTCATTCATGCTTTTCATCAATGTTTTTTCAAAATTATCTGGTAATTGCAGTTCTTCATCATTAACGTTACTTTGGGGTATGCTCATAGCTTGAAGAATAACCAAGAATAGTCTTATTACCTTCATTTAATTTACCGTTGTGATTTTAAAATAGATAGAATTTTTTGTCATGAAACTTTTAAACGGCTGTAACATAGAAATGATAAGAAACCTGGCGATGAACTTTCCATCTGGAGCGCGTTTAGAGAAGACCTTAAATATTATACAAGCATGCGAAAGTAAACTCCGATCCAACTATCTGCGTATGAACAAAACATGCTGTTGATGAAAAAATATTAGGGCTCATGGATATTTCGATAACAGCGCGCGCGCAGGCAGAAACAATCCGTAGCTAAAACTTTATCAACAATAGAAAATAAGAATTTCTTTTGCATGTGACAAATTGTTAAATAGTCGGGTTGCACCTTGATAACATTTGAACTACTGCGACAAAAAAAATTTGGTGAAAAAAATTTTTTTTAGGAGTGGTTAATCACTAGACAACTATCCCTCATAAAAGTGCGTAAACTTTTAGTCTGTTCCAGTGCTTGAAAGCACTTATAATACATATTAAACAAATGGTTTCAAACACTGTAAGTGCTTTTGAAATATAAAGTGATTTATGTTAGGGGTTTTTACCCCCAAAAAGTCAACCCAAATTGCAGGAATATAATTTCTGTAATACTTTTTATTATTGGAATTTCTGGCATTTTGGGTTCTTGAGAATATTTATTATTTATGTTTCTCTACGTGAATGGTGAAAAATGCATTTCACATGCCCAATTCTTGGGGGTGAGCTGCATCCTTTAAAACACCGTATGCGCCGATAAGAAAAAGTACTTGTCGCTTAGTTTTTTGAGTACTACAAAATATCTGAGAACGAACAATATCGAAGGGGACACCTACCTACTCCTCCTTGTAAGTTTTTAAAATAATGCTCACCGAGATTTTTTGAAGAATTCGAAAATTTTGCAATTCCATCTTCCATATTGGATCCGCGATTATGAAATTTTATTTTTAACGTCATATGATAATGCAGCAATCTCGAAAACCCCTTTTACTAACTTTTAGGAAAATTCATCAAAATCTGGATATATAGACCGCCATATTGAATCCGCCATTCAGAATTTGTAACTTTTGATGTCAAAATCGAAATAAGCAACCTCAAAAATCCCTTTGTACCAAGTTTTAAGCAAATCTGTGAAGAATTCGAAATTTCTGTCCCCATATTGGATCCGCTATTCTGAATTTGTAATTTTTTACATTAAAAACGGAATAAACGACCTCAAAACCTCCTTGTGCCAAGTTTCAGGTAAATAAATATAAAAAATAAATCAAAAACCCTCTTGTACCATGTTCCAGGCAAATTTATATGAATTTTTAAATTTTGGTCGCAATATTGGATCTGATATTTTTAACTTGTAACCTTTCACGTCAAAGTCGAAATCAAAGTTCTCAAAAATCCCCTTGTGCCGAATTTCAGGTAAATCTGTGGGAACTTAAAATTTTGACCGTTATTCGAAATTTGTAACTTTTGACGTCAGAATCGAAATTAGCGACCACAAAAACCCCCTTGTACCAAGTTTTAGGCATATGTGATTAATTCTTAATTGTGGTCGCCATATTGGATCTGATATTTTGAATTTGTATATTTTGACATCAAAAACGAAATCAACGACCCCAAAAACCCTCGTGTACCATGTTTCAGGCCGATCCGTGAAAATTTAAAATCTTCGGCCGCCATATTGGATCCGCAATTTTTGATTCGTAACCTTTCACGTCAAAATCAAAACCAGCATCTTCAAAAACCACCTTGTACTAATTTTTCGGCAAATCTGTGGAAATTTCAAAATTTTGGCTGCCATACTGGATCCGTCATTTTTAATTTGTAATTTTCCACGTCAAATTGAAATCAGCGTCTTCAAAAACCCTCTTATACAAATTTTTAGGCGAATCTGTGAAAAATTAAAAATTTTGTCTGGCATGCTGGGTGCGCTACTCTGAATTTGTAATTTTTGACATCAAAAACGAAATCAACGTCCTCCAAAACCCCCGTGTACCAATTTTCAGGCCGATCTGTAGAAATTAAAAAATTTTGGCCGCCATATTGGATCCTAAATTTTTAATTTGTAACCTTTCACGTCAAAACTGAAATCAGCGTCTTCAAAAACTTCCTTGTACAAAGTTTTAGGAAGATCTGTATGAATTTTACAATTTTGGCTTCCATATTGTATCCGCTATTCTCAATTTGTAACCTTTCACGTCAAAACCGAAATCAGTGTCCTCAAAAACAAAGTTTTAGGCAAATATATATAAATTTTACAATTTTGGCTGCCATATTGTATCCGCTATTCTTAATTTGTAACCTTTCACGTCGAAGTCGAAATCAACGTCCTCAAAAATCCCTTGTACCAAGTTTCCGGCAAATTTGTAAATGTTTTAAAATTTTGGCCCCCATTTTGGATCGGCTATTCTTAATTTGTAATTTTTACATCAAAAACAAAATCAAGGACTTCGGGAGACCCCGTGTACAAAGTTTTAGACTGATCTGTAAACATTTTTAAATTTTGGCTGCCATGTTGGATCCGAATTTTTTAATTTGTAACCTTTCACGTCGAAGCCAAAATCAACGTCCCCAAAAAGTCCTTTGCACCTAGTTTCAGGTTAATCTGTATGAATTTTGAAATTTTGGCTGCCATATTGGACCCGCTTTTTTAAATTTGTAACCTCTCACGTCTAAATCAAAATCATCGTCCTCAAAAACCACCTTCTTCCAAGTTTCCGTCAAATCTGTGAAAATTTTAAAGCTTTGGCCGCCATTTTGGATCTGCTAATCTTAATTTGTAATTTTTACATCAAAAACAAAATCAAAGACCTCAGAAACCTCCGTGTACAAAGTTTTAGACTGATCTGTAAAAATTTAAAAATTTTGGCTGCCATTTTGGATCTAAATTTTTTAAATTGTAACCTTTCACGTCGAAGCCGAAATCAACGTCCGCAAAAAGCCCTTTGCACCTAGTTTCACGTTAATCTGTATGAATTTTGAAATTTTGACTGCCATATTGGACCCGCTTTTCTTAATTTGTAACCTTTTACGTCTAAATCAAAATTATCGTCCGCAAAAACCACCTTCTCCCAAGTTTCCGTCAAATCTGTGAAAATTTTAAAACTTTGGCCGCCATATTTAATTCTGTCATTTTTAATTTGTAACTTTTCACGTCAAAACCGAAACCAGCATTTTTGAAAACCCTATTGTACCAAGTTTTAGAAAAATATCTGTGAAGAATTAAAAATTTTGGCTCCCGCGCCGTGTTGGATTCGCTACCATAAATTTGTATTGTTCGACATCAAAAAAAATATCAGCAACCTCGAAAACCCCCTTGTACCAATTTTCAGAGAAATCTGTAAAAAATTAAAAATTCTGTTCGTTATATTGGATCCGCCATTTTGAATTCGTTACTATTGATGTCAAAATCGAAATCAGCGACTTCAAAAACCCTCTTATACTAAGTTTTCATATAAATCCGACGAAATCGTAAATTTTGCCCAGATTTCGGTGTCTCTCAGCCCACTGTGTGCAGGTTCGAAGTAGTTTCCAAATTTCGATTCGGGCAGCGACTTTTCTCTGATTAGTTCCCAGACTTATCTAAATAATAATTGGCTGCTCAGTAAAATCCTCATCTTTTCGATCAGGCATTGGCGCCCAATGCGAGTATTAATATCCTGGCAGGACGTGTTTTTAATTCCGCATAAGTCCCTAGGTTTGTCGGTTCGCTTTGCCCCGTTTTCTCCGGGGAAAAGATGTTATTAGCAGAGGCATTAATCAGAGGAGCGAGAGAATGCTCCAGTGCAGGGAGGGGTGAGACATGAAGCGAAGGAAAACTTGGTGAAGCCACCCTCCACCCCCAACTTCAGCCCCGGTACCTCGAGCCCCATGGAATGATGGAAAGGAACGGAAAACTACCCCCTCCGACAACCTTTGACATCCCCCTGTCTTGGAGTCCTATCCGCGAGTCTGAAGAAGGGCAGCGCCTCTGCGCGGCTCCCAGATGAAGCGCTTTAATGAAAAGATGGCGTCGCGAGGTGGCTGTATACTTTCCAACCAAGTCATGGGGGTGTATGGGGTTGAAAGGGGGGAGGGGATGCTTTAGTTCGCTCATCAGAAACCACTGCATGAGGCCAGGCTCAAATGAAATTGCTTCTATAAAAATGATGCCCGTGTATATGCCCCGGTATTAGGTTGCTGGAAGTTCCCCGGGATTCGCTTCACGAGTTGCACGTCCAAACTTTCACGGGCTTGTAATTTTTCAAATGGAGCGCAAACAAGACTTAAAAACTGGAAAAATTGTACTTCCAGATCCTGGTAATGGAGAATAAAGAAGAAGCTGGTTCAATCAATAGCTTCGTGTCCATCAAGAGTAACTGAGAGAAAACTCACCCGAAAAATATAATACTTTTGAAACAAAAGAATTTTTATAAAAAAAAGAACAATGAACAAAATTATCTTTCATGTGTTCTTTTTTTGAAAGAAGCAGTTTCCTTTTCAATTCCTCAAATTTTCGTTGTCTTCTTACTCTTCTGAAAAATTTTATTTTTGCACTTAGTAAATTGTCATACAGTTTAAAAATCAATGCTTGACGAGAGCAACAAGTACCCATCAAGAAGGGTTTGAGAGCCGAACTTTTTTATATCTTTTCTTATTTTCCAACGATTGTTTTCCAAAATCGAAAAATATTGGATAGCAAAATCTATTTTCTATTGCACGTCTAGATGCCAGCAGCTTGAGTTTGAGCCACCCCCGAAGAAAATCGCAATAAAAGAGTAACTTTCATCACAGTGGTTCAAAGAACTAACTTTTATCACTTTTTTGGGTTCTTAACCACTGGAAACGAAAAAAAACGCCAAAACATCGCAAATTTTATTTTTCATTCAACATCTACATGCCAACAGCTTCAATTTTAGCCACCCCTAAAGGATATCGGACTAAAAGAAAAACTTCCAGCATAGAGGTCTAAAAAACCCAATTTCTTATTCTTTCATTTTTCAACTACTATTTTTGTAAAAATATATAACATCATATATAACATATAGCAAATTTTATGTATTGTTACAATTCTACATGCTAATAGCTTGAATTTAAGCCGATCCTGAAGAAAATCGCACTAAAGGAAAGCTTCCAGCATAATGGTCTAAAAAAACCCAATTTTGTCAGTTTTTTATTTTTAAGCAATGTTTCAAAAAAAACAAGGAATAGAAAAGAAGTAAAATAGAAAGATAACAAAAAAAACATAGCAAGCTTGATTTTTTACTGCACATCGACATGTCAAGAGCTTTAATATGAGCCGTTCCCGAAGAAAACCGGCCTAAAAAAAAAGCTTCTAGCATAGGGGTCAAAGTAACCAAACCTTCCCCACTTTTCCTATTTTTCTTTTTTTTAAATTTCTGACATCAAATGAAGAAAGCTATAAAAACAAATTCTTTGTCTTATCTCAATTCTGCATTCCAAGGGCTACAATTTGACGCAGGCGCAAAGAAATTCCAACTAAAAGAGAAGCTTATAGCATAGTGTTCTAAAAAAAATAATTTTCAAATTTCCTCACTTTCCCTAGTATTTAACCATTGATAACAAAAAATCAACACGATAATATAGCAAATTTGATGTATTGTCACAATTCTACATGTCAATAGCTTGAATCTGAGTCAACCCTGAAGGGATCGGACTAAAGGAAAGCTTCCAGCATAATGGTCTAAAAAAAACTCAGTTTTGTCAGTTCTTTATTTTTTGAGCACTGTTAAAAAAACAAAGAGTAGAAAAGAATTAGAACAGAGAGGAAACAAAAGAAAACATAGCAAGCTTGATTTTTTATTGTACATCGACATGTCAAGAGCTTTAATCTGAGCCTTCCTGAGGAAAATCGGACTAAAAGAAAAGCTTCCAGCATAGGGGTCTAATCGACCAAATTTCCCCCATGTTTCTTATTTTTCAACTATTAATGTCAAAAAAAGAAAACAATAACAGCAAACTTCTTTAAATCTGAATTATACATGCAAAGAGCTTCAATTTGATCCACAAGTGAAGAAAATCTAATTAAAAGGAAAATTTCCAGCACAGTGGTTTAAAATAATAATAATTTCCAAATTTCCTCGCCTTTCCTAGTATTCGACCATTGATAAGGAAAACCTAGCACAATCATACAGCAAGTTTTATGTATTGATACAATTCTATATGTCATTAACTTGAATTTGAGCACACCCTGAAGGAAATCGGACTAAAAGAAATCTTTAGCATGGTGGTCCAAAAAAACCCTATTTTGTCAGTTTCTAATTTTTTAAGCACTGTTTTAAGAAAACAAAGAGTAGAAAAGAATTAGAATAGAAAGAGAACAAAAAAAACATAGCAAGCTTGATTTTTTACTGCACATCGACATGTCAAGAGCTTTAATTTGAGCCGTTCCCGAAGAAAACCGGCCTAAAAGAAAGCTTCCAGCATAGGGGTCCGGTAATCAAACTTTCCCCACTTTTCCTATTTTTCTTATTTTTAATTACTGATATCAAAAAAAGGAAACCATAACAACAAATTCTACATTTAACTCAATTCTACATTCCAAGGGCTTCAATTTGACCCAGCCGTGAAGAAATTCCATTTAAAAGAAAAGCTTCTAACATAGTGGTCTAAAAAAAATAATTTTCAAATTCTCTCACTTTTCCTAGTATTTAACCATTGATAACAAAAAGCCAGCACAATAATAAAGAAAATTTTATGCATTGTCACAATTCTACATGCCAATAGCTTGAATCTGAGTCAACATTGAAGGAAATCGGACTAAAGGAAAGCTTCCAGCATAGTGGTCTGAAAAAACCAAATTTTCTCATTTTTTTTTCAACCACTGTTTGAAAATAATATAAAAGAATTAGAATAGAAAGAAAACAAAAAAACATAGCAAGCTTAAATTTTTACTGCACATCGACATGTCAAGAGCTTTAATTCGAGCCTTCCTCAAGAAAATCGGACTTGAAAAAAAGCTTCCAGCATGGTGGTCTAATCAACCAAATTTCCCCCTTTTTTTATTTTTCTTATTTTTCAACTATTAATACCAAAAAAAGAAAAATATAACAGCAAACCTTTTTAAATCTAAATTCTACACGCCAAAAGCTTTAATTTGATCTACAAGCGAAGAAAATCTAATTAAAAGAAAATATTTCAGCACAGTGGTCTAAAATAATAATAATTTCCAAATTTCCTCGCCTTTCCTAGTATTCGACCATTGATAAGGAAAACCTAGCATAATCATATAGCAAATTTTATGTATTGTCACAATTCTATATGCCATTAACTTGAATTTGAGTACACCCTGAAGGAAATCGGACTAAAAGAAATCTTCCAGCATAGTGGTCCAAAAAAACCCAATTTTGTCAGTTTATTATTTTTTGAGCACTGTTTTAAGAAAACAAAGAATAGAAGAGAATCAGAAAAGAAAGAGAACAAAAAAACATAGCAAGCTTGATTTTTTAGTGCATATCGACATGTCAAGAGCTTTAATTTGAGCCGTTCCCGAAGAAAACCGGCCTAAAAGAAAGCTTCCAGCATAGGGGTCCGGTAATCAAACTTTCCCCACTTTTCCTATTTTTCTTATTTTTAATTACTGATATCAAAAAAAGGAAACTATAACAAAAAATTCTACGTTCAACCTCAATTCTACTTTCCAAGGGCTTCAATTTGACCCAGCCGCGAAGAAATTCCAGCTAAAAGAAAAGCTTCTCACATAGTGGTCTAAAAAAAATAATTTTCAAATTCTCTCACTTTCCTAGTATTTAACCATTGATAACAAAAAGCCAGCACAATAATATAGAAAATTTTATGCATTGTCACAATTCTACATGCCAATAGCTTGAATCTGAGTCAACATTGAAGGAAATCGGACTGAAGAAAAGCTTCCAGCATAGTGGTCTGAAAAAATCAAATTTTCTCATTTTTTTTTTACCACTGTTTGAAAAAAATTTCGAAGAATTAGAATAGAAAGAAAACAAAAAAACATAGCAAACTTGATTTTTTTGCTGCACATCAACATGTCAAGAGCTTTAATTTGAGCTTTCCTCAAGGAAATCGGACTAAAAGAAAAGTTTCCAGCATAGTGGTCTAATCAACCAAATTTATCCCCTTTTTTCATTTTTCTTATTTTTCAACTATTAATGCCAAAAATAGAAACTATAACAGCAAACCTTTCTAAATCTGAATTCTACATGCCAAAAGCTTTAATTTTATCTACAAGCGAAGAAAATCTAATTAAAAGAAAATATTTCAGCACAGTGGTCTATAAAAATAATAATTTCCAAATTTCCTCGCCTTTCCTAGTATTCGACCATTGATAAGGAAAACCTAACACAATCATATAGCAAATTTTATTATGTATTGTCAGAATTCTATATGCCATTAACTTGAATTTGAGCACACCCTGAAAGAAATCGGACTAAAAGAAATCGGACTAAAAGAAATCTTCCAGCATAGAGGTTCAAAAAAACCCAATTTTGTTAGTTTCTAATTTTTTAGGCACTGTTTCAAAAAAACAAAGAATAGAAAAGAATAAGAACAGAAAGGAAACAAAAAAAAAACATAGCTTGCTTGATTTTTTACTGCACATCGACATGTCAAGAGCTCTAATTTGAGCCTTCCTGAAGAAAATCGGACTAAAAGAAAAGCTTCCAGCATAGGGGTCTAATCAACCAAATCTCCCTCATGTTTCTTATTTTTCAACTATTAATATAAAAAAAACTATAACAGCAAACTTCTTTAAATCTGAATTCTACATGCCAAGAGCTTCAATTTGATCCACAAGGGAAGAAAATCTAATTAAAAGAAAAACTTCCAGCATTGTGGTCTAAAAAAATAATAATTTCCAAATTTCCTTGCTTTTCCTAAAATTTTTCTAATGATAACAAGAACTCAGCAAAATCATATAGCAAATTCTATGTATTTTCACAATTCCACATGCCAATAGCTTGAATTTGAGCCGACCCTGAAGGCAATCGGACTAAAAGAAAGCTTCCAGCATAGAGGACGAGGTAATCAAACTTTCCCCACTTTTCCTATTTTTCTTATTTTTAATTACTGATATCAAAAAAGGGAATCTATAACAACAAATTCTATGGTCTACCTCAATTCTACTTTCCAAGGGCTTCAATTTGACCCAGCCGCGAAGAAATTCCAGCTAAAAGAAAAGCTTCTAGCATAGTGGTCTAAAAAATAATAATTTCCAATTTTCTTCACTTTTCCTAGTATTTAACTATTGATAACAGGAACCCAGCAAAACCATATAGCAAATTTTATGTATTGTCACAATTCCACATGCCAATAGCTTAAATTTGAGCCAACTCTGAAGGCAATCGGACTAAAAGAAAGCTTCCATCATAGTGGTCTAAAAAAACCCAATTTTTTCATTTTTTAATTTTTCTAGCACTGTCTTGAGAAAACAAAGAATAGAAAAAAATTAAAATAGAAAGAGAACAAAAAAAACATAGCAAGCTTGATTTTTTACTGCACATCGACATGTCAAGAGCTTTAATTCGAGCCTTCCTGAAGAAAATAGGACTAAAAGAAAAGCTTCCAGCATAGTGGTCTAAAAAAATAATAATTTCTAAATTTCCTCACTTTTCCTAGTATTTAACTGTTGATAACCAAAACCCAGTAAAGTCATAGAGCAAATTTTCTGTATTGTCACAATTCTACATGCCAATAGCTTAATTTGAGCCAACCCTGATGTAAATCGGACTGAAAGAAAGCTTCCAGCATAGTGGTCTAAGAAAACCCAATTTTTTCATTTTTTCATTTTTTTCATTTTTCTAGCACTGTCCTGAGAAAACAAAAAATAGAAAAGAATTATAATAGGAAAAGAACAAAAAAGAAAACATAGCAAGCTTGACTTTTTACTGCACACCGTCATGTCAAGAGCTTTGATTTGAGTCGTACCCGAAGAAAAACGGCCTAAAAGAAAGGTTTCCAGCATAGTGGTATAAAAAAATAATTTTCAACTTCTCCCACTTTTCCTAGTATTTAACCATTGATAACAAAAAACCAACACAATAATGAAGCAAATTTTATGTATTGTCACAATTCTACATGCCAATAGCTGGAATTTGAGCCAACCCTGAAGGCAATCAGACTAGTGGAAAGCTTCCAGCATAGTGGTCTAAAAAAAAAAGAATTTTCTCATTTTTTAATTTTTCAAGCACTGTCTTAAAAAAACAAAGAATAGAAAAAAAATAAAATAAAAAGAAAACAAAAAAAATTAGCAAGCTTGATTTCTTACTGTACATCCTCATGTCAAGAACTTTAAATTTGAGCCATTCCTGAAGAAAATCAAACAAAAAAAAAGCATCCAGCATAGGGGTCTAATCAACCAAATTTCCCCCATTTTTATTATTTTTCCTACTTTTCAACTACTAATATCAAAGAAATAGTGTAACAGCGAACTTTTTTTAAAATCTGAATTCTACACTTCAAAAGCTTTAATTTGACCCACAAGCGAAGAAAATATAATTACAAGAAGAGATTTCAGCATTTCGTCTAAGAAATCAAAATTTGCAAATTCCCTCACTTTTCCTACTCTTTAGCTACTGATAACAAAAAATCAACAAAAAACATAGCAAATTTTATGTTTCATCACAATTCTACATGCAAACAGCTTCAATTTGAGCCATTGCAGAAGAAAATCGAACGGAAAAAAAGCTTCCAGCATATTCTTATCTCCCCTCCAATTTGTGTACGTGGAAAATTTTTTCCAGGGATCTCAATATTTTTCTACGCTCGGCAGTGGCGAACTACAGATCGAATACTCAAGTTCATGATTAAAACTTTAATAGTTTTTTTTGTAGGCATGCAGGTAGACGGACTGAACTTGAACCATTTTATAAGGTTTCTCCTACGAAACCCTAAAAATTATCATTCTGACTTTCTTGTATTTTATAGGTGAATAAAAAATGAAGTACAAATTTGTAATGTCAACCAAGAACCGAAACTTAGCGGAACGGAAACAAATTTGACATCTCCTGAACCATCTTACTACATTTTATTAATTTTCTTCCTAATTCACAGCCGCCTTTTATGATAGAAAAGAAAGTACCTACAGATTTATAATTATTATATCCACCTTAGTTTCTAAGAAAATTCCGCAATGAATCTCAAATATCAATCCTTTTTTACACTTGTATAAGAACAATAAAAACTCTCTACTTTCTAAACTAAAAATTCCTTTCACATTAAAAAAATCCCATTCAAATTACTCAACCAGCTTTCCTGCATTACGTCTTACCCGAAGAAATGCAGAGACGACTAGAAATATTTGGAATCGAAAGCTGGTTTCGAGTCGTTGGAAAAAGTGCAAAAAAGATAATGCCACTTTTCCTTGTAAATACTCGGGAAAAGAGAAGGCGTGACGTACGGCCTTTCGTCCACGAATTCCTTCCACAGAAAAAACAAAAGATAAACTTTAGATCAATTCCAGGTGAAAAATTCCCTCCAACAAAAATTAACCTTACTCGTTAAACTTCACATGAAGCGAAGATAATTTCGTGATTTTGAACTTGTCTGGATAATCTTTCGTCTCCTTTCGTCTCAATTTTTATTCGGAAAGAGTTACGACGCCGGCGCTATCTACCGTCGTTTGAGTTTATTAAACTGGAGCAAAATGGAGATTCCCGGCTGTCAGTTGCTTCTTTCTAAGTAGTATAAAATAATTTTTAGTGCGTTTACAATCATCTAATATATTTTATAGAGATTTATAAACTAGAGCAATGTTTTATTTATGTGTTTTGTTACCGATTCTACTTACTTTGATAACGTCAGAATTACTCTCCTATCCTCGGTGAAACTTTCGCCGAAATTCCTTTTATTTTTAACCGTTCAAAAATTCATCTGCAACAAATTTTAACTTTTGTTTTTTCTCTGCCCAGTGTGGAATGCGTCAGTTATAATTTATTAGGTGGTCAGGGTAGTTCAGTAATTAGCCGTTTGTAATGGGTAAGGCACCGTTCCGCGGACACGACGCGATGGAGTCGTGGAAATCGTGGCGCAAGTTGTGTCCGTATTCAGTTTGTCGGCAAACTCGACTTACTTTTTACTTTTTTTATGACTTGAAATTGATTTTATTAATTTGATCGCGCACTCGTACCAAGGTTCTCGCGGTACTAGGGAATTAATTATCTAGACTGTCGTTGCCTTTTTCATATCCCGCCACTCACTTGGTTCGTTGGGATCTCTCGCGAACATCATTTTACTACCTGAGAAATGGGAGGTTTAGATTTTATACCGAGACTAACGATTTAACAAGCTGCTCAAACGTAAAAAGTTCTCTCATTACTCTCGCAAGATTGGACACATGCTTTGCATACGCTGTGTTGAAATTTGTATTTCTTCTACTCACTGCTGTATAATTCAGTATTTTTCTCATCATTGTAGATTAATTAAGTTAATGTTTTATTCAAGAAGTTCTGTAGCTCTAGTCCTTCCACTGTTTTGATGCTAATTTTTTTTATTAAATTGTAGAATAAGTTTTTCTCGAAACTCATGATTACAGTAAATCGAGAAGTTGCACAGTGGGTTGAGAGACACCGAAAAGTAGCCAAAAAGTAACTTCAAAGTTTTTGGTGTAAGACTTACTTTTCGATAATGCAGATGACTTTTTCCGAATTTCATGATCTTTTAACAAGTCTTCTTCATTCTAAAGCGCTATGGGTTAAAAAAAAGTTTTTTTTTCAAATGTTACAATTCTATTTTCTCATTTGAGTGGTCATAAGTTAACATGATGTAAATAAGAAATGAAAATATTACCTTGGTTTGTAATTGCCTCACTTTATACATTTTATATATTTTATGGTTCTAAAAAGTTCATCATAATGTTAACAGTCAGATTACTTGCCATTTTTTGACACCATTGACATTTGACGAAGATATTAGCGAATGAAGTTAAGCGCGTACGTGCACGGCTTAAGGTTCGTGGCTCGCATTAGATGAACCGCACGGTTCCGTTAAAATGTCTCAAACACAAAGGTACGAACACCGAGAATATTTTTTTTGATTTTGTATCTTGGATGTCCTACAACTATTTTGTGACAAAAAACGAAGTATTTTCTGAAGCCGCTTTTGAAAAAATCCATATTTCATTTCAAAAAATCGAAACATCCAGTTTTTCTCGAAAACGAAGCCAGATATGAAAAAAAGTTACGAATGCAAAATTGTTCCTGGGAAAAATTGCAACGAGAAAACGCTCATAATAGCTTCAAATCATAATAATATTATCTATTATAATTTTTTCTGTGGTATAAAAAGTGAAGAACAAACTTTCGCTTCTCAAAATAGAAGAATCAAATTTTTCAAAAAAACAGAGTGAGACTAAAAATTATCAAGGGAGTATTTTTGTTGCAATTTTTCCTAGAAACAATTTTTCTTTCTTAAAATTTTTCTGTATCTCACTTCGTTTGTGGAAAAAGTGGGACATTCGATTTTCTGAAATAAAGAATTGAGATAATTTAAAAGATTTCAAGAGAATTTAAATTACTTTAGAAGATTTCAAAAGATTTCAAATGAATTCAAGTGTTTTCAGGAGACACCAGATATTTCAAGAGACTTCAGTGACTTCTGGAGATTTTAAAAGATTTCAGAAAATTTTCGGAAAATTTACTGGCTTCAGAAGGTTTCACTGACTCCAGGGGATTGTAAGAGAATCACAATGATTTCAAAGGACTTCTTGTGACTTTATGTGATTTCTTGTGGATTCCGATGACTTTAAATGCTTCAAGAGATTTCAAGAGAATTCAAATGACTTCAGGAGAATTAATATGACTTTAAATGAGTTCAAGTGATTTCAAGTGACACCAGATATTTCAAGAGACTTCAGTGACTTTCGGAGATTTTAAGAGATTTCTCGAAATTTTCGGAAAATTCACTGACTTCAGGAGATTTCAAAAGAATCCTAGTGATTTCAAATGAGTTAACGCGACTTCGTGTGAATTCATGTGAATTCATGTGACTTCATGTGAATTCGGATGACTTTAGTCATTTCAAGAGATTTCAAGTCAATTCAAATGACTCTGGGAGAATTAATATGACTTCAAACGAGTTCAATTGATTTTAAGTGACTCCAGATATTTCAGGAGACTTCAGTGACTTCTGGAGATTATAAATGATTTCTAAAAATTTTCGGAGAATTCACTGACTTCAGGAGATTTCACTAACTTTAGGAGACTTTAAGAAAATTCCAGTGACTTCAAATGACTTCATGTGATTTCATATGAATTCATGTGATTTCATATGAATTCATGTGACTTCATGTAAATTCGTGTGACTTCATGTGACTTCAAGTAAATTCCAATGACTTTCGATATTTCAAGAGTTATCGAGAGAATTCGAATCACTTTAAAAGACTAATTGTGACTTCAAATGAATTCAAGTGATTTCACGTGACTCAAGATATTTCAACAGAATTCAGTGACTTCTGGAGATTTTAAATGATTTCCGAAAATTTTCGGAGAATTCACTGACTTCAGGATATTTCACTGACTCTACGAGTTTTTAAGAGAATCCTAGTGATTTCAAATGACTTCATGTGACTTCGTGTGAATTCATGTGACTTCATGTGACTTCATGTGAATTCTGATGACTTTAGTTATTTCAAGAGATTTCGAGAGAATTTAAATGACTTCAGGAGAATTAATATGACTCCAAATGAATTCAGGTGATAGCACGTGACTCCAGATATTTCAAGAGACTTCGGTGAATTCTAAAGATTTTAAAAGATTTCAGCAAATTTCCGGAGAATTTACTGGATACAGGAGATTTCACCGACTTCACGAGATTTCAAGAGTGATTTCAAATGACTGCATCTAAATTCATGTGACTTCATGTGAATTCCAATGACTTTCGATATTTCAAGAGTTTTCGAGAGAATTCAAATGAATTGAGGAGAAGAAATGTGACTTCGAATGAATTCAAGTGATTTCATGTGGCTCAAGATATTTTAAGAGATTTCAGTGACTGCTGGAGATTTTAGAAGTTTTCAGAAAATTTTCGAAGAATTCACTGACATCAGGAGATTTCAAGAATATTCCAGTGATTTCGAATGACTTCATGTGAATTCATGTGACTTTATGTGCCATCCTGTGAATTCCAATGACTTTAGATATTTTGAGAGAAATCAAGAGAATTCAAATGACTTCATGTGAATTCGTGTGACTTCATGTGGCTTCATGTGACTTCATGTGAATTCCGATGATTTAAGTTATTTCAAGTGATTTCAAGTGAATTCAAATGACTTCGAATGAATTCAAGTGACTTCAAAGGACTCAAGATATTTCAAGAGATTTCAGTGACTGCTGGAGATTTTAGAAGTTTTCAGAAAATTTTCGAAGAATTCACTGAAATCAGGAGATTTCAAGAATATTCCAGTGATTTCGAATGACTTCATGTGAATTCATGTGACTTTATGTGCCATCCTGT
>JAUMHM010000085.1:29544269-29554470 GCA_032362435.1 Melikaiella ostensackeni
ATAAATTAATGAATAGTTAGCTACTTCCCGTGTAGAAAAAAGCCCGTTCAGCCCTTTTTGGGATGTTCGCCCCCGTCAGGGGCTCATGTGGACAATCCATAGGGGAAAACCCACGAGAGCCCCCGCAGGGAGCCCTGCTCGTTTGCCCTGACGGTCGATCGGTTAAATGCTCATGCTTCAGCTTACAAAAAAAACGATTTTTTGTTGTAGTGAATTGTCTTTTGTGTCAAATACAAACAATATCTCATCCAAATGCGCAGTTAATGAAAATAAATATGAGAACTAGATAATCAACATTTTTTCGAAAATGGGTTTATTGCAAAAAAAATTCTTAAAAAATCAAATACACATTGTGGTAGAAGGATTTTTCCAAAATATAATTTTCTAGTACAATAAATAAGAAAAAATTGTAATAAAATTTCAGTTAAAATTTAGTTTAAATTTTCACATAGTAATAATTTGTTAAACCTCTTAGCATTGATATTTCTTGAAATTATTGTCATTTAATGAAAAAAAAAATTTCTAATTTTTTTCGGATGTTAATCAAAAAATTATGCCATAGTGTGATATTGCAATCTTCAATTTTGATTTTCTCGAAACAGGATAATTTTTTTGGAGCAAACATTGTTTAGTCTCCTTTAGCATCCCTATATCTTTTTATTTTTGTAAACAGTTTAAAATAAGATTTTTGATTGCTACCCAAAGTCGATTTTGAAAACCCATAAAATTTTAATCTCAAACTTTTTTGGCCTCAATTCAGCATCACTTCAGCTCGGGACTGAACGTTTGTTCCATTACTTAATGTGAATTTAGATTTTACGGAATGTTTTTTCGCTCTTTTGAAAAATTCCCATCTTTTTGTTTATCTCGTTTTGTACTGCCGCCCTTCAATTATTACAAGTATTTAAAAAAATTAAAAATTCACCGTCGGGGCAACTTCGAGGGGCCCACGAGGGCAACCATAAGGGCAACAATGAGTGAAGCCCATGTTGGATCCTTGTGGTCTAGCATGTCGTTTCCATAAGGGACTATACCTGGGTTGCCCTCATGAGCCCCTCATGGCTTGAGGGCAATCCATGAGGGGTTATTTCAAAGTAATAAAATCCGAAATATTGCTTTCCAACATTAGTAGGATAGAAGATACTAATTGTCAGTAGAATTTAACAAATTTGAAATTGTTGTCATTTTTCTATTAATTAACTCTGTGTCTTTGATTATTTTAAAACTTGTTTCTGAGAAATTACTTGCTACCAGACTTTTTACAATTACAGTGTTAAATAATTATCGAGTTGCAGAGTTAATTCACACTTTATCTTTGTTAAATATATCAAATTTTAAAAAAAGTGTAAGTGTGATTTAGAAAAAAATTACATCGTAAATTTTGATTTAATATTCATCATTAACAGTATATTTTGTTCGTTAAAACATTACCTACAGTTCTTCATGAAAGAATTTTGCTGAAGAAGAGCTAGCTAGGTGTTGTTTAAGTGGTTATTTAACAATTCGTTTTGTAAAAATTTTACTGTTTTCTGATCAGATAAGTCCAAATATCCAAATTTTATTTCACTAACGTTATATAACCAATTACAGATTCACCTATTTCTTTCTTAATCGCATTCTAATGTGCCTGTTTTCTACGATTTTGTTAACTATATTGAAGAATTATTAATTTTAAAGTTGGGTAACAACATTAATTAAACAAATCTTTTCATATTATACTTTGAAAAAGAGCCCCCCACAATGAGTTATGTTTTATAATAAGTATATAACATTTTCTTACAAGGGGGGTTAGTTCGGCGCCTGGCGCCATTTTTTTGTCACTTTGCAGGTCACAAGTAGGTTTCAGATTAAAAAAAATTTTTTTTTGACAATCGCTCACATTTAGGGGTTGAACTCACCCCTCCTATATTTTTGAATCCTTAAACATATTTTACTATAAAGTCTTTCGCTGTCTTAAGAGCTAAAAATGTCTTCTCTTTATTGTTTTTACACAAAATTGTTGTAATTGATGCTGTGTCACAATATTAGCTCGAATCGTAAAAATACTTACCCTCTAGAGTATCATAATCTCAAAATCTACCCCTAGAATGCTTGGCCATAGTACAATTGATGTAAGATTTTGGATTTTTTTGTTGCAAGCATCTTCTTTTGATACTTAATTCTATTGAGAATCATCAATAATATTCAACTTCAATAAGACAGCCCTCAAATTATGTGCTATCCACTCCTTTAATATTACCAATGAATAAGAAATATTAATATTACATTTCTGAGAGTAATGGATTGAAATACTTCGCTTGGACAATCAATAATAATGAAAATGATCTTTTGTAAGCGATAACGTTTGTCCTTATATTGAGAAACCCTTTTTATTCAAAAATTACTCCTCAAGAATTTTACATCATGTTTTGTTTAGCAAGCAATGTTTATGATGATACATATAACAGTAATGTTCACAGAATCTTTATGGTCGGATACGTACATATATCCATTGAAAATTACACACACGCACACATATATACACATACATACACACACATGCGCCCTCACACATATCATCCCTTCAACCTTTATTGCTTAAGGCTTTCGACTCACAATCTATCTTTTAATTGCAGCATTTGTGAGACAAGTACGGTGGGAGAGTAGAAAGAATCAAGATACAATTATTTCTTTATTTTTTTTTGATAATGAAAAATTGGTTGAATAACATAATATTATTCTATTTTGAAGGCACGAAGTTTTCGCAGTAGTGACATTTTTCAAAAAAGTGTTTCAGACACAACCTTTTCTTGCACCATGCACATGTTATTACTGCAACACCACCGCAAATATCACAAAAAGGTTTCATATATTTGTGGAAACAAAATTCTAAAGGATTGTCAAAATGTGGAAATCTATTTTCTATATATGGTATTTGCTAATCTACCAAGAACATTTGAATACGTTAATGAATCTAGGGGAAGACAATTGATTATGTGTGAGAGACTGTAACTTCATAATGTTATTCTCAATATGCAAGTAGATATCATTAAAAGAATAGTAGTGTCAGAAATTTTTTCTGCAAATTTTTTCCAAATCTTAAAGCCAAATAGATCCAAGGGCTGAATTATTCCAGGTGTGCCTTCTGGAATGGTTTTTAGTAAAAGATTTTCACCTTCTGGTATAGCTATTTGCACGGTTCGTTCATACTGGCCACTCCATGAATCTAATAATAATACAGAATTTTCTCCTACGTTAGGAATAAATACACCCTGAATCCACATTTGCAGCAGTTCCAAGCAAAGCTTACCGGATTCAGAGGCTTGCAAATAAATATTTTTTGCCTTAAGAAGCCCTACTCTTATTCTTGGTCCAAATTGTCCAGATGGTTATTTCAAAACTACAAAAAGGGGTCATGGTAATCTTCTATCGGCACTGTTATTTTAATTAACGACATTATATTTAACGGATCCATGATTAGCATTTTGTGTCATTGTACTATATACAATAGAAAAACAACCAAATTTATAATTGAAACAATACTCTTTCCTTCCGATCTATATACATGCCTGGATCTAAGCAAAACGTGATAAATTTAATAAGCTAACAATCTGATACAGGCGCAGTTATTATTGCAAATGCAGAAATGATAATGCCCTTCATCATATCATGCAATTAACTCGTAAACAGGAAATATTCTGTTCTTTCGCATTTATTTATGGTTCATTGAAAACATTTCGTAGAAGGTAGATTATGAGTCGAAAGCCTTAAGCAATAAGGGTTGACAGAATAATATTTGTGAGTATGTGTGTGTGTGTGTGTGTGTGTGTGCAATTTTCAATGGATATATGTACATGTCTGACTATGAATAAAGATTCTTCAAACAGCTCTGTTATATGTATCATCATCAACATTGCTTGCTAAAAAAAATGTAGAATTTTCGAGGAGTAGTTTTTGCATAACAATGGCTCATCAATATAAGAACAAGCGTCATCGTCAACAAAAAATAAGTTTCATCATTATTGTAAAAATAAAATATTTTAATCCATTACTCACAGAAATGTAATATTAATATTTCTTATTCATTGATAATATTGAAGGAATGGATTACACATAATTTAAGGTTGGTCTTATTAAAGTCGAATGTCACTGATCATTCCTAATAGAATCAAATATCAAAACAAGATGTTTGTAGCAATAAAGTCCAAGATTTTACATTATATGTCATATGGTGAAGCATTCTAGAGACAGATTTTCCGAATTATGATACTCTAGAAGGTTAGTATTTTTTAAATTGAAGCCAATATTGTAACACAGCATCAAGTACAACAATTTTGTGTAAAAACAATAAAGAAAAGACATGTTTAAGCTCTTGAGAGAGTAATACACTCAAAAATATACTTCGGTCACCTATTTTGCTTGGATTTATACTTATTTTTGTAAAGCAAAATTAACTTTTTACGTCGTTTCTGACTTTGTACTCAAAGTTTCCATTGCTGTCATACTATTTGGATATGTAGAAGCAAAAAATTTGGGTATCCCAAGTTTGAGCCAATGTCCGAAGCTAGGTGATTCTATGGTAACCATATGAAAAAATTATTGTTTTTCATCACTTCAGTTCTACTACAGTTCATTGACGAAATACTAAGATCACTTAAATTTATACCTACCTTTAAAAGTCTTCACTCCTCATGAATCCTTTCCACCTCTGCAAAAGAGTGCAAAATGGGAGGGTGTAAACTAGATCGAACTTTTCTGGCTCCTCTTTCTTGGATCGTTAGGCAGCACCATCACCCATTAATCTAATCGAATCTATCGTGTAACGAGCCCTACTTCGAAACCGCGTAATCGGTAACGGTACCGAAATTATCCTGCGAACAAGCACGGCTCCTAATTGGTTCAAGTAAGCACAAAATCATTTTCTCCTTGTTCAATTTCAAGACTTTAAAAAGTTGAAAATCTTCCTTAAGTGTCACGATTTTCTCTAACCGCTATTTCATACTTTAATTCCAAATTCAGATACAATGAATGTATCATCAAGATCTTAAGAATGAAATTAGCATCATTGAAATTCTCCTTCTTAATTGAAACTCATCTATTTACCATCACATTTCTTAGAAAGTTTTTTTTTCTTTCCTTTATAGCTTTTCGTCAGTAAACAATAATGGTAATAAATAAAAATAACTATCATAAATCGTCAATATAGAATATAATTATAGTTTTCAACTAGCATTGTAAACACCATAAAATTTAAAAGCATAATTCAAAATCAACAAAGAGCTACTTTCTTGATTTTGTCCTTCTTCGCGTGGGTGCCCAACATAATTGCTCCTTTATTGTCATATAATCGAAACGAAAAAAATGAAAGAAGCATTACGAGGCAATTTTGCTGTGCTGACGGTCACCCACATGGATCAGCAATTGGGATTTTTTGCAGAAATTAAATGGCGTTTAGTTATAATGGAAGAGATGAGAGGCGCGCGCTCTTTTCTTTCCTCTTTCACCTACCATATATCTATATACTTCTTCTCGTCTTCCTCTTTTACTTCTTCGAAAAGCGAGCTTCCTTTGTATCAGCTTATTATCATTATTTTGTGATAAGCCTTCGGTAGAACTTATCAGCCGGGTGGGTGAGTGTGTATGTATGTGAGTACATTTTTTTAAAGAGATGGGTATATGTGATCGCAGACGCTGATATCTAATCGATCGAGATCAAATCGAATATTATGGCTAACGAGCTGTCACGCCCGCTTGAACACGCTTTCTTCCTTCACCGAAACACCATTTTCTTTGAAGATGTGTCTCGTTTTTATTGTTATTTCAGATGAGAGAACAGACTTTTGTGATGGATTTATGACACTACATTCATTTTTCGTATTTAGATTCTAGTCTCTAGAGGGCCGTCCATAAACCACGTTACCATTTTTAAGCTTTTTTTGTTCCCCTTCCCCCCCGAAAGTAACGTAACTATTGGCTAAACACGGATTTCATGTTTATTCTGCTTCTTTTCGCGTTTATAGTGAGTTTAGGAGCCAAAAAGTTAAAGTTCAAACATACATTTGCGTTAACAACCAAATAATTAGATTTTCAAGAGAAAGAGATGCATTTTTATCGAAGATAGTTGCATTTTCAACAAAAAGTTCGTTTTCAACCAAGAAAGATTAATTTTTGTAGAACAATTGAATTTTCGACCAAAAAAGATGACTTTAACAAATTAGTTGAATTTTCAAAAAAAATAATTGAAATTTTAAAAATATAGTTAAATCTTTATGCAAATAGCTTAATTTTAAACAAGAAAGGGTGAATTTTCAACTGAAAAAAGATAGGCTTTCAACCAAAAATGTAATCGTTCAATTCTCAATTAGTTGAATTTAATTAGGAAATACGAATTTTTAAGAAAATAGTTGAATTAATAATCAAATAGATCGAATTTCAACAAACAAGATTCATTTTCTACCTGAAAAGACGAATTTTCAACTAAGCATGGAATAGTTAAATTTTCCGATAGAAAAAAGTTTATTTTATCAAATTAAATACGAATTTTAAACAGAATAGATACATTTTCAATCAAAGGGATGAATCTTTCAAAAAAGAAAATTTTTAACAGAGCAGTTCGAAATTCAAGCAAATAATTGAATTTTCAACCAAAAAAATTAATTTTCCACCCGGGAGCTTCTGCAAAATACAAGGAATTTCCAACAAAACTCTTGAATTTTAAAGCCAAAAAGATGATTTATCTACAAAACAGTTTAATTTCTAATACAGAAATATAATTTTTTAACCAAACTGTTGAATTTTCATGAAAGAAAGACAAATTTTCTACAAAAAAATTGAATTTTCAACTCGTTGAGATTTTAATTTGAAATGAAATAACAGTTGAATTCAACCAAAAAAGACGAATTTCCAACAAAATGTTTCAATCCTCAACCAAAACAGATTAATTTTCAACGAAACAGTTGTATTTTTAACCAAAAAGTATGAATCTTCAACTAATTAGTCGAATTTTTAACTAAAAAGATAAATTTTCAACCAGATAGTTGAATTTTTAACGAGAAAAGATAAAATTTCAACCAAAAATGGAATAATAAAATTCTTAATTGAAAAAATCAATTTTCAACCATAAATAAAACTAATTTTCAACAGAATATTTAAATTTTCAACAAAAGAAATGAATGTTCAATCAAAAAAGACAAATGTTCAAGGAAATAGTGAAACTGACAATCAAAGCGGATTAATTTTCAACCAAACAGTCGAATTTTCAAGCAAGAAGATTAACTTTCCACCAAAAAATCGATTTTTCAACAAAATACATGAACTTTTAATCTAACAAATGAATATCTAACCAAAAAAATCAATTTTCAATTTAAAATATCAATTTTCAACCACACATGGAATAGCTACATTTTCAGTCCAAAAAATTAATTCTTAACCAAATAAAAACGATTTCCCAGCAAAATAGTTAAATTTTCATCCAAAGAGATGAAGTTTCAAATAAAATGACTAACCTTTAACAACAACAAAAATTTTCACAAAAGAGCTCAATCGTCAACCAAAGAAGGTAAATTTTCAACCAAACAGTTGCACTTTTAACCAAAAAAAGGTAAATTTTCAACTAAAAAGATTAATCTTTCACCAGGAAAAAAAACATTTTTCAACAAAATACATAAATGTTCAACCAAATAGTTAAACTTTCAACTGAAGAAGGTAAATTTTCAACCAGATAATTGAATCTTCAACCAAGAAAGATTAATTTTCATCCAGAAATAAAACGAATTTTCAGTACAATAGTTAAATTTTCAATCAATGATATGAATCTTCAACCAGAAAATTAAATTTTCAGCAAAGTAGTTCAACCAAGCAATTGAATATTCGGACAAAAAAGATGATTTTCAACGAAATAGTTGTATTTTTAACAAAATAATCAAATTTTCAAATAAACAAGGTGAAATTTTGAACTCGATAATTGAATCAACTAGGAAAGAATAATTTTCATCCAGAGATGTAACAATTTTCAGCACAGTAGTTAAATTTTTAATCATTGATATGAATCTTCAACCAAAAATTGAATTTCTCACAAAGTAGTTCAACCTTCAACCAAGTAGTTGAACATTTGTCCAAAAAAGATTATTTTTAACAAAATAGTTGTCTTTCTAACAAAATAATTAAATTTTCAAACAAACGAGATGAAATTTCCAGCTAGATAATTGAATCTGTAACTAGAAAAGATTAATTTTCATTCAGAAATGAAACAAATTTTCAGCACAATAGTTAAATTTTTAATCAATGATATGAATCTTTTACCAAAAGTTGAATTTTTAACAAATTAGTTCAGTTTTCATCCAAGTAGTTGAATATTTGTCCAGAAAAGATGATTTTCAGTATAATAGTTGTATTTTTAACAAAATAATTAAATTTTCAACCAAACAAGATGAAATTTTCAACTCGATAATTGAATTTTTAACTAGAAAAGATTAGTTTTCATCCAGAAATGAAACGAATTTTCTCCACTATAGTTGAATTTTTAATCAATGAAATGAATCTTCAACCAAAAATTGACTTTTTAACAAAGTAGTTCAATCTTCAACCAAGTAGTTGAATATTTGTCCAAAAAAGATTATTTTTAACAAAAAAGTTTTATTTTTAACAAAATAATTAAATTTTCAAACAAACGAGATGAAATTTCCAGCTAGAAAATTGAATCTTTAAGTAGAAAAGATTAATTTTCATTCAGAAATGAAACAAATTTTCAGCACAATAGTTAAATTTTTAATCAATGAAATGAATCTTCAACCAAAAATTAACTTTTCAACAAAGTAGTTCAACCTTCAACCAAGTGGTTAAATATTTGTCCAAAAAAGATTATTTTTAACAAAATAGTTATATTTTTAACAAAATAATTAAATTTTCAACCAAACAAAATGAAATGTTCAACTCGATAATTGAATCTGTAACTAGAAAAGATTAATTTTCAGCCAGAAATGAAACGAGTTTTCAGCACAATAGTTAAATTTTTAATCAATGGAATGAATCTTTAACGAAAAATTGACTTTTTAACAAAGTAGTTCAACCTTCAACCAAGTAGTTGAATATTTGTCCAAAAAAGATTTTGTTTTTAACAAAATAGTTGTATTTTTAACAAAATAATTAAATTTTCAAACAAAAGAGATGAAATTTTCAGCTAGATGATGGAATCCTTAATTGGAGAAGATTAATTTTCATTCAGAAATGAAACAAATTCTCAGAACAATAGTTAAATTCGTAATGAATGATATGAATCTTCAACCAAAAATTGAATTCCTTACGGAGTAGTTCAACCTTCAACCAAGTAGTTGAATATTTGTCCAAAAAAGATTATTAAAAAAAATAGTTGTATTTTTAAAAAAATAATTAAATTTTTAAAGAAACGAGATGAAATTTTCAGCTAGATGATTGAATCTTTAACTAGAAAAGATTAATTTTCATCCAGAAATGAAACGAATTTTCAGCACAATAGTTAAATTTTTAATCAATGATATAAATCTTCAAATAAAATTGACATTTTTACAAAGTAGTTCAACCTTCAACCAAGTAGTTAAATATTTGTCCAGAAAATATTGTTTTAAACTAAATAGTTATACTTTTAACAAAATAATTAAATTTTCAACCAAATGAGATGAATTCTGAACTGTTCTCAAGCAAAAATGTAATAGTAGGTTTTTCAGCCATAAATTTCGTTCTCTTGAGTTCGCATTTAGGCGAAAAAAACGACAGATTCTGTACAACAAAAATTTTAGCTATCGTCAAGATCGCAATTCTTTCTTATATTACTGACATTTCTACTGAAATTTCAATGCTTATTTCAATACTTATTAATTTCAATACTTATTAAGCTACAGAGAAAAAAATCAATATCTGCACAAAGCAGCCTAGTTTCGACTATTATTTAAACATAAAATCGCAGTGGCAAGTTAGAAGACTAATCTGTGAATGAAAACATATCATATTGACGGAGGCAGGTTTAGGTCTCGGGCCGACCTAAGCCATCAAGTGGATTTATAAAACTATATTAATTTTTCGTGCTTAGATTCTAGTCTTTATTATGTCCTGAGTTTTGGAAAGTTCAGTTAAGCGGGAAAGTATGTTATTATTTTTTATTATTATACCGTTAAGCTAAATCCCTCTCGGGGTAAGCGTAACTCGTTCGGTTCTGGTCTCGTTTCACTACTGGTGATGAAGGAGTTTG
>JAUMHM010000085.1:29554570-29577569 GCA_032362435.1 Melikaiella ostensackeni
CTGAACACTAGAGAGCGCAGGTTTCTCATATCAACGCAAACGCCCGCGACATTCAAACTCACTCAAATTTAAAATATTAAATGACGATTAAGAAGAATCATGATATATTTCCTACAATTGTTTAATGTTCGCATGAATAAAAATGGTGTCAAAGGCTCACTGACTCACAATTCTAGTAAGAATTTGAAAATAAATAACTTTCCAGCTGGATCATTTATCAGTAATTTATTATTCGTCAACACAGTTTGGTATTTACGAATTAATTACATTTCATAGAACTAATAACGATTCTTCGAAATAGCTCCTTCAATTTCTTCAAAGACACGTCTCCCGTGAAAGCAATTTCACACTTAAGAAATGTTTATCTACATTATTTATACAGGAAGGTTTCATCTCGTCATCTTAATGGTTCAAATATCCTACCCCAGACACCAAAATCTATGAAAAGCAATGAAGCTCGAGAGTTATTACGTCTCGCATAATAATACTCATAACAGGAAAAGCGACAAAGCATCAAAGCTGAAAGCCATGTTCCGCCGGTAGCAGGAGGTAGATGCACGTTGGAACTTTGCAGACGAGAAATAAGAAACGCAATTAAAGTGCTGGCGTGCAGCGCGAAACTAGCGAGCTCGTAAAACCCCGAGTGACTTTTCTCGCTTTTTAAACGTTTATCAGAGCTACCACGTAGCCCCTTCGGCGACATTTTTCATTCGTGGTCCCTTCGAGTTCGGAACTCCAACCAACGCTGTATCTCACCATGCAAAAATGAATTATTTAAAATCCCCTTTATTTCGTTCAGTGAGTTTCTTGCTATGACATCTGCCTTTAGGGAGTACGTTCATTTCGTTCAATAGAATATTCACTTTTTACAAGTCGCTCTTGATATTAAATATTTTATAGGTTTCATAATAATATGGTTCTGACCAAACAACCAAAACATTTATAGAATTTGTGAGTAAGCGAGAGAAAGAGAGAGAAAGAGAAAAATAGCGCAGTAGCACCTTATTCTACTCAATTGAGTGAGGGGTAAGTTACTTTTTAAAAGGACTAGTTATCGTTATCGATTCGAAATTTAACATTTTCTTCGTTACATATCCCCAAAAAAAAGTAACTATCATTACTCTTTAGTTATTTTTGTATTGTAGAAATATATATGCAAATTTAATTCTTACAAAACTCTATTCATAACTTTCGAGTGATGGTTGTTACACTTCTTAATGAATGTCGTAGGTTAATCATTACCCACAAAAAATTTGTAAAACAAATGTTTTAGGAAATTTTGAATTTCACTGTGTAAGAAAAATTTCAGCATTCCTATTTTGGGCTATGAATCTCTTTGGCGTTGAAAATTAATAATTTTTTTCTAGAAGTGTTTCTTTAGAATTACCTAGTTACGACTTCCTCTTCTAGAAGATTCACAATATTCTAAGACAAACAAAAAATGTTTTAGAAGACGTTGAATTTTCAACGAAATACGTGAATTTTCAACAAAGAAGGATAAATTTTCAACCAAAATCGACATATCTGCAACAAAATACATGAATTTTCAAATCAAAAAGAAATCTATCTAACCAAATAGTTGAATCTTGAACTAAACCATATAAATTTTAAACCTGAAATGGAATGGTTAAATTTTCATTTAAAAAAATTAATGTTTAACCAAAAAAAAATAACAAAATAGTTAATTTTTCAACAAAAGAGATGAATTTTCAACTAAGAAGATAATTTTTAACAAAAAAAAAAACGAATTTCTAACAAAGTAAATGAATTTTTTTTCAATTGACAAATATAATTTTAAACGAAAAAAGATGAATTCTTAAAAAAATGTGATGGTTGATATTTCAACTCAAAAATATTCCTATTTTGAATCAAAAACAGTTACATTCAATCAAAAAATAATTTTTCAGCAAAATAATTGAATTTGTACTCAAGACAGAAAAAAAATCGACCAGATTGTTGAAGTTTCAAGTCAAAAAGGCGAATTTTCAACAAAATAGTTGATTTTCAACCAAGTAATAAATTTTTTATCAAAAAAGATAAATTCTCAATGAAAAATTTAATAGATGAAATTTCAACTAAGAAAGACAAATTTCCAACAAGGTTGTTTAGTTTCAAGCCAAAGAGATGAATTTCTAGCAAAATACTTTAATTTTCAGGTACAAAAGATCAATTTTCAACAAAATAGTGGAACTTGAAACTAAAGAGATGAATTTTTAACCAAGAAGATTAATCCTTTACCAACAAAAGACGAATCTTAAACAAAATACATGAATTTTCAACTAAACGAGATCAGCTTCCAACTAAAAATGTCATAGTTAAATTTTTAAATGAAAAATTTGATTTTCAACGAAAAAATTGAATCCTCAACTAAATGTGTAATATTTCATATATTTTAACTTAAAAAAAAATTAATTTCAAATCAAAAACAGTTTAATTCAGACAAAACACTTTTTTTCAACAAAACAGTTGAATTTTTAATCGAATGTGATGTTTTTCTTTTAAAATTGTTCCACTTCGAACAAAAGCATTAAATTTTCAACCAAGTAATGAAATTCTTAACCAAACGACATGAATTTTCAACTAAAATAATGAATAAAATAACTGGAATAGTCTGATTTCTGGTTTAAAAAAATCATTATCAACCAAGGAGAAATTAACATTCAACTCTGAAATTATTTTTTAATTTCTTTCCAACTCTTTTTATAGATTTAAAAAAATTTTGAATCCCAAGTCGGGAGAAAAATTTCAATTTTCCTATATTGGATTATAAATCTCTATGGCTATCTGCCGCCACAATTTGAATAGTGAGAATGAAAAAATAGTTGGAGGAGCAATGAAATTGACTAATTGTCGTAAAAAATACTTGTGAACACCATTTCGTAAGTAACCAAAAAAGTAACGATTTTTATAGTTACTGTTACTGAAAAAGATGTAACTAGTTACCAATTCCTTACTTACATACAAAAGTAATTTCGTTACCACTATCGTTACCAGAAAAAATTAACGAGTTACAGTAACTAGTTAAAAGAAAATGGTCCGTTTCAATCACTGACTTGATTTTAGTGTACAATTCAGCTGACCTTATGTTTCTATGTAACTTCTGTTTGTAGAATTCTCCTATTTTCCTTTCCACTCATGCTTTCTACTTTCTTTCTCACACACCCCCTTATTCATCTTCTTTAACTCTTCTAGCTCCTTCTACCTTCTTCATACATTCTTCTCCCAATTTCTCCGCCCCTGAAATTTTCTTAACATTCTCTTGCTATTCTTCTCCATTCTCCTTTCCTCTTATGCAACCATCTCCTATACATGCTTCCATGTCATCTTTGCCCATTCACATACCCTACATTTTCTCTTCTCATCCTTTTCCCAATACATTGCTTCTTTTAC
Source organism: Melikaiella ostensackeni (assembly GCA_032362435.1). NCBI lineage: Eukaryota > Metazoa > Arthropoda > Insecta > Hymenoptera > Cynipidae > Melikaiella > Melikaiella ostensackeni. The sequence continues at coordinate 29,557,961 of JAUMHM010000085.1, forward strand.
TTTATCTCCCAGTCTCCTTCTAGCTATTCTTGTCCACTTCGACTCACTCCATCTTCTTTCCTGATATTTTGACGATTATTCTCCTTTTGTCACCCTATACCATTTATTGTATCTTCATTCGCGTGTCCTCCCCCATTTATCTGTTACCTGCATTTCTCTATCTCTTCTTTCCAATTCCTCATAGTCTATATTTCTTTCTTCTCCTATTCCTCGATCTTTAAAAAAAATCTAATTTTTTCTTTCCATCTCTTTAATTCTAAGGCCTTCTTTCCTCTTTCCCCTCTCCTCTTCCACCTATCTCTTCGTGACACTTTTTTGCTGACTTCCCTTAGTTTTTATTCGAGTTTCCACGCCCTCCTTCCCGCCCTTATTTTTACTTCATCCATTTGAGCCTCTTCTCTTGCCATATAACCCGGAGTTCTCCAGTCTACTCCTTGTGTCTATCTAATATATCTCTCTTTCAACTTCTCCGTCTCCTTTCTCTCTTCTCCACCCCATATCTCTACTCCATATCCTAATATCAGCCATACCAGCGTACCAAACAACCTCATTCGCCTATTCCAATCTTCTTTAAATTTCTTTTTTCTATTCCCCAGATCTGTTTTATTACCCCTGCCGCTTTCTCATCTTTCTCATTAATCCTGTCCCTTACATGCGCTCCACATCCCCAATTTGCTTGCACGATAAGACAAGGATATTCAAATTCCTTTACCGCCTCTGATTTTTCACCTTTCCATCTCGCTCTCTATTCCTTCCTTCTCCCTCCCCCATTTCTAAACCTTATGATCTTCGTTTTATCTCTTCATCTACTCCTTCAAAACTGAAATTAATATATTGAACAGGAGCGGGCTTAGAGGACAACCCTGTCTCACACCTCTAGACAACAAAAGACTATCTCTTATTTGTTCTCCCACCTAGAACATTTTAAGTTATTGACATTAAACTGCAAAATTGAATTTAAGAAAGGTCTTATCAGCTTATAAATGTGTTTCCAATAAATTTAAAACAAGAAAAAGTTCAATTGTATTTTACAACTTAGAAAAATTCGCTGGTTTGAAAACTTCAAATCTAAAATGTCAAACGTGAAAGATAAAAGAACTGATTTCTTTCAAAAATGAGAGATTAGTTGTCTTTGGACATTTAAAGCTTACTTCAAGAAACCAACTACAATCAGTCTTCTCTTTTTAATTCATAAAATACGAATTACTGTTGTTTGCGAGCATTTAATAAATTTAAAATTATCCCAAAATATATCCTGCAACATGTAGTAGATAGGAGGTTAGCTGAGAGTGGTAAAGTGTACACGTTCAACGTTGAACTTAAGGTGGCGTTTCCACTGATAGACAGAAAAGTTCTTTCAAAGGTAATGGAGGAAAGAGGTTTGAGCAAAGGAATTATAAGTAGAGTTAGGGAAGTATGGAAAGAAACGATAGAAAGAGAGAACATAGGAGATGAAGAGTCGGATAAGTTGTGGTTGAAGATAAATTCAAGAGGACGAGTTTAAAAAGTGGCTTTAAGGTGGGATACGAGTAGGAAAAACAAGATCCTGGGCGTCGACATATGCGGACGACATTGTAATTCTGGGAGGGAAGAAGGGACGATAAAGTCATTTATCAAAAGATTAGAAAGGTAGTCGGACAAGAAGGAACTGGAGTGAAGCCCAGAAAATTCAAAAATATTGGGATTTAGGAGGCGGTGGAAGGAATAGGGTGGAGGAATGAAAATGGGAAGATAAGACAATAGAAGAAGTTGAAGAGTTCGTGTATCTCGATTTTCTATTCAGGAGGAATCGCAGTGTAGATGAACATGTAAAGGAGAGAGTAAGGAATTCCAGAATAACTAAATTGCAAGTATGGGGAAATGGGGAGAGATGATTTTTGAATGACTTCGGAAGAAGGATTCCGTTGTTTGACACGTTGATTGCCAGTATGATGATGTATGGAGTGAAAATTTGGGGATGGAAGAAGTATGGAATGGTGGAAGGGGTGCAAGAAAGATACATAAAATGGATGATAAGGCTGGAAAAATTCACACCGGGATATGTGGTATTGGAAGAAGCTGGCAGAGAGTGCATGCAGGTGAGAATGGGGAAAGAGCCTGTAGGTTCGAAGATCAAGTATTAGAGAGTGAAGGAAGGATCTTAATAAAGGAATGCGGAAAAGAGAAAGAAAGCAAAAGAATAAAAGAAAGAGGAGTGGTAGTTGGAGAAGAATATTCTAAAAGGATTATGATAATACAGGAGGAATTGAGAAAAAAAACATTGGAAAGGGAACATAATTAATGACCATGCAAAAGAAAAGCACAGGAAGAGATAGAAAAAAAGGGTAGAAAAGATCTGGGCGTCAAAGTATAATGGAAAGTATAAGACTATTAGAATTGAAGGAAGAGCAATGTACCGGAAAGGAAAGGGTAAAAGAAAAAGTTAGAGAATAATAGCATGAGTGATGTGTGGAAATAAGGAAGAAGAATGAAAGAGGAAGAAAAGAACTGTGTGCTGTGTGGTCCGCAAATAGGCAGAGTAGAGCATTGGTCGAACGGGTGCATGGATATGGTGGAGGTGGGCATGTCAGTGGAAAGGATATTGCACGAAAATGGGAAAAAGGTGGTGGATTGATGGAAAAAATTATTGAAGGCTGAGAAGGTTAAGCTTTAGTTGAAGAGTTAAGTAAATATACTTTCAGGAAAGAGGAAAGGTAATGCGGGCGAAATGAGAACATTAAGTAGCGAAAAAGCGAGCGAATTGAAATCGTGGCGATAGCGAGCGAAGCGTAAAGAGCGAGCAAAGCGGAAACAGCGGGCGAAGTGAACTTGAGTGAGAGAGGCAAGCGAAAGTAACGAAGAGAGCGACGCGGGCACGAAGGTCGAAAGGAAAATGTTATTAGTCATGTAATTAATTTCATTAAGTAGTTTAAGCAGAGTTTAAGAAATATTGTGAATAATGTCAATGTGTAAGGAAGCATGTAAGTCCTTACTCTAGGCCTGGGGCCGAATAAAAAATTCTTTCATACATTAAATTAAAGGAAATACTTAGCTAAGTAGAAGTTGCTGAAGCTTTCCATAATTTTATATTTCATATTTGTTATTCGAAGTTATTTTATTGTATTTTAATATTTGACTATTGAATCCCCCTTATCGTTATTTTTTCATGCAAAAATCAGCATTCTTTTATGTTTTTCTTGTTTATTTATGTTACAGGTCTAAGTGAACCTAATGTCCACGAGCCTGGTCCTCCAATCTCTTTCCAAGTAAGTTTGCGCAGTAAAATGCAGCTATACTATAGAAGACACTTGTCACTTGACCTATTCACACAGCCCTTATTTTAAAAAAATTGAATAAAGCAGGTAGGAAAATTCAAAAACTATGAAAAAATACTTTTCTCTTGAAGGGAATGCTTTCTATGTTTGTCGGAATTTTCGTTTCATTAGAATTTTTTCCGTCAATCAAATTAAGAGATAAATAAAAGCTTCGATGCATACAAAACAATGCCGGTTTTTTGATTTTTCTAAATAAGTTGGCACTTAACTTAATATTTAGAATTTCATTTCTTTCATCATTTTAAATAGTCTCATATTCTTTTATACAAGTACTAAGATGCTTAAGTACCTACAAAGACTTCTCTGTTCACATACTTATTACCATACGCTTTGCACATGTAAGAGCTCCTTACGTGAGTTAAAGAGGAAATCCTTTCACTTTGACTTTTTCCCTCAAAGGAAAATTCTTCTTTACACGATTTTCTTAGAAGTCTGTGCTTTTAATGTTACCAGGGACCCGATCGAAACTTTCGTTCCATTCCGTTATTGATAGGAAAAACTGATTTCTAACTGAACTTTGATCTGCTATCTCTAGATTTGAACGAAATTAGATAATACCTAAAATCATATTAATGATTGGATCAAATTTATTTTGTTTAACTGGCAGTAACAAAATGGAACAAAAGTTTCGACCGGGTCCCTGAGCCGAGTCTTCTGGAAATTTTTCCTTGTACTTTTACCGAGGTTCTGGTGGTTCGGATTCCATCTTAAGCTGTAGGCCCTGCCATCATGCACTTGGCTGCAACTCAGCCCGTGGATGGTGGGCTAAAAATTATAGCAGACTGTTCAATATGTCAAATTATGCATATCACTCTCATCAGATCACTTGATTGTATTACAAAAATGCGTTCGTGACTGATGATATAAACCGGTGCAACTCCGTGCAGAATATTCAGTTTGGTACAAATATCCAAATAAAAAAATGCCTGTAACTATTTTCCTTATTATTATACCATTAAGCCAGATCCGTTCGGGGTAATCGTAACATGTATTCGGCAGGAACTGCATGCCAACCGCGCTCACTTTGCTCCTATCATTTTCTTGATACGTCCAGGTCTCGCTACCATACAACACTGTGGGTTCATGCACAGAGTTATATATTGCAATTTTAGCTCTATTCGTTACATTTTTACTTCTGGTAATAGCTTGCACGCTGCCGATAATTTTTCTACCCTCGTTTATACGTCTGTATATCTCTGCATCTATCTTTTCGTCAGCAGTAAATTAACTTCCAAGATACACGAACTCATAGACTTGTTCTATCCTCTTTTCGTTAAAGGCAATGTTGCATACTGTTTTCTCACCGCTACTTATAAACACGATAACTTTGTTTTATTTGCATCAATCTTAAGACCCATGCTCTTCATGCTGCTATCCAGTCTGCTCATCATTCTCTGCAAATCGCCGACTGATTCGGCTGTAACAATCTTGTCATCTGCAAAGGCCAGTCAACGTACTTTCACTTTCCCGACATCAACACCTTCTCCGTCTAAAAGAGCTATTCTTGAACATTTGTCTATATATATAATGAACATCTAGAAGGATATCACGCGGCCTGCCTAACGCCCTGCTTAATATCAAACCAATTGCTCAGTTGTCCATTAACTCTTACCCTCGCTTTACTTACATTATATATTTCTTTTATTGCTTTCAGAAGACAACCATTCACATGTAAATATTTTGCCCTCGGTACTCAGTAAGCTAATCGCTCTATAATTAGTACAGTCGCATTTATCGGCCTTTTCCTTGAAGAATTGAACGATAATCGCCCTTCTCTAATCATTTGGAACATCACCATACAGGTACACAGCACGTGTATTCATAAATTTGCTTAGCCACACAAACAAATATTCGCCACCGCTCTTGAGAATTTCAGCGGTGATCCCCTCCATACCAGCAGCCTTTCCATTCTTCAGTTTCTTAATCACGGTCGTAGATATTGATTCTTCTTCCGCTACCTACAACGAGATTGTCTCACGTATTCTCTTCAATGTGAAGGTTGTTATGCTCCATAACTTGACCTCCATACAATTTCCTGAAAAAATCTCTCAGACATTCTGTCACTCTATCCGAATCTCATACCATTTCACCAACAGCATTCCCAATTCTGACTACTTCATTGCTAGAACTTCCTTTTCTAATCTTCTTCACCCATTTCCGGAATAATTTCTCATTTTCTTCAAGGTCGTTTTGCATTTTTTTTATCTTCTCTCACTTTGATTTTGTTCTTGCTTTCTTGGACTAGTAACTCGGCTCTTCCGTTTTTATCCGTATAATCATTTTCTAATCTGGTCTTCTTCTAATCGCTGAGACCTTCACTATTTAATATTCCTGAGTGCGTTTGCTATTTCTCATTGACAGCTACGTGGATTTTATCGTTCCACCAAGCATCTCCAGCCTATCTTCCTACAGTCGCAGTACCGCACACTTCAGATGCACTCTTGAAGATTCTATCCCGTAGTATTTGAAATCCATGCACCCTCTACATTCTTACTATTCAATTCAGTCTTTTAGTCTTCTTCATGATGTCCTAAATATCTATCGAGCTTTTCACTACATAGCAATTGTACTTCTTGTTTCTGATAATTCTCTATTCTAACTCGCGTCTGCTTCGGCTTATTATTAATTCTCCTTCTTCTACACCCTTGACCTAGACTCATTTTTGGAACTAGAAGGTAGTGATCCGTTCCACACTCAAAGCCTTTTTTTACCCTTGTATCCCTTACAAGCTCTCTCAGCCTCTTATCCGCTACAACAAAATCAATCATACTGAGGCTTCCACCTCTGCATCAAGTACACATGTGGATCTTTTTATATCTGAACCAAGTATTCGTAATAAACAGGCCTTTTTCTAAGCATAAGCTAATTAATTTATCCCCGTTAGCGTTCGTTTCTGAGTGTCCGAAATGGCCCAGTACCCTGTCAATACCTTCGAGTTGCACACCAACCCAGCTATTCATATCTCCAAGTCAAATTGTTCTTTCTTTAGGATCACAAGTCCCTAATATATGGTTTAACGAGTCCCAGAAGGTATATCTTTCATCCTTCTCCTCACCATCAAGTGGAGCGTAGCACGCTTTAATAAATAGCCTTCTGATTCCCACTTACATTCTAACCTATAGTAATCTAGGCTATACACATTCATACTTTTTGACATGTTATTTTGCTCCCTCATTCATAATCAGACCGACGCCTTGGGTACCATATGATTCATTCATATGACTCCTGACCAAAGTTCGAGTCCGTTCTCTATGTTTCTTACTTCAGATCCCTTCTTCTATGTTTCTGGTACACATAAAATATCTAGCTTCCTTACGCGCCTTGCATCCAGCAATTCCTTTTCCTCAAGATAATTTACGTCTCTAGCGTTCCAAACACCCAATGTCCGTTCATCGCTTGAAACTTTTCCGAGGACATGCCTTTCGTCAACAGAAGTGTCAATCCCATCTGAGGCTACATTATTATTTGTATTATTCAATGTCGAAAGTTTACACTTAACTACAACTTGATGCGTGAAATTGATTCTATTAATATGAAATCATGTCCAAATCAAGCAGCTAAATCGTCATCAGGTGGAGTGTCCATTCACAACGTTAGTTCCACCAAACTTCGGTCATGCGAAGGAAAGTATGAAAACCAAGCCAGAACCAAAGGAGTTATGATCGGTTTGTGTTGTATACTGAGAAGGGCACCAGTCTCCTGCAGTTTGGTCTTGAAGATAAGAAAGGACCATTCAATGTGTATGTGACAAGAGTACTCAGCGATGAATCAAAATTGAGAAGCTCCCAAACTTCCCTTAATTTTCCTTTTAAAAGGTCCCTTCGTAAAACCCTTCTTAATATATATTTACGCAAGATTCAGCACATTCCAAAAATTGTCGAAAGTTCCTGAGCTTCCATCAATTTTCGAAAGTTTCCGTAAATTTCCTTAGATTTCCCAAAGTTTTCATAAGTTTCCAAAACTTTCAGCTAATTTCCAAAACTTCTCGATAATTTATAATAAATCTTAGAAATTGTATGAATTCTTTTGAAATTCCAGTAAATCGCTTGAAATCCTACAAAATCCTTTAAAATCCGTGGATATACTTTGAAATCTTTTAAGATGTCTCACAATCTTTTAAAATCATCCCGCGAATTCATCGGCTTATATTTTGCATAATATAGAATATTACAATTAGAATACTTATCGCAAATTAAATTTTCACCAGAAGAAATGCCAACTGCACAACAAAAATGTTCCAGAACAGTCAAAAATATTGAAATATACGTGCTTCGAAATAACAGACAGATTTGTCAAATGAACTCTTCAAAAACACGATCTCTCCTTTGTCGCGTGATACTTAATCATTAATTATGATATATATTTGTTTAAACAATAAATGCTTAAAATTCTCTTAAATGCTCTATAAATGCTCTGATCGAGCTTAAATTCTGAGCATATTCTCGAGAACATTTGCTCAATATAAATTCTTGGGCATTTAAGAACTCTATGGAGGCGACAATGCCCACCAAGCTCAAAAGATACGCGCGGGGAATAAAACGTTAAGAGTAGGGTTTAGTTTGGGAACCAGCGATGCGCGGCGCTAGTGTCATGAACCAGTTAGACAAATGAAAATTCTACAAACATAAATCTAGCTATCGTCAAAATCAAAATTTTTCTTATACAATTGAATTTACTACTGAAATTTGAAGGTTCATGTTAACACTGATTAATTTCAAAGTCTTATTTTAATACTTGTTAAACTACAGAGAAAGAAGAATCAATACCTATACAAGGCAACCTAGTGTCGACTTTGATTAAAACACAGAATTACACTGGTAACTTTGAAGTCTATAATCTGTCAATAAAAACATATCATATTGACAGAGGCGGATGTAGGTCTCAGGCCGACCTAGGCCATCAAATGAATTTATAACTCTATATTAATTTTTCGTGCTTTGATTCTAGTCTCTAGTTCGTCCTGAGCTTTGGAAAATTATGTTGAGTGGGGAAGGTATGTTATAGTCAGACATATGAGTATTCTACGAACATAAATCTAGCTATCGTCAAGACCGACATTCTTTCTTATACTATTGAAATTTCTGCTGAAATTTCGACTTTGATTAAAACTCAAAATCGCAGTGCCAAGAATTGTCATATTCTGAAACCGATGACATTAGCGGAAGTTCAAAATATTTATCCAAACAGATGTTAATAATTTTTTTCCAAGACGTTGCATAATTCGTGCACAACAACATCCGGCGTTTCGGGAGTCGAGCGAATTTTGAGCAAGCGGAAAGATACAGTAAGAAAATTGTTCAGAAAGGTTCAGAATATTTTTCTGTAAAGTTTTGCTAAATTAAAATAGTAGTTAAGAAACTGTTGATGTTTTAATTTTCCGGCGCAATCGATTTTCTCCCACGTAGACTGCGGCCTGTACGTTACCCCATAGAGATTTTGTAATAAAAAACACGATAAATATAGAAAATCATAGTTTATTAAACATGAAGAGTTGTTTTCAATATTATTATGGATATTTTGGTTCCAGGGTTATTAATTATGTTACATCTCTATGTATCAATAAATAATTAAAAATATGCTTTATTTCTCATCCGATGAGATAATAGAGTCGTCAATTGCGTTATTTTTAATGCTTGAATTGGAGTACTGATTGGGAAATGCTCGTCTTTCAGGAGAAAGGAACCGCAAAAAACTCTTGACATCATTCATTTAGCCTTAGTGATTCCGACGATTGGAGGAGGCATTTTTTCAATTTCAGGTAGTTCAGTTGTTGGCTCTACCGTAAATGATAGAGGATTTTTCAGTCTATAATTGTCAAAAGTTTCTACTTTACCAGTGGATGAGTAGTGAATTTTACATAAGCCTTGCTTATTTTCATCCTCTTCGGATACTGTATCGTTTTCTCAAATGATGCTTCGAAATTGTGTACAATTTTGTTTGCAGATTTAACAATCATGAACGGGGGATCTCGGGTGTTCCCAATGCGGTTTTTGTACTGACTGGATGTTTCGATTCGCTCCATTTTTTTTTTCTTCAAGAATACATTCCAAAATTCCAGTTGGGTTGGCAACAGGAGTTACCACGAACTGGAAAAACGCAGCAAATATTAACGCCAAGATGAATAGATAGTGTTAATAAGTATGCAAATACCGTTTTGTTTCTGTTTTGACCACTACTTGCATCTGAGAAAATTTATATTTTTTGTGTCACTTTTCATAGTTTTCGTGTTCCTATACGTAATCACATACAGCACAGTGGGTACAAGTATAGACTTATATATTGCAATTTTAGCTATATTTGTTACATTTTTACTTCTAATAATAGCTCCTACACTGCCGATAATCTTTCTACCCTGGTTTATACGTCTGGATATCTCTGCATCTATCTTTCCGTCAGCAGTAAATAAACTTCCAAGATACACGAACTCATCAACTTGTTCTATCCCCTTTTCGTTTAAGACAATGTTGTATAATGTTTTCTCACCCCTTCTTTCAAGCATGATAATTTTTGTTTCAGTCACGTTAATCTTAAGACCCATACTCTTCATGCTGATATCTAGTCTGCTCATCATTCTCTGAAAATCGTCGACTGATTTTGCCGTAAAAATCTCATGGTCTGCAAACGCGAGTCCACGCACTTTCACTGTCTCGGAATCAACAACTTCTACGTCTGAGAGAGCTATTCTTAGACATTTGTCCATGTATATATCAAACATTCAAGAGGACACAAAGCGATCTTGCTTTGTGTCAATCTTTGTGAGCAATCGTTCGGTTGTCCATTTACTCTTACACTCGCTTGACTACCATTATATATTGCATTTATTGCTTTTAAAAGCCAACCATTCACTCCATACTCTTTCAGGGCTTCTCAAAGTTTAGATCTATTCACCTTATCGAAAGCTTCCTCCAGTTCAACAAATGCACAGAAAACGCTTTTGTTCAATTGATACATGTATACTAGTTTGTATTATAATTTCAATTATTTTTCCTTTTTATCGACTTTCCTGAAAAAAATTGATTGAATGAAATTGAAAGATTGAAAGAATGAAAGAATGAGCGAAAAATGGAGAAGAGAAGGAGGTGACCTTACACGGGTAGAAATTTATCCTTTCAGGTGCTGCAGACTCCTACTAGTTGTGCAGAGCATCGAAGGGCCAAAGCATAACACCAGATGCGGCGCTCGTACTAAATCACAGCCAACGCATTTATGAAGGCAGTAAAACCCCCTTAGCACTGCCGCCGTACGAAGGAGGCCTGTCACGCATCCCCAAGGAGCTAATGTCACGCGAGAGTCCTAAAGAAAAAGTAGGCGGACCACCAAAGTCAATGTATTATTCAGTCTTCTTCACCATGTCTGCATATTCTGTATTTCCTAATTACATGCCTCAAATTACTAACTTCACATTTTACACTTTTATGATCCTAAGAAGATTCTGGTTACACAAAGTTACGAGGAGCTGGAATGGGTAATGGGTATTCTCTGTGGATGTTTCGCTTAAATTAATCTGGGTGTTGCTTCTCCTTGATCAGATGATAAGATGGGATTCAAAGGATACAATGTATCCTCAGCGCCTTCCCTGCGGGGCCTTCCTTCCTGATGATAACAATGTTCTGTACTGACTTGTAGTCTTTGGCCAGTACTGGGCTAGTACATATAGGAATATAGGGATAGTAATGATTAGAATAAACTATAACAAAAATTGTTTAAAAATAATTATCAGTGAAGCACACGGTTGAATTGTTAATATATTGTAAATATACTTATATTTAATCGAAAGATGTAGGTATGTCACAATGCTCGCAAATCGTCGATATTAACCATTACGCTATCACGCAAACTGTCTTCTGTTACAAAAAACCGAAATATATTTTTCTGCATGTAAGTATTTTAACATTGTGATTTTGTGAACTATCTCTTAGAACGAGTCAACTGCTATAAATAAGTTTGCAGCACTATCAAAAATTGGGTTTCGACTTTTGAAAAATATCAGCATACATGTATGTTGACAATACCTTGAATTGACACCATTTTTAAAAATTTTCAAACACAGATCTTTTCAAATCCCTGATTTATGTAAGATGAGAGTTTTCAAACATTCTCGAATTTAAATTTTTCAAAAAAATGAAATATATCTCACACACGAATAGAGATACTTAAAAAAAACAATATTTTCGAGGTCTACAAAAAGGGAATATACTCTCAGTCTTCTTTCTGTAAAAATTGATAAATTTTCAAATATTCCGAAACTAAAATTTTCAAAAGTTTGAAATACCTCGAAAGCGGCTATAGATACTTCAAAAATAACAAAATTTTCTGATTTCTGGCTAATATTCGCCTTTTACGCCTGGGTTGTTAATCATTTAATCTTTCAATTCTAACTAGTTCTTCACTGCACATTATCTAGTCTTAGTTGTTCTGCAGTTTCAATTAGCTATTTACTTCAATTTCAACAGGGCCTAAAACTGTGTGCAACTCGACACACTTCGTGCAGTTCTAAATTTTAAGCAAGCAGTTCAAAATTGAAAAGGGTGCTGTAGAAAATTTTTTGTTTTAAATAAAAATTTTGCTGAAAACAAAATGCAGAAAAGTACCAGATTCCTAGTCAATGACACACGCCTAATGATCCGCAAAAGCTCTGTATTTACGACCAAAAATGATTATTTACCTCTTATTTACTCTGGAATTTATTGTAATAATTATATCGTTATTACCTCTGTATGTACATTAACCGAAGCGACCCGAGTAAAAAAAAACTCCCACTGGGATCTCATTGAGATCCTGCATAAAGTCCCGCTAAAGTACTAGGTATGAGAGGAAACAGTACTTAAGTACCAACTTTGCTCAAAACTTTTTGAAAGTCCAAATAGGGACAAGAGTACCAGAAAAGTCTCACATCATTTTCTTCAAGCAAGTCTTTTTCAGGACCTAAGTCCCGGAAAAGTTCCACTTAAATTTTTTAAAATTTTACTACTCCTAAATAATTTATGGGATAAAAGTACTAGAAAAGAAAATGTTCTGAATATGTTTCGTTTTACCAGAACATTATTAGGACTAAAGTACCGGAAAATTGCAATTGAAATTATATTTTTGAGGAGAATTTTTCTCAGGACAAAAGTACCGGAAAACGCCCACATAAGTTTTTTTAAAGCAGGACTTTCTTAGAACTAAAGTACCAAACATGACCCACTTCATTTTTTTTTGAGCAGGACTTTTTTAGGACAAGAGGACCGGAAAAGTTCAACTAACATTTTTTTTGAGGAGGATTCGTTCAGGACAAAAGTACCGGAAAAGTCCCACATAACTTTTTTTTAAGCAGAACTTTCTTAGAATTGAAGTACCAAAAATATCCCACTTACTTTTTTTTTGAGCAGGACTTTTTTTAGGACAAGAGTACCAGAAAAGTTAAACTTACATTTTTTGGAGAAGGATTTGTCTAGGACAAAAGTACCGGAAAAGTCTCACATAATTTTTTTTAAAGTAGGACTTTCTTAGAACCATGGTACCCAAAAAGTCCCACTTAATTTTTCCTTGAGCAGGACATTTTTAGGTCTAGAGTACCGGTAAAGTCCAAGTCAATTTTTTGTTTGTTTTGAGGATGATTTGTTAAGGACAAAAGTACCAGAAAATTCACACATCATTTTTTTTTCAAGTGAGGTTTTCTTTAGGACCAAAGTCCCAAAAAAGTTCCACTCATTTTTTTTCTAAAATTTTACAAGTCCTAAATAATTTATGGGACAAAAGTACTAGAAAATATCAATTTTTTTTCGAATATTGTACAAGTGCTGATGAGATTTATATCCCAAAAAAAGTACTGCTCAAATAGAACTGAAGTTCCAAAAAAGTTCAAAGTATGTCCCACTTTACCAGGACATTTTTAGGACTGAAGAACCGGAAAATTTCAATTGAAATTATATTTTAGGGGGGAATTCGTTTAGTATAAAAGTACCGGAAGAGTCCCGCATAATTTTTTTTTTTGAACTAGGCATTTTTCAGAATTAAAGTACCAAAAATTTCCCACTTAATTTTTTTTAGCAGGACTTTCTTAGGACAAAAGGACCAGAAAAGTTCAACTTACATTTTTCTGAAGAGGATTTGTTTAGGGAAAATGTACCGGAAAAGTCTAACATAATTTTTCTTTAAGGAGGACTTTCTTGAAACTGAAGCACCAAAAATGTCCCAGTCAATTTTTTTTGAGCTAGACTTATTTAGGACAAAAGTACCGGAAAACTTCAACTCACGTTTTTTTGAGAAGGATTAGTTCAGGACAAAAGTACCGGAAAAGTCTCACATGATGTTTTTTTGACTAGGACTTTCTTAGAACTCATGTACCGGAGAAGTCCCACTTAATTTTTTTCAGCATGACTTTTTTAGGACCAAAATACCGGAAAATTTCGATTAAAATTATTTTTTTGAGGAGATTTTCTTCGGGACAAAGGTACTGAAAAAGTCCCACATAATTTTTTTTTTGAAGCAGGACTTTTTTGGAACTAAAGTACCAAACATGACCCTCTTCATTTTTTTGAGCAGGACTTTTTTAGGACAAGAGGACTGGAAAAGTTCAACTTACATTTTTTTTGGGGGAGAATTTGTTTAGAACCAAAGTACTGGAAAAGTCCCACGTATTTTTGTTTGGCAGAACTTTTTGAGGACTAAAGTCCCGGTAAAGTCCAAGGCAATTTTTTGTTTGGAAAAATTTTGAAGTCCTAAATAATTTATGGGATGAATGTACTAGAAAAGTACCATTTATTTTTCGGAATTTGTACAAGTGCTGAAGGAACTCGTCCTAGAAAAGTACTGGTGAAAATCAAATAAATTATGTGGAACTTTCCCTGTATTTTGCTCCTAAACAAATTCTCCTAGAAAAAAATTAAGTTGAACCTTTCCAGTACTTTAATCCTTAAAAATTTCCTGCTAAAAAAATTAAGTGGGAAATTTCCGGTACTTTAGTTCTAAAAAAGTCTTGCATAAAACAAATTATGTGGGAATTTTCCGATACTTATGCCCTAAAAATAACCTCTACAAATAAAAATTCAAGTTGAACTTTTCCGGCACTTTTGCTCTAAAAAGTACTGTTTAAGGAAGAAAAATAGGTGAGAATTTTCTGGTACCTTATTCTAAAAAAGTCCTGCTCAGCGGAAACAATGTGTGGGAATATTCCAATACTTTCGTTCTAAACAAATCCTCTTCAAAAAAAAATTTTAAGTTGAACTTTCACGGCACTTCAGTCCTAGAAATGTCCTACTCAAAGAAAAAATTAAGTGGGACTCTTTCGATACTGTAGTTCTAAGAAAGTTCTGCTTTGAAAAAAATTATGTGATACTTTTCCGGTAATTTTGTCCTAAACGAATCCCTCTCAAAAAAAATTGAGTTACACTTTTCCGATCCTTTTGTCTTAAAGAAGTCCTGCTGAGAAGAAGATAAGTAGGACATTTTTTGTACTTCAGTTTTAAAAAAGTCCTGCTTAAAAAAATTATGCGGGACTCTTCTAGTACTTTTATCCTAAACAAATTCTCCCCTAAAATATAATTTCAATTGAAATTTTTCAGTACTTCAGTCCTAAAAATGTTCTGGTAAAGTGGGACATACTCGGAACATTTTTGGAACTTCAGTTCTATTTGAGCAGTACTTTTTTGGGATATAAATCCCATCAACACTTGTACAAATTTCGAAAAAAGAATTGATCTTCCTCAGTATTTTTGTCCCATAAATTATTATTTTTTTATTATTTATTATTATTATTATTTGGTACTTTTGTCCTAAAAAAATCATCCTCAAAAAAAAAATGTAAGTTGAACTTTTCCAGTCCTTTTGTCCTAAAAATGTCCTGCTCAAAAAAAATGAAGTGGGACATGTTTGGTACTTTAGTTGTAAGAAAGTCCTGCTTAAAAAAAAATTATGTAGGACTGTTCCGGTACTTTTGTCCTAAAAAAATTCTCCTCAAAAATATAATTTTAATTGAAATTTTCCGGTACTTTAGTCCCAAAAATGTTCTGGTAAAACGACATATATTTAGACCTTCTTTGGTGCTTTAGTTCTATTTGAGCAGTACTTTTTGGGACCTAAATTCCATCAGCACTTGTACAAATTTAAAAAAAAATGGATGCTTTCTAGTACTTTTGTCCTATAAATTATTTAGGACTTGTAAAATTTAGAAAAAATTGAGTAGAACTTTTCCGGGACTTTTGTTCGGAAAAAGACTAGCTTGAATAAAAATGATGTGAGACTTTTCTGGTACTTTTGTCCCTATTTGGACTTTCAAAATGTTGTAAGAAAAGTTGGTACTTGAGTACTGATTTGTCTCATACCTACTACTTTATCGGGACTTTGTGCGGGATCCCAATGGGACTTTTTTTTTACTCGGGGAACTGGGATTCACCAACCAACGTAGGATTTCGAAGATTTGAAGATATTTTTAAATATAACAAGGTATATCTAAAGATTTTGGAGAATTTTTAAAAAAATTTAGAGAAGAAGAAAACAAAGAAGCTTTAAAGAAATATCACCAGACTTTTTCGTAGAATTTATTCACAACAATTGAGGGATTCCATAGGATTTCAAAGATTTGAAGAGATTTCGAAATATTGCAAGGTATTTCCAATGATTTTTTAAAATTTCGAAAATTTTAGGATGTTTTAAAAGATTCTAAGGTATGTCCAAAGAATTTGAAGAATTTCAAAGATTTCACGATATGTTAAACGAAGTGTCATTATAAAGTTTCATTATAAAGGATTTTCGAAGCTGCAAATGCATTTTATTAAATTTTCCAGGACTTTAGGAAACATCATCAGATTTCATGAAATTTCACGAGATTTCAAGGGATCTTATAATATTTCAAAGGTTTCAAGAGATTCTTAATTATTCCGAGGTATTCTCAAAAATTTAAAGGAATTTCAAATAATTTAGGATATTTGAGAAGATTCCAAGAAATTTTCAAAACGTGCCAAGAATTTAAAGGTATTACAATGGATTTGAGAGATTTTAGGGTATTTTGAAACATCCTATGTGATTTAAGAAGTGTCAAGGAATTTCCGATTACTTCAATGGTTTTTATATATTGAAAAATAATGTCATACAGTTTTAAAGAATTTCGGAATATTTGGAAGTATGTTATAGGACCTGTGAGGTTTTAGAATATTTTAAAAGATTCGAAGGAATTTTAACAGATTTAAAAAGATTTCCGAAGATTTCAATGATTTTCAGAGAACTTAAAAGGTCTCAGTTGATAAATTTTCCAGGCTTTCAGAAAATATCAGATTTCATGGAATGTCACGGGTTTTTCAAGTGATTTTATGAGATTTGGAAGGATTGCAAGGATTTGAGGTGATCTTATAATATTTCAAGTGGTATCAAGCAATTCCATGAAATTTGAGGGATTTTAGTAGGATTTCTAAGATTTCATGGGCTTTTTTTCATTTTAAGGGCAGCTGCGAGCTGTCCTTGATGTCTTCCGGCCCATCGTTGATTGCACCAAATCAGTTCCATGAGGGAATTTTTCTCATAGAAAAAAGTAAATTTTAGAAAAAATATATGAGAGTTAATACAATTATTTAAAACTTGAAACAACCTAGTTTCGCCGAGGTAGCGCTATATCTGACCTAATCAGGAAAAGTACGAAGAAGGCCCTTTTCAGAAAAAACGGCAAGAACTACCTATTCAGGAACGGAGGAAAGAAGGTGTCGTTTCAGAAAAATAGCGAACAAGGTGCCTATTGGTACAGAAAGAGAGCCAAGAATGTGTACCTATTTAGAAATGAATTTTTGTTACCCCAATTTGAGTTGGCAGCATTAGCAGCATTAAAAAAAATATTAATAATTTTCTCTTTCTCTATTATGTCCATAATCCATATACAACTACGACAATATTCTAAGCATGTTCGATATCGATTTCAATAAAGGTCGAGAGTTAGATGTTTGTTCTAAACATAAAACTTGTAGTAGCTGATTATTAAAGGACTAATGCCTTCGGAGTACAATTATTTTTATAATGATTCAATAAACTAGAAGAATATACCCAGAGGATCCGCTATTAATTTCCTTATTAAGTGCATTTTGCGCTACATAATAGAGAAATAGAAAATCAATTTTAGAAGGATTTTTAAAAAATACTGCTAGTGCTACGAATTTAAATTCAAGAAACAAAAATTCATTTCCGAATAGGTATATTCTTGTGTCTTCTTCTGAGTAGACACTTTCTTGCCGGTTTTTCTGAATAGGCACGATCTTCCTTCTTTTCCTGAATAGAGACGATATTGCACTTACCCGACGTTTTGAAATATGATATATTTTTGCAAGCCATCTTTTGAAACAATGAAACATCTTTTGAATTTTTTGAATCTTTTGAAACTCACCTTGCAATCCAGCAAAAACAACATCATAAGGAGTTGGATAAAAGCAACGCGAGGTGATAGGACTCTGAGAATAAAAAACTTTTGTGGGCCTCGATAGTTCCGAAATGTTCCATTCACATTCAATACAACAATCAGTTATGTAATCTTGCTCATTCGACGTTTCAATATCCTATCATGAAATATTCTTATAAATTTTTGTAAAGAGTTTATAAACTCAAATTTTTTTCAATTCAATTTACCTCGTCTTCTGGGGCGTGGACAGGGAGAAGAACTTTGTTCAAAACCTCGGAGTAAACAATAAATGTTACAGATCTTCCAGACAAAAAAATCAAAGTATTTACAGACAGTTTGACAGATGCTGCACTAAAAGGCATTTCATGAGTATTTTTGTGAAGAATATTGCCTCCACATCGTCTTTCTTCCAACAAACGAAGCAATATAGTATTAAAAATTTCCACCTTAAAATCACTCATTTGCATAGCTCACATTGAGGTCATATTTTTTGGATACATTCCAATCTTTCCTTTAAAACAAAGTTCCGATTGAACTCAATTTGTGTGTGTGGTTCTGTGCAATTTGAAGAGGTGACTGAGCGAAGAAAGTCGATGAAGAAAGTCAATATTCATGGGAGGATTCAGCAGCGGATTCCGATGCCACCCACTTGGTAAACTGGTTCTACGGTTCGCTGGGTAGGCAATAATAATACCAAGGCGTGCAATGGGTCAATGAGGTGCTTGTATGGTGAACACGTAATACTTTGCATACCGCATAGATATTCTTCGCGGGCGTTGCATCGCAGCACTATTATGGAATGCTTTGGCATATTTTATTGCTAAGTGAAACGCGTATAAATCAGCATAATAACATATATATGCCAGCTTTAAAAATCGATTAACTAAACGATCAACACTTTTTTTGTTTTTAATGAATTTATAAACAATTTTTGGTCTACTTCCGAAAAGCGCATACCTCCGATTGATTAAAAACTCCATATTCCTATGTATTATAACGCGCTGATCACAAATATTATAGTGAAAATACCCGCGAATTTAAATTTCACGGTCAAAATCCCAAAAGACTATAAAAAATTTTACGTTCTTTCTATTTCAGTAAATAATGGAAATTTACAAAAAGGCTTTGGAAAAAGTAGTAGAATGTTTGAAAATACACCTTTTATGTCGAAGTTTTTGTAAAAAACCATCATTTTTCGAGAGAAGAAGGAAAATGTTGGTACAAAGCTTAGAATTGCTTGGAACGGGACTTGTGGTATTCCTGTGACTAGTCACAGATAAAATGTATGTCACAGCCCTGCTCTCTGTCAATGTAGCGGGAGGGGAAGGCACCACTGTGTCTAGTCATATGAATAATTTAAGTCACACCCCTACCCCTCTCCAATGTCTCATGGGGCGGGAAACCATTGTGGCTACTCACTGAAATAATTTAAGTCACACTTCTATCCCTTTCAGATGTTTAAGTCACACCGCTAAACACTATACAGTATTTCTGAGATATTGGCTGTCTCCTTCCCACCTATGTCCGGTCTCTAAAGTTTTGCGTCTCCACTCCATTCTACGCGCGCTTATTCAACCCTGCAGGAATTTTTCCTACAATTTAAGTCACACCGGTATATACTGTGTAGTATTTCTGAGATATTGGCTGGCTCCTTCCCGCCAATGTCCACTCTCCAAAGTTTCGCCTCTCCCACTCATTCTACGCGCGCGTATTCAGCCTTCCAGGATTATTTTCATGTTTATTCAAAACAGATATTTCATATTAATAAGAAAATATTTTTTGATTTAAGTAACTTTAAATAAGAATATCAATAAATACAATAAATATATTTGAATTTGATGAAACGAGGTGTTTCGGGATTCAATCGTGTGCAAAACTACGAATCTTGCCGACGTTTCGTGAACATTGCAGTTCACTTCTTCAGGGCTAACCTGAA
>JAUMHM010000085.1:29581053-29596983 GCA_032362435.1 Melikaiella ostensackeni
AACATTTTGTAAATATAATCATAATGTCATATTGGTACTTATAAAAACTAAATAAATTTGTCAGAAGTATGTATTCTTGAAATCTTGATTTTGAAGGCTACAATGATCTGAATTAAATTCCATGAAGTCTTTTGAAAATTTTGTAACACGCGTCTTTTACGAGAGGTTGGGGTTTGGACGATACTGCCGAAAGAATGACAATTTCGCCCGTGTTCTGAGTCGTACGTCGTAAATTTTGTACAAGTGTATCTAAAATGCTTTTCGTTAAAATATGAAAAATTTTTTGGGTTGAGAGTTTAGTATATGTCGCGACATCAGACAGTTCGCTTCGATCGCTGTTTTCCGGATAAAAATTTATTACTATAGAGCATAGGTTTTTTGTGAACTTTAAACAAAAGTGTTCGTCTTTTTCCAAGATTGACAAACATAAAGAGGAAAGGTAATAAAGCTGTTAATTCAAAAAGAGATCTTGTTAGATACAACAAAATTTGAGATGGAATCATTTATTGGATATAATGGCTTTAGTCTTGTGCCATAATTTAGAAATTGCAGGAATTAATTTCCAATAAAAAAATTGAATGATCCGAATTTGGGATTCATTCAGAATTATTCGTCTATGTTAAATTTTCAATTTTCATGTAATGTATGAAATATGTACAAAAAAAACTAAACTTACTATCAATCATATCTGTTTTATTTTCAGGTGAAAACAATATTTTTTAATCTAACAATTCATCAATTTTATGTCTGTTGTTTTTCCTATAAATTACCCCTGATGAGGAAGTCTAAATTGGCTTCGAAACATGTCGGGTCCCCAGTACTGTAAGAAAGACGAAGAAAAGAAAGAGTGTGAGGATGGTTTTGCTTGTCTCTTTCTTTTTTCTCCCCTTTTTTCTTCCTGTTGTGTACATTTATTGAACATCTGTCTCTAATGAGTCGAAAAAACAGGTAGTCTCAAAGTCTATTTTTGAATTGTGAACTTTTTGGGTGGTCTTCTTCATTACACAAAAAATTTTCATAAGAAAATAGATTTTATTTCAATCTTTGGGAGGAATCAGATAACGTTTGAAATTACATTAATGACTGCATTCAAATAGTTTCACTTAACAGGCAGTAACGAAATGGAATTAAATTTTTGGCCGGATCCCTGTGCAATATAGACAGGAATATGTACTGAAATATGAGTGTCCAGGAAAGTATTTTTATGCTTAGAGTGTGTAGTGAGAGGAATTTGAAAAATGCAAAATGCAAAATTCTCCAGGAGTGCTATACAAATAAATGTGTAGCGTGAATACTTTTACGAACTGTTTTTTCAGTGCTACTAAGTCTAACTTGAACTGCAAAATACAATTTTGAAAAAAAATTTGGTGACAAATTTTCTTATTGCGAAAGTGCCCTGTATGTGAAGAATTACCCATATGGGATTCGGGCCCACTGCGCTCCTATTAGTCATAACTATCATTAGGCATTACCTGGTAAGAGAAGCAAAATTCCTCAAAGCACCATCGCTCTAGAGGCTTTCGTTTTTGAGGTACCATTTCAAGAAAAAATTAATGCACAAAAGTCATTTTTTGGATTCGCAATATTTAGCTCATTGAAATCTGTCGATACGGTATAAAATGTGAGACACATTGATGTTCAATTACGATTACTTAAGAACAGATGTAATTTGGCAAATTTTTAAACAATATTTATACAAAAATTCACAGTTGGATTATTTTTTTTATGGAATCAGCTAAAAATCTATTTTCGAAGACACTTTGCTATAATACTTTGTAAAAAGGCAACAATTGTCAATTTTTGAAATAAATGCATAGCTTGATTACTTTTCAATGAGGACCAATTTTTTTTGCGGAATCAACTCAAAATGTCTTTCTAATGACTCGTAGCAAAAATACTTTATAACAGTTGTTGACTATTTAAAGACTTCTTTTAACAAATTAACAGTTTATTTATTCTTCAATGAATAGACTCCATTTTTTTACACAATAAGCTCAAAAGATCTTTTTGAATATTCTTTATCATGATACTTTGCAAACTGACAACAATCGTTAATTATTTAAACAATTTTTGTAAACAAATGCACAGTTTGGCCAGTTTTCATTTGTTAGGCTCAGTACTTTTGCGGAATTAATAAAAAATCTTTTTCCAATGAATTTTTGCTATGACACTTTACAAATTGACAACGACTGTCAATTATTTGAGTAATTCTTATGAAACAATGTTGAAGCAGTTAACAACTGTTTAAATAATTACCAATGGCTGTTAATGTTGCATGCATTCGTACGTTTCATGTATGACAAAATACTAAATCTCTTTCTGTTGAGCCAATTGTAGGAAGAGTATTAGGAGTTTGATTGTAAGAAAGAGTCAAAACTGGAAAGAGAATTTGGATTATTTTCAGCAAGTTATAGATATTTGCAAATATAATTTAAAATAAATTTATTATACTTCTTGTAGAGATCTTTATCGCTCTAGAAAAATGATCAGTGCTCTCATCTTTTCTCGTTTTCAAATTGAAGAACTTCATAGAATAACTGGTTCTTTTGCTCATAAGGCACTGTCGAAGGAATCTAAAAATTGAAAAACTATCAGTACTCTCGATGAACTTTTCTATTATCTCCACGAACTCTTCAACCTTCTCTCAGTTACTCATTGATCTTTTATACTTGCCATCAATTTCTTCCTTCATCTTATTCTTTTTATTTTAATTTTTTCACTGATCTTGAATCAGTCGAAATTCGGTGTCAATTTCTGTTCAGCTGTTGCTAATTTCGAATACGCTCTTTTAATTCTGGATCCACTGCTGTCAGTTTCGGATCCCCTATCAGTTCTAGACCCAAATAAATGCTATTCAACAAGAGTAAACTTCAAATGACCCTTGCCTACAATATAATTAAGGCTGAAGAAGAAAATTTGCCCTTTTCGTTAAACTGGATGCCTTTGATACTAACTGGTATATTTGATTTTTTGCTGATAACGCTCTGATGGAAGAATCTGAAAATTAAAAAACTACCAGTGCTGTTGAAACATTCTTCTATTATCTCGACGAATTCGCCAATCTTCTCTCAGTTGTTCATTGATCTTTCATACTTGCCATCCAATTCTCCATTCATCCTGTTCTTCTCATTTGGATTTTTTCACTGATCCTGATTCAGTTGATATTCAGTGTCAATTTCTGTTCAGCTGTTGCTGAATTCGAATCCACTCTTTTAATTCTGGATCCACTGCTGTCAGTTTCGGATGCTCTATCAGTTCTGAACCCAAATGAATGCTATTCAACAAGATTAAACTTCGAATGACACGTACATTATATGTAATGCTGTAGAAGAAAATTCGCCCATATCGTTAAACTCAAGGCCTTTGATGCTAAGTGGTACATCTGATTTTTTGCTGATGAGGCTATGGCGGAAGGATCTAAAAATTAAAAAACTAGCAGCACTGTTGGTAAACTCTTTAATTATCTCGACGAATTCTTCAATCTTCTCTCAGTTGTTCATTGATCTTTCATACTTGCCATCAATTTCTTCATTTATCGTGTTTTTCTCATTTAAATTTTTTGACTGATCTTGATTCAGTCGAGATTCAGTGTCAATTTCTGTTCAGCTGTTGCTAATTTCGAATACGCTTTTTTAATTCTAGATCCACTGCTGTCAGTTTCGGATTCTTTGTCAGTTTTGGACTCAAATGAATGCTATTTAACAAGAGTAAACTTTGAATGACACTTGCCTACATTATAATTGAGGCTGAAAAAAATTTGCCTTTTTCGTTAAACTGAAGGCCTTTGATACCAAGTGGTATATCTGATTTTCTGCTGAGAAGGCTCTGACGGAAGAGTCTGAAAATTAAAAAACTATCAGTGCTGTTGGTGAACTCTTCTATTATCGTGACGAATTGTCCAATCCTCTCTCAGTTGCTCATTGTTCTTTTATACTTACCATCAATTTCTGCATTCATCTTGTTCTTCTCATTTGAATTTTTTCACTGATCCTGAACCAGTCGAAATTCGGTGTCAATTTCTGTTCAACTGTTGCTAATTTCGAATCCGCTCTTTTAATTCTGGATCCACTGCTGTCAGTTTCGGATCCTCTATCAGTTCTGAACCCAAATGAATGCTATTCAACAAGAGTAAACTTTGAATGACACTTGCCTACATTATAAGCAACGCTGAATAAGAAAATATGCCCTATTCGTAAAATGGAAGCCCTTTGATGCTAAGTGGTCCGATTGGAAGGGTTTCGGTATAAGATAAGTATAAGTGAACTTTAACATGGAATGAGTATGGGTATTCCGTGCACGAAAATTCAAAGTGTAGCCAGATGGTAGCGAGGAAAAGAGCCCGTCTCACGATATTGGCAGGATAGGACTCGGGCACAGTGGCGTGAGCAGATCTGAAATCACTTTTACGTAGGCTATAAGGTGCTTTACACACTTTTGCGGCGGGAGTAGACAGCCCGCTTAAAGGTTTTGTAGACGATGTCCATGAGCGAACGTAACGTACGTAGATAAGATCCCTCTTGGTTCAGGAGGAGCGCGAAACGTATGCAGGAAGGACCGGCGTATGCCAACCTAACCCAACTCGATCCAACCGAAGGCTTTACAGAGCAGGCAGAGTGTAATTGGCTGAAGCCAGGCAGATCGTATCGACTCCTGGATCGAGATCCTCGCACCCACAACTTGCAACTGCAACTGCAACTGCAACCGCGCCGACACCATCGTGGCCCAGTCCCGTTCGAAATTCCAGCTTCACGCAGAAGCCAAATTTGCTTTTTTTTCATGTGCAAACGTATTCTACTATTATGTAAGGTTTTAGTTCAAGTTAACGTCTTTGGAAGATGTTTACACATAAGACTGTGTTAGGTTGTAGTTGAGGACGCATGTACTGATTTTATTTGAAGCGGATACCAAATTTCGCTTTTTTGATGTGTAAACATTTTAAACCGCGATATGGAGGGTAAAGTCTCTCTCAGAGCGTTAAGTGCCTTGGTCCACATGAAATTTTAGCTCAAGTTAACGTTCAGCGAAGACATCAACACACACGAATCTTTCTCAGGTTGTAATTTACGATTCGTGTGTTGATTGTGTTTCACGCAGAAGCCAAATCTATCTAACCCTTGTGATGTGTAAGCATCTCAGACAGAGATATGAAGGTTAAACCCTTTCTCAGAGCGTTACATGCTTTGGGTGACGTGAAATTTTCTTGGGTTATAGTTTAGGATGCATATACTGATTTCTTTTCATGCAGGAAACAAATCTTGCTTTTTTGATGTTTGAAGATCTGAAACCGAGATGTGGATGGTAAAGTCTCGGTCGGGGCGTTAAATGCTTTAACGTATATAAAATTTGAATTCAAGTAAACGTGTATCGAACATATTCACACATAAATCTGTCTTGGGTCTTATTCTAGGATGAATCTACTGATTTTTTATTTTATTAAGAGTGAACAATCTGAAAATTGGTTTGATGTAAGAATCGTCGGCTTCCTTTTTCCTTTCATCACTCTATTATGTCTTCTGAAATTCTCCTTTAAAAATCAGGGTAAAGTTTGCAGCATCTTTCCTGAAGCAATTTGCCTCTTGCTATTTTTAGGAGATCTTGATGAGTTTTTAAAATAGTATGATCCTACGAGGCTTTCAATTGATCCAGCGAATAAGATTTTGCGAGCCATGAGTTGAAAATTTGGTCAAATCAGTTAGATCTTATACCCACTCTGGATTTTCAATGTGGATACGCCTTTCTTTGTCATAATATCATCGCCTTTTTTGGCCTTCATTTGAAAAAAACGAAAGGTATTTACATAAAATATTTTTATTCGTGTGAAATCTACCCGGTCCGAATTTCTGTTCGTGTCTACGAATTGATAAAAAAAACAAGCAACACTCTTAAAGATACTCTTTCCCTTTAACAGAAGGTCTCATCTTCACAAAGTCCCTGACGTGCTGCACGCGTACATGTTTTACGATGATGGTCGTATTTAAATGCGGCGCTTTCACTGCTGAAATACGTTTTTAAGGCAAAGCGAAGGCGAATCATAAATCGTGTTAGTATACACATTGCACCTGCTTCTCCTGAAACATTCGTACTATACATACCTTACGAGGTACCTGTCCGGGTTGCGCGTAACCCCGCATTACAAGCGTTTGTCGAGGTGCGATAAGGATCATAACGTAATTATGCGCGTAATTCATTTAATTTGATGTTTCTTCCTCGTTACACGCCCATGCTCATACCTTCGTATGGTAACGAACCTTATTGGAAATACTATCACCCTCACCCATCTCCCACAAATCTCCTCTTCGTTCTCTTTTTTCTTCCCACCTTCTCCCTTGTCCTTCTTTCCTCTTTTTCTTTTCACTTTATTTCGTTTCTTAAATCTCGCTCATCTTCTTTATTTGCTGCTTACTTTGTTTCCATTATTAGATTTTCTGAATTTTTCTCCCTTCTATTTTCATTTTTTTTTTTCGCCTTTTTCGATAGGGATTTTTCTTGTCTGAATGGGGACATTGGCTCATAGGATTCGTATATGCGAAGGCGATAGCAGAACCAAAAGGATTCCCAGGTTTCTTGGCTTATCGGTCATCGAGTCCAGCTATATGGTATTACAATAACAAGCATAATGCACGATATTTCTTTAACCCAGACAAGCATTGCAAAAGCCAAGCGACGTTATTTATAAGCAGACTGGCAGATGAGTGCCCGATAGTGAAGGCAAATATTACCACCGAATCCCGTACGATCTCCTCGAACCTCGTGTATGATGATAGCGACTTTATCTTCAGTCAATTTCAACATCGCGATAGACTTAAACCTCCTCAAAGTGTGTGGATTGTAGAAGGACAGCGACTTAAAGATGAAGAATTAAGCGACTTGCTTAATTCTATTTTTGCTGCTTCCTTTTCAATTTTTATTGCTCGACTTCTTCCACTTTTCCTCTTCTTCCTCAAATATTCTTACTTCTTCGTTATTTTACTTCCTTTCGCGTTTTTTATCCTTTTCTTTCTGGCAAACGTAGCTTTTTTTATTCCTCTTTTTAAGAAGAGTACTCTTTGGTTAAGTTTTAAACAAAATAGACTTCAAACTTTTACCACAACATCTTTCTGTATAATGTATTGGACAATCCAAATTTTTGGTTGATCGTCTTACATAACTAGTTTTCATTCATTATATTTTCTGAAATGTATTTTAGGAAAGTTTTTAAAAATTCAATCTACGCTGTTTCAATTATTTGAACCGCATTATTTTCTCATTTTCCAAACAAAAATAATTATATGAAAGATTCATTTAGTTTGAAAATAAGAAGGGGACAAATAAAATATATTACAAGATCAAATTTTGACATCATAGATCATCATTTGCCCTTAAAAATCATTTTCTCTCTCCAAACGGAGGGAAAATTTTAATTTTCTTTTGTAACCTCATTTCAAGACGCGATGTTTAGGAATATCCGTTTAATATTCAAAAGAAGCAAAGTGACATTTTCAAATGCTTTTATTGCTACCAGAAGTGAACTATTGTTTAATAGCTAGCCAGTATGATCATAATCTAAAGACTCACTCTTAATATCATCACCCTGTTGAGAAAAAATTAATAGTAGTTGTTTTTTCATTCAGGGTCTTAAAAAACGTTCATCAAAATATCAGCCCCAAGAAAGGATGCTTTTTATTCTCAAAGGTAGTACTTCTTTTGAATAATTTGTTCTATACTTGCTTATACCTTAGTAGCTGATGACGAAAAAAATTTTTAATAACCTGGTTGGAACAAAACTTGAGAGAGTTTGAGGTAATTTTTTCAAGATTAAGTTTCAACCAGAATATTCAAAATGGACTGGAAGTGGCTCAGATGGTAACGTGCTTGAATTATCTTCCAGTATCAAGGATTCACACTCTGGAGGGTTCGAATCCCAATGCCGAAAAGTAAAAATACATTTGCAGTTTCGCTTTTATTCCATAAGGATGGTTGTATCAAGTCATAAAAATTTGAAAATATTACGTGATTGAACACTGTAAAAATTATAGATCTCTTTTTTTACGGTATTATTTTTTGTGTGTCCTGTTTTTAAATAGGATAACTTCATGCTGTTATTTTCAGTGTAAAACAAATGTCTGAGTTCCCAACAGTGGTGTCATTTTAGTACCACTCGAGACTGTTTTGTTCTGAGACATATTTTGATAACTGAAATCAACCCTCAAATAATACTTTGCTTTACAGTGGACATAATAAAGTCATATGTCTTGCATTTGCAATTTTAACGTGCTTGAATTTTTGGATACTCAAGATTTGATGTATTTTTAAATTTGTTTATCAATTGGAAGTTCAGTTGTGGTTTTATGGTGATTTAACTTTTAAATCAATGCTTTCTGGTTTCTAGAAGTCCATAGATATTTGTTTCTGAATCAGAATTTTGCCTTTTTCTTCTTGCGTATCTGCCATTTAAATCAAGAGTAAAACACGGTTTCCTTCAATGTCTTTATTACACATTTGAATAAATTTTGTTGTAAAATATTCATACAGTCAAATACTTCCTATATTTTATTTTTTTTCAATATCGTTTCTTTCCATCGTTTCTCGCCTTCGTTCTCATATTTTTTTCTTTTGTTAGATGAAACATTTTTTCAATTACCTAGTATTTTCATTAAATTTGTTTCTCTCTATATTGTCATTTATAAATTCAATAAATGGTCCTTGAAAATTAAACTTACATACTTGCAATAAACAAATACAACCATGTTAATGATTATAAGACAGTGGCGTTTTAGCCTTCTTAAGGACGTTGGATAAAGGGGACTTAGAAATTTTTTTGGTTACCCACAATTATGAACACGGCGCTGACCCCATATTTATTCACGGAAGTAGATTATAGGGTGAATAGACAAAACTCATAAAGTATTCGGGGTCTGATGAAATCCTGGAATCCATATAACGTGAAATACATCAAATTTTATAAGAAAATAAATATTTTGATAGAAAA
Source organism: Melikaiella ostensackeni (assembly GCA_032362435.1). NCBI lineage: Eukaryota > Metazoa > Arthropoda > Insecta > Hymenoptera > Cynipidae > Melikaiella > Melikaiella ostensackeni. The sequence continues at coordinate 29,590,022 of JAUMHM010000085.1, forward strand.
TATTAATTTTCTGAAACGTTGAAATGAACACCGAGCAGACAAATCCGGAGAAAGAGATGGCGAGTGTCAAACACACTTGACTTCAGTCGTATTTTACCGGCACAACACCGACACTAAATTAATAAAAAAACGCTTTGTATAGCATCCTTCCACAAACTAAGCTTCAAAATTATGAAGCGAATTTCGCGATTCAGTGCGAAACAAAAGTGAAAAATGCTTTCAAATTTTTTCAGAACTACGCTGCGGAAGATGACAGATAAAGAAGCAAGAGAAACCGATCTAGCAGCGCATTCACAAGACAGTAGCGGACACTTTTTGTACTAAAATGATAAAATCGCATATTACCCAGAGAGTCGCGGTTGGTAATTTATCTTTTTCCTCAAAACTAATCATCGGAATATATAAATAGAAACTAACATTTTTTGTCATAAAGATGCATCCTGAGATTATTTTTTGCGAAAATGCAAAGATAATACTATTTATTAAGTTATTTACTAAGTTCACAAATCATTTATAAATGCATAAATTTACTAAATTTAGACAATTGTTTATTACAAACTTCACAAGTCAGTTTCTTTTATAAATGAATAAATTTATTAGCTTTGCAAAATTATTTATTTCCGAATTCAGAAGCCTATTTCCATTATAAATAAATAAACTTACCAACTTTGCGAAATTATTTATTTTCAAATTTACAAGTCTCTGTCCTTCATGAATAAATAAATAAAAAATTCTCTAAATTTTCAAATGATTCATTTATAGATTCACAAGCCTATTTTATTTATAAATAAATAAATTTACTAGCCTTGGAAAATTATTTATTCATAAATTCACAAGCCTATTTCTATTATAAATAAATAAACTTACCAGCTTTGCGAAATTATTTATTTTCAAATTTACAAGTCTCTGTCCTTTATGAATACATAAATAAATAAATTCACACTCTGCGAAATTATTTATTTCCAAATTCACAAATCTCTTTCTTGTGCATGGAAAAAATTCGGTGAGTTTTCAAATAATTTTTCTATAGACTCACAAGCCTATTTCTTTTATGAATAAATTAATTTACCAATCTTTTGAAATTATTTATTTATAAATTCACGAGCCTCTGTCCCTCATGAATAAATAAATAAATAAATTTACCAAGTTTGCGAAATTATTTATTTCTGTATTTACCAGCCTATTTCCTTTATGAATAAATAAACTTACCAGCTTTGCGAAATTATTTATTCTCAAATTCACAAGTTTCTGTCCTTAAAGAATAAATAAATGAAAAATTCTCTAAATTTTCAAATAATTTATGTATAGATTCACAAGCCTATTTCCTTTATAAATAAATTAACTTACCAATCTTTTGAAATTATTTATTTATAAATTCACAAGCCTCTGTCTCATATGAATAAATAAATAAATAAATTTACCAACCTTGCGAAATTATTTATTTCCAAATTCACAAGTTAAAACTTGGAAATAAATAATTTCGCGAAGTTGGTAAATTTATTTATTTATGTATTCATAGAGGACAGAGACTTGTGAATATATAAATAAATAATTCGAAAACTTAGAGAATTTTTATTTTTCATTTACAAGAAATAGACTTGTGAATTTGAAAATAAATAATTTCGCAAATTTGGTAAATTTATTTTTTCATTTATTTATAAAGGACAGAGGCTTATGAATTCATAAGTAAATAATTTCAAAAGCTTGGTACATTTATTTATTTCTGAAGGAAAGTGACTTGTAAAGTTAGCAATAAAAAATTCTTTGAACTTAGTAAATTTATGCATTTATAAATGACTTGTCAACTTAGAAAATAACTTTATAAATAGTATTTTATCTTTGTATTTCTGCAAAGAATAATTTCAGGATGCATGTTTATGACAAAAATTGTTAGTTTTTATTTATATATTCCGATAATTAGTTTCTAGGAAATAGATGAATTAGCGACCGCGATTCTCTGGGTAATCTGCGATTTTATCATTTTAGCACAAAAATTTTCGGCTACCGCCTTGTAAACGCGCTGCTAGATCGGTTTCTCTTGCTTCTTCATCTGTTATCTCCCGTCGCGTAGTTCTCAAAAAATTTGGAAGTATTTTCCACGTTCGTTTCGCATTGAATCGCAAAATTCGCTTCATAATGGTGAAGTTTAGTTTATGGAAGGATACTATAAGAAGCGTTTTTTTTTATTTAGTGTCGGTGTTCTGTCTGTAAAATATGACTGAAGTGAAGCGTGCTTAACACTCGCCATCTCTTTCTCGGGATTTGTCTGCTCGGTGTCTGCTCATAGTACGTTCCTGTTATAGTTTTACCATTCTTTAACTAATTAATGAGAATGATTTCTTGTGAATCCCAAAATACTGTGGCCATCACCTTCCCGGCTGACAAAACAGCCTACTTTAGCGCAATTTCACCAGACAGTACCTACTGCTTCGACTGCTGCTTTGTCGCGGTTGTATAGTGATGGATCCAGGTTTCGTCCACAGTCACGAATCAATGCAAAAAGTCCTGCGGATCCCGATTAAATTTCGCCAAACACCATGCTGAAACGTCTCTTTGGTTGCGCTTTTGATCGAGAGTCAGCAATCGTGGCACCCATCCTGCACACACCATCTTAACCTCCAGTTTTTCGTGCAAGATTTCATAGTTTCGTTCAGTGAAGATGCCTATAACCTCAGAAATCTCACGCACTTTGATTCGGCGATTTTTAATAACCATATGACGCACTTTTTCCATCATATCTGATGTGGTGACCTCAATTGGGTGTCCGGAGTGCGCTTCGTCTTTAGTTATAGTTCGGCCACGTTTGAATTCGTTTAACCAAAAATAAACGGATCTCAATGAAGGAGTAGTCTCCCTGTGAACTTCGTTGTTGCAAATCCAAAATATTAGCTTCAGCATCTGCAAGCACAGTTTGCGGAAGTTTAGCGAAATTCATGTCTAGTATAAGTTCCAAGATTTGGTAGTTTAGAGTAAGTCACGTTTTGTTTTGGAATGTTGGCAATTTTTGTTTTTGCACACGACTTGATTCATATATTTTCCTTTCTGGTGATTGAGAAAAAAATTATCATACGGCACATTTTTAGGACTTTGGGCCTTATATTTCTTGACAATATTATGTTTTTATTTTATGTTTTCTTGTGGTGAAAGAGCATGGCTCACTTGTCCTTGTGTCCGAAACCTTTATGAGTAGCAGTTGTCCATTTTGCTCGATGTTCTACACGTTGAAATTAGCTAGTTCGATTCATCTACATGCACCGACAATACCGAAAATAAGAACAGCCTGTATGTAACACAATCAGTTTAGTTTTGGGAACAGAAAAATACTCAATATAGTGTAAACAGTTTAAATAGTGTAAGTAATGCAAGTAGATTAAATAACGTAAAAAGTGTAAATATTAGTTATGAATTTACCCTTGTTGCTAAATGAGTCTCATCAGGAGCCTTGGTTAAAATTGGTGGACGTTTTCTGTGGTCAAAATGTTGGCTTTTTTCTCTGGAAGCCACAAGATTTATTTTTTAGGAGTGCCGATAAAGCAGAGAGTTTGCCTAAGTCAATTTTCTCTTTCACGTAAATCATGCTCTTAAACATCGAATATTGTGCCCCTTAGGTCGCCGGCTTCAATTTTGCTGACATCTCCTCAAGGTAAACCAGACAGTTTTCTGAAGTCATGAATTTTTTTTCTGTTTTCCATTTCACGAAGTTTTCCCTTGCGGAAAAGTATTATAGGAAAATCATTATTGGCCTGTAATGATTTTCCTGTAATAAATTTCCTATATTTTTTCGCGATTATAGAAATAATTAAAGGAAAAATTATGCGAAAATATTGATCAAAATGTATATTATTGAAATATTGAAATAACTGATGCAAAAACAAGAAGAAAGTATGAATTAATAGTTTATATTGAACTACTCACATAAGAGCACACAAATATTGTCATATTTGAAGAAGCTTCGTTTAGCAATGTGAGTGTAATGAAACTTAAAAGCTTTGAGGATCTTATAGTTTTCGAAATACTTATTTAAATAATTTAATATTATTCATTTCTATGAAGGCCTACAATATTAGGTAGACCGATACAGCCATTTTCAATAAACTATTTTCTTATCTTTCACTATATTTTCTCAAGTCCTTTTCACTCAAATAGTATTTAAAAACACGCGATTTTCAAAATCCGATCAATTTTTCAATTTACTTTTTTAATTTTTCTCCATAACAGTTGGCCATACAGGAAAAGTCAAGAACTCGGAAACGTGTAATTTCTCTAGAACTAAAACTTTCGTATTTTGTTAAAAATCGACTCTTATGCTTCCAATCCGTAATTTCGGGTAGAAGAATCAAGTGTTAAAAGATGATTATATTTGGTTGAAGAAATTAATATTATATTGTTGATTGAGTATTCATCTTCTTGGGTTGAAAATTCATATCATATATTATATTCATATATTTCGCAGCAAATTCGTCTTTTGGCTTGAAACTTCAACAATTCCGTTGAAATTTTTTTCCCTTTTTGACTGAAAAATCATTCTTAGTTAAAATATTTAACTCTTTCATTAAAAAGTCCTATTTTTGGTTGAATTCATTTTTATGATATTTGATTAATAATGAGAATCTTTTTTGGTTGAAATATCACCCACGTACATATTATATTTTTCGTTCAGAATTCATCTTTTTTGGCTAAAAATATATTTTTCAACTAAAAATTTAACTATTCCATTTCTGGATGACAATTCATCTTTCTGATTAAGAATTTTATTTTCGGTTGAAGATTTAATAAAGTTGCTGAAAATTCAACAATTCTGTTAATAAAATATCCTTTTTGATTAAAAATTCAAATGTTTTGTTGGAAAGTCATCTTTTTGGATTGAAACTTCAACTATTTTGATAGAAACTTTAACTACTTGGTTGGAAATCAACTTTTTAATTTAATTCATATTTTCGGATTGGAGATTAAATTGTTTTGTAGAAAATTCGTCTTCTTGGCCTAAAGATTCAAAAATTTGAATAAATTTTTTTTCTTGACTGAAAAATCTTTCTTGTATGAAAATTCAACTCTTGTGTTTAAAATTCGTCTTTTTGTTTGAAATTTCATATTTTTGATTGAAAATTCAAATCTTTTTTTGCTGCAGATCAACTATTTCATTTTCCGTTCAAAATGTATATTTTCTGTTCGAGAATTGATCTTTTTCAGTTTAAAATTCAACTCTTTTGGTAAAAAATGAAACTTTTTGGTTGGCAGTTGAACTATTTGGTTGAAGATTCAACTGTTTGGGTAGAAAATTCATATTCCATGCTTGAAAATTCACTTGTTTTACAGAAAATTCGTCTTCTTGGTTTGAAAATTCATCTCTTCTGGTGAAAATTTAATCTTCTTTGATAAAAAATTCAACTATTCAACTAAAAATGAACTATTTGGCAAAAAAATCATATTTTGGGTTTGAAAACTCAACTATTTTTTATTTAAAATCAAAATCTTTTTCGGTTGAGAACTGAATTCTTTTGTTAAAAATTCAACTCTTTTATCAAAAATTCGTTTATTTATGATTGAAGATTCATAATTTGAGTTGAAAATTCATCTCTTTGGCTGAAAATTTAACTATTTTCTTGAAAATTCGTTTTTTGTTGCTAAAAGGTCATCTTTTTGGTTGAAAATTCAATTATTTGGCTTCTTCTTGTAAGTGGGCGAGGGGGTCAACATACGCTATTTCGTATACACTCATCTCGCATTACTGTGCCGTCCGTTCTTGTGCCGGCTTTTCGGCTGTTCACGCTTGACTGCTTTTGTCTCCCCCACCCCCTGTCTCCCCCTTGTGACCCTATACTTATAAAATGTACTTTTAAAAATTCTGTTAGGTTCCTCCACGTGCTTGATTTTCAATATCTTTCAGTATTTTTAAATGTTCTTTACGTATTCCAATCATAGAAAGTCTTGGAAACTTGTGAGAGTTTTTAGAAATTAAATTTTTTAAATGAAAATTCAGGAAATTTAATAAGCTGATTAAGTTTTTATTCACGGTTGAGATTTCTTATCACATTTTTGGAGCAATGACTGGTTTTTTTTGAAGATCAAACTGCAGGAGACTGGTGCCCTCCTCAGTCTGAAACACAAACCGATCATAACTCCTTTGTTTCTGACTTGGTTTCTATACTTTCTTTGCATGAACAAAGTTTGGTGGGACTGACGTTATAAATGGACACTCCACCTTATGACGATTCAGCTGCTTAATTTGGACGTGAATTCATACTTAGGGAAGAAATTTCTCGCATCAAGTTGTAGTTGGGTGTGTGATGATCTAAATGATCTTAGAACAAAGAAGAAGGGATGTGAGGGAAGGATGATAGAAAACGGACTCGAACTTTGGTCAGGAGTAGATAATGAATCATATGGTAGCCAAGAAGTCGTTCTGATTATGAATGAGAGAAGAAGACAACATGTCCAAAAGTATGAATATGTATCGCCCAGATTACTATGGGTTAGAATGAAAGTTGGAATCAGAAGGCTATTTATTATAGCGTGCTACGCTCCAGTTGATGGTGACAAGAGGGATGTAAAAGATCCCTTCTGGGACTCCTTGAATGATATATTTGGTACTTGCGATCCTGGCGAAAGAATAATTTTACTCGGAAATATGAATCGCTGGGTTGGCGTGCAACGCGAAGTCACCGACAGGGTACTGGGTCATTTTGGAGACTCAAAGACAAACGGTAACGAGTTCTAGATTGATCTTAAACCTATTCCTTCTCCTACACATCCCTTCTTTACCTATACCATATAAAGTCCTTGATCTCCGTTAGTATAATAAGGCTAGAACCGAAAGAGTTACGCTTACCCCGGAAGGGATTTGTCTTAATGGTGTAATAATAATAAGAATAATAATAATAATAATAATAATAATAATAATAATAATAATAATAATTAGCCTGAGCCTCGGTGGCTCAGACGGTTAAGCGCTCGGACTTCCT
>JAUMHM010000085.1:29607600-29618961 GCA_032362435.1 Melikaiella ostensackeni
TCAGCATTTTGAAAAATGCATTGCATTCAGGAATGTTCGGAGAAAATCTGTGAATTTTTTCAGATTTTTCCCAACGTCGCCCTCCGCCTGGGAGCAGGTCAAAGTGGACCCTTGAAAAAGGAGGCCGAGAAACCCTGTTTTTTGGGAAGTTTTGCACTCTAACTATTGAAAAAAAATTTTAGGATGAAAGTGAACATATCGTTAAATTTGGAAGACTTTAGGCCTTCAGACGCTTTTTTGAGACATTTCAGAGATTTCTTTGTGCGAGTTGCAATCAAAAGAAGTGAGGGGCCTCGACATTTGGCCCCGACATTAGTATCAGTTATTCAACATTCACTAAAAAAATAGTTTTAATCAACCATAATCACATAGCATCTTAGTGTTTGAATACCCCTTCTCTGAAGAATCTTAACTGAAAATAAATCAAGCGGTTAGCAGCTGAATGGAAGAAGATATAAAGAGGAAATATAAAATAAAGTTTGTTGGAAGGAGGTGGGGTCAGGGCCAGCGGTCATCCGGCGGCTTCGAGTTATTCAAATACCTGCTCGTCTTGCAGTGAGCGTCACAGCCGAAGGACAGTTTCTTGCGCATTGGGTGCGTCCGCAAAAACAATCGTATCAACTCAACTCACTCATGGCTGGCGAGTCCAGCAGGCTGGCTACCAAGCGGTCAAGCAGTCAACCAGTCAAGCTAGGCTTCATGGCCGCAAGCTTCGTCCATCCAGGATTCGCTGCTATGTCTGGCATTTTCACGAGAAGTCTTTGATTCAGTCGCGGCAGAAATACCCCTATCGGGCTGCCACGCGTGTGTTTTGCCAACTACCGCCATACGCTTTCTGAATCTCACAACCATCTTCCCAAGAGACCCTTTTCTGCGTCTCAACAATCTTATAAATAATCTCAGATAATTTCACGTCAAGCTGATTTCGTCCATTCGGTCAAATTATCCTACCATTTTGACTTCATTTCTACATACCTCGGCACATAGGTCGAATACAGTTCTTTAATTGATGCATAGGACCAATTAGAGCATCTGCAGCGTAAATAATTAAAGAAGAAATTGAATGCGAAGAGTGATGCTCGATGACCACGACTCTTTAAAGCTTTTCACCCGGAGTGATTGCTAGAGAGATTGATTAATGACCCAGGTTGGAGCAGTGTAGTGGGACAAGTATGTTGTTTGAATAACCATCATGTAACTCCCGGATTGATCTTAAATTCGTCACGTAAATCACATGCTCATGGGTCAAATTTTCTTTAGTTTTATCCAGTTATCTTACCTAATGAGAAAAATTATCTTCAGTGCTTGAAAGAAAACAATATTGGCCAAATCACTTTGACTTAGGAAAAATTTAATCATCAGATAAATTACTGGGTTGTAAGTCAAATTAGCCTCATATTCGGCTCAGACTGCAAAGTTTCCTCATTTCAAATAATTATCAGATTCTAGGCTTAATGATGTTTGATTTCCCACCAAACTTGTGCATCTTAGGCCATAGATTCTTTAGTTCGACTATTGATAAATATTTTTCAAATATCATTAAGAACGAGTTTTTTTGCACATTTGACCTCACTTTCTGGCAAAATTACATTCAGTTCACCGAAATATTAACTAGTTTATGTAATATTCAACATTGGACCACACCTAGGTCAAATTACATATTTTTAAAAATATCTGCTCGCAAAATAAACTACGATTGGTTATCATTTTTGAGGTAAAATTTACCAAAACTTTGGCCCATACGACAAATTACTTTTCAGCTGCTTTCAGTTTCTGGGACAGATAACTTCGTTATCTCGTATCACATTCTATTCTGGTAGAAATTTTATTTTTTATGGTTTATATTATATGCTTATTAACTAATTTTTCCCTTCTTTAAGCCAAGTTATTTTCTCAAAATCTCCAACTTCTTGGTTAAATTATTCTCATAAGCTAAATGATCCTTCTGCGGAAATAAAATTACGCTTTTTTCCTTAATGAATCTCTAATACCCATTGATCTGACAGTGAATACACCAATGTATACGAAAATATTAAAAAGCGCCTTTTTCCGTATAATAAACTTCATTTTTCACCAAAACTAAAGTCCATCAATAACCACCAGTTTCCCAATCTCTTTTCATGAAATGGTTATGGGTGATTGGCAGAAAGTTGACTATTTAGACAATGTGATTTTCAAAAATACAGAACTTTTCGAACCAGCCAAAATATTTTATTTTTAATCAAGTCATTTTGAATATTTCTGACTTCAATCAGTGTGGACGTGTGACCAGCATAGTGGGACAGGTGGTAGCAAAAAAAGTACCCTTTCTATGACAATAATAATTCCAGAAACAAGCCAAATGCCCGGCACAGATGTGATTGAACGAAGCAGGGCTGTCTCAACGTCTTCAAGATACATTTAAAGAGAGGGTCCTAAAAAAATCGAAACCCAATTGCGAATACTAACCCAACTGAGAATATTTTCGATAGAGAAAAATTTCAACACTAAATAAATTTCCCCATGAATCTGCAGAAAATTTCCTTATTCTCTTCAAAATGTTTTCAAACGTTCAATTTTTTCCAATTTCATCTTTTGAAATACATTAATCAAAATAAAAAATCATTTCAATTTCCGTAGGAATTTTAGGATAATTTTCTTATTCTCTTCGAACCTATCAAAATTCTCAAAAAGCATGCTAATTTTTTTTCGAAATCTAGAAAAATATATAATTACGTTCTTTTCCCTAAAGACGATTCTCTGATACCCACTTATCTGACAGTGAATACACCACTGTATACGAAAATATTAAAAAGCGCCTTTCTCTGTATAATAAACCTTATTTTTCACCAAAACTAAAGTCCATCAATAACCACCAGTTTCCCAATCTCTTTTCATGATCTGCTTACGGGTGATTGCCAGAAAGTTGACCATTTAGACAATGTGATTTTCAAAAATACAAAACTTTTCAAACCGGCCAAAATATTTTATTTTTAATCAATTCCTACCCTAGAGAATATGATAATATTAAGCCAAGTGATTGAGGAATGTATTTGTGCTGGTCGAAAAAAAATTAATTTTGAATTTCAATGGGCACAACGGCCTCACGTATTCCCTTTTGAACCAAAAAAGAATATTTTAAAAACTAAAATTAAAATCCATTGATATTTAGAGGTAGCGCAAGCCGAATTTTCGTTTTTAAAGAAGGACTTATGATTTATTCCTTTAAAATGGATAAAATATTATTTTATATGCTGAAACGTGATTATTTTTATATAGACAGTAGATATATTTCATCATTGAATCACTGTTTATTTATAAAAATTCCATAATTACCATATTACGTACGAGGTCGATAAATGCTATTGTGATAAACCCTAATTTTTTTGGTTTTATTTTTACTAGCATGCATTTTAAACACAAATAGCTACTAAATAGAGGCCGAATGACGTAACATTCGGCTATGATAATTAATAAGAATATTAAAAATCTTTTTAAAATATATGCAGAACAGGTAAAATTTTAAAAAAATATTTTAACGATTTATTCGATTTTAGCTTCACCATTTTAAAATATCCTCCCGTTTTGTAGTAAAATAAATTAATATGAAGGATGACCTGACATTTTATGAAAAATATTATGCAAAAATAGTGATCCTTATTTATTCTTTTTGGAATCAACGTTGATAAAGTTTAATAAACTTTTGACGTCAAATTCGAAATCAACGACTGCAAAATCTCCCTTACATCAAGTTTCAAAAAATCATGTGAAAATTTAACAATTTTGGCCGCCATATTGGATCTGCAATTTTGAACCGGTAATTTTTTACAGCGATTATGAATCTGCAACTTTTGACGTCAAATTCGCAATCAGCGACCCTGAAAACCACGTCATTATATCAAATTTCAAAAAATCATGTCAAAATATAATAATTTCGGCCACCATATTGGATCCGCCATTTCGAATTTGTAACTTTTGACATCTAATACGGAATCAGCGACCCCAAAAACCCTCTTATAAAAAGTATCAAAAAAACGTAACAAAATTTAACAACTCTGGCTGCCATAGTGAATCTGTAATTATGAGTTTGTAACTTTTGACATAAAATTCGAAATCAGCGACCCCAGAACCCTCTTATACCATGTTTTAGAAAATCATGTGAAAATTTAGCAAGTTTGGCCGCCCTATTGGATCCGCTATTTCGATCTTGTAATTTCTGACATCAAATTCGAAATCAGCGACCCCAAACCCCCCGTATACAAAGTCTCAGACAAACATGTCAAAATTCAACAATTCCGACCGCCATAGTGGATCCGTGATTATGAGTTTGTAACTTTTGACATAAAATTCGAAATCAGGGACCCCAAAACCCCCTTATACCATCTTTCAGAAAATCATGTGAAAATTTGGCAATTTTGGCCGCCATATAGGATCCGCCATTTCGATCTCTTAATTCCTGACATCCAATTCAAATTCAGAGACCCCAAAAACCCCCGTATACAAAGTCTCAGAAAAACCCCCTTATACCAATTTTCAGAAAATCATGTGTAACTTTTGTCGTCAAATTTGAAATCAGTGACTACAAAACCGCTCTTATACTAAGTTTTAGGAAGCCATGTGAAAATTTAGCAATTTCGATCACCATATTGGATCCGCTATTTTAAATTTGTGACATCCTAAATTTGACAACAAATTCGAAATCAACGATCCCAAAAACATCGTTATATCAAGTTTCAGACAAACGTATGTAAATTTACCAATTTTGGCCGCCATATTTGATCCGCATATTTGAATATGCAATTTTTGACGTCAAATTCGAAATCAGCAACCTTAAAAACCCCTTCATACCAAATTTCAAAAATCATTTCAAAATATAACAATGTTGGCCGCCATATTGAATTCGAAATTTTGAATTTGTAACTTTTGACATCAAATTCGAAATAAACAAACCCAAAAACCCCCCTTATACCAATTTTCAGTCAAACGTGGCAAAATTCAACAATTCCGGCCACCATATTGGATCTATAATTATGAGTTTGTAACTTTTGACATGAAATTCAAAATCAGCGACTCCAAAACCCCTTATACCAAGTTTCAGAAAATCATGTGAAAATTTAACAATTTTTGCTCCTATATTCACTCTAAAACTTTGATTCTGCAATTTTTGACGTCAAATTCGAAATCAGCGACCACAAAAACATACTTATACCAAGTTCCAGACAAATGTGTCGAAATTTAACAATATCGGCTGACATATAGGATCCGTAATTATGATTCTGTAACTTTTGACATTAAATTCGTAGTCAGCGATCCCAAAATCCCCTTATACCAAGTTTCAGGAAATCATCTGAAAACTTTATGATTTCGGCCGCCATGTTGGATCCGCTATTTCGATTTTGTAATTTTTGAAATCAAACTCGAAATTGGAGACCGCGAAAACCCTCTTATACTAAGTTTCAGACAAACGTGTCCAAGTTTAACGATTTCGGCCGCTATATTGGTTCCGTAATTATGAGTTCGTAACTTTTGACATCAAGTTCGGAATCAGCGACCCCAAAAAACTTCTTACACCAAGTTTTGAGATAAATGTGTGAAAATTCAACAATTTTGCCCGCCATATTGGATCCGCATATTTGAATCTGCAACTTTTGACGTCAAATTCAAAAACAGCAACTCTAAAAATTCCTTTATACCAAATTTTAAAAAATCACGTCAAAATATACCAATTTCGGCCGCCATCATGGATCCGCTAATTTAAGTTTGTACCTTTTGACATTAAATTCGAAATCAGCGACGCCAATACCACCTTATACCAAGTTTCGGAAAATCATGTAAAAATTTAACGATTTCTGCTGCGATCATAGATGCGCCATTTTGAATTTGTTACTTTTGACATCAAATTCGAAATCAACGACCCCAAAAACATCCTTGTACCAACTTTCAGACAAATGTGTGAAAATTTAACAATTTTGGCTGCCATATTGGATCCGCATATTTGAATCTACAGCTTTTGACGTCTAATTCGAAATCAGCGACCCTAAAAGCCCCCTTATACCAATTTCAAAAAAATCAATGCAAAATATAACAATTTTGGCTACCATATTGGATCCGTCATTTCGAATTTTTAACTTTATGTCATCAATTTCGGAATCAATGACCCCAAAAAACTTCCTTATACCAAATTTCAGATGCACGTGTGAAAATTTAACAATTTTGGCTGCCATATTGGATCCGCATGTTTGAATCTGCAGCTTTTGACATCCAATTCGAAATTAACGACCCTAAAAACCCCCTTATACCAAATTTCAGACGAATGTGTGAAAATTTAACAAGTTTGGGTGCCATATTGGATCCGTAATTATGAGTCTATGATTTTTGACATCAAATTCGAAATCTGCCACCCCAAAACCCCCTTATAACAAGTTTCAGGAAATCATATGAAAATTTAACAATTTTTGCTGCCATATTGGATCCGAAAATTTGAATCTGTTACTTTTGACGTCAAATTCAAAATCAGCGATTCCAAAAACATCCTTATACCAAGTTTCAGACAAACGTGTTAAAATTTAACAATTTCGACCGCCATTTTGTATCCGCATATTTGAATCTGCAACTTTTGACGTCAAATTCGAAATCAGCGACCCTAAAAATCCCCTTACACCAATTTTCAAAAAATCATGTCAAATTATAACAATTTCGGCCGCCATTATGGATCCGCCATTTTGAATTTGTAACTTTTGACATCAAGTTCAAAATCAGTGACCCCAAAAGCCTCCTTATACCAAGTTTTATACGAATGCAACGAAAAATCGAATTTTCGCCACTTTCATTGCATTCGGTCCCACTGTGCATAGGCGAGACTATTTATTTTGTTTCCCCAAGTAATTTTTATTTTATAATTCTGAATGGATTGAACGAAGGAAAGACATGCAATTTTATTGAAAAGGGAAAATCACGTCGATTCTTTTCCTCTCTTTCCTTTCGTTTCTTTTCTTGGCTTGTTTCTTTATTTGATCTCGTGACAGCGGCTCGTTCATTCTCCAAAACGAAGAGAGCTCGTATGAATACGTATCAGGTGCAGAGGGTCGTATAGTACCGGGAGCCGGTACGTGACTGCGCATGCGCGAGCTTTTTGCTTGGAAAGAATGCTGGGACGGCGGGTCGTTTGAATCGGGCGCTGATTGCGCCGTTGCCCACGGATCGGCCGATTGTTACCGGCTCACAGGCTGATTTCGTATGAGCCGCGGTGACCGGTTGATCACCCTGGAATTTGTAGCTCAATTAAAGCTCGACTGAAAATACGGACAAGCGTTTCATTCTTAAATAATGTCACCCATTGGTTGATAATGTGGCCCATAGTGGGCCACTTCAGGTTCATTTCTATTTTTCTATTATTTCCCATGATAAACTACCGACGGATGGTATCGGAACAACAACCGGCTGACGTATTGAAAATTATTCCAAACTTTGAAAGATGATAGCGCCGTCCAAAATATAGATAAAAATGTTGTTAAAAAACCGTTGGAAAGCTTATTAAATTCTGCCTAAAATAAGCTATAGTTGAAGTTGTTTGGCCTTATGCGTATTGAACTATCACTTGAGGAAAACAAAAATAAAGGTCAAATTTTCGAGGAATTTTGTACTTCAACTTCAACTTTTGGCAGGAGCTAGGAAAATGAATTTATTGATTTGATACTTTACAAAAATGATCATTAGGATTTTACTTTGCTTTTGAGACATCAAACATTCAAAAATCTGGACCGGTTCATGAAAGGATAGTTTTTTTGCGAGATTGCTAATTTCAAAATACATTATCATATTATTTTTAATTTAGCATGCTAGCACAAAAAAATTATTAGTTCATGAACCCGTAAATATTTTTCAATGTTATGTGATTCATAAGAAATTTAATCTGCCCTATGTATATGTCATGAATTTAAAAAAAGTGGATCCACATGAATACAACTTTTTGATTACAAGAAATTTTACAAAATTACAAGAATTTTGCAGTGATTGAAATATGAATGGAAGTGTCATACAAGAAGACCAAATGGGCCAAGTCATTTTTCGATGTTCCTTTTTTTGGTAACGATAAATTTTGCTTATCAAATCAAATCATTCCACTGAGATCATTACATAATGACACTTTGTTGGAACGAGCCGTGTTCTGAGACAAATTGGACATATTTATGGTGTGCTCACGCCGGGCGTCAAGTCCCTTGGGAACAGTTGAACAGTTGGACTCAAAAGAGAGCAATAGAGTATGAAAGAACCGAGCAGAACCCGGCATTTCATGCAAATTTCAAATCCTTATCTGGAAATGTAGATGATTTGTCCTCACTCAAGTAAAATGAAATGTGAAACACTATCCGGCTTGCATGAAATTTCATCTGAAATTGGTTCACCTCAAAGTACCCTGGTCAATTCAGCCGGGGTGGCGGGTTGATTTATCATTACAAGAAATGCAGATACTTCATAAATTATATACGATGGACATCCAACCAAGAGATGTCGGCTGGCACGCCAAGCACGAGCCTCGAATACCGTCCCCTGATCGAGAATCTCCACTCGAAATTCAATGGGAACAAAGTGTAGAATTAAAAGTTCATTTTTTTTAATTGAGATAAGCCTAGCATTACAAGCAAAGAATTTCATTATTTTCCACTATTAAAACATTGTGAGCCGTATAAATGGGTAGTTTCGAAGTCTATTCTTGGTTTGTGAACTTTTCGGGTGTTCCTCTTAGAACACAAAAATTTTCGTAAGAAAGTAGCTTCCATTTCGATCTTTAAGAAATTTTAAAAGAGACATGTTATGTAAAGGTTTGTCCCGATCTGCAGGGCTTATGAATACCTATGAATATTATTGGAATGGAATTTGGGAATCGTCTTTCCCCATCTTAGAGGCCAAACTGCAGGAGACTGGTGCCCTCCTCAGTGTACAACACAAACCGATCATAACTGTGAATTAAATGTCAAATTAATTAATAATGGATCAAAAATACAGATCCAAGGTGTCAGAAAGAAAGATTCTGAAAGAGCGAAAAGGTAAACTTATGTTTTTTTCTTCTTGAATTAGTCTTTTCATTTTAGTAAATATCACCAATTATTAAATGCCGTTTGATATTCTTACGAATTTTCATTTTCGTTTCAGATTGATTTTCGATGGTTAATGAAATTCATTTTAAAAAATTAAATCGGGATACTTAAACTTTTACAAAATTTGACAAGTTCACCATAGTACATAAGCCCATATTTACACTACATAAGTCCATACTTAATTTATTAATTACTCTGAGATGAAGATACATGAAAATATTTTGCAAATTAGATTCTCATTTTCAAGTAAAACTTAACATAATAATGGTTTCCAAAATATACCACCTCTAGTAGTTTCTGAGATACAGCATTTGCGTGAATTTCTCAAAAAAAAAAAAAAACGGACTTATGCATTCATGGCCGCTTGCTCTTCATTTGATATTTAGATTCTCGTACATGTTGCCTCTTTGAACTAGGAAAATCTGATGTAATAAAAGAAAACAATTCTTAATATTGAGTAATTTGTATCAAATCCCTTCAAATGTTTTGAAATTTATTTTAATTCACTTGAATTGACGTGAAATTTGATAGAATTAACTTGAAACTTTCTTCAACTTAGATGAGTTTATATTTACTGGAATTTTACTAAAATTTGATTGATTTCTCCAGATTCAACTCACAGTCAGTTCATTTAATTATAGACTTTAGTTAAATAGATTTGATTTGAATTGATTTGGATTCAAACTTTATAACATAATTCAAGGATGTCCACTAATGATGTCTTCTCAAATTATTCAAATTTTTTATTCAACTTTGTTAGATACTTTCTTTTTTTTTGATTACTTTCTCTTAAACAAAAATCGTAATTTTTAAATTTCTAGAATGAGATAAAATTACCTAGTGAAATTTCAGAAAGAATCTCAATTTTTCAAGGGATTTCACAAAATTTTTAGGAACTTCAACGAGATTAATCAGATTTCAAGAGATTTCAACGGATTTTTGAGGGTTTTTAATGAATTAAGAAAGATTTCCACGGATTACAAAGACTTTCATGAGATTTCAAGGAATTTCGGAAAATTTCGGAATATTTTAAAAGAAGTCACGAGATTTGAAAGGATTTCAAGAGATACCACAGTAATCTCACGAATTTTGAAGGATGTCATGGGATTCTGATTGGATTTCGAAGATTTGAAGGGATTCAAAGGAATTTTATTAGCATTGAGAGGATTTCAAAGTGTTTTAGAAGATTTTAAGAGATTTAAAGCGGCTTTGATGACTTCACGGTTATTCTAAGAATTTTGAGAGATTTAAAAACATTCCAAAGTATATTCACGGGTTTTCGATGATTTCGTGAAACTGAAAAATATTCAACGAAATTTCAAAGGATTTCCAAATATTATAAAGCATTTTAAGATATTTTGAGGGTTCTTAATGGCTCTTGGAAGATTTTAATGGACTTTACAATATTTCAAGGGCTTTCAAGAAATTCAGAAAGACTCCCACTGATTTAAAAGATTTCAATGAATTTTAAAGTCATTTCAACGATTTTGAAGGATCTCGTAACATTTCGAAATATTTCCTGAAATTCCAAGAATTTCAATCGATTTTAGATATTTTATGAGATTTCCAAAGATTTTAAAGATTTATAACAGATTTTTATGGGATTTCAAAGATTTCAAGCGATTTCAAGTATACTGGAACCCCTTTCTAGCGACGGTCTCGGGTATGGCCTCGGATGACCGTGACTGGGTTTCAAGAATTTGTATGATGTGAACAGTCAGGAGGAACTGCGTAATGCGGCTGAGATCACGCGTCTCTCTCTTGACACCTTGGACCCCTCATCAAAGAATGCGAGCCGACGGAATTCTAGGAACACGGTATATGAAGCTAGTTGAATAGATTAAATTATTAAAATTGAATGGATGAATCAGTGGATTTTGGAAGATTTCACAGAATCTTAAAGAATTTTCAGTGATTTTCACAGTTCTTAAAGGGTTTCAAAGAATTTCCAGAAAGTTCAATTGTTTAAAAATGATTTCAAGAGATTATGTACGATATCCATGGAATTCAAGGACTTTCAAGAAATTTTTACATGATTTAAAAAATTTCAAGGAATTCAGCAAATTTTTAAAAGAATTCACGGGACTTCTGAGGATTGCAAAGATTTCCAGGGATTCCACGAGATTTCATGGAAGATGTCGACCATATTTCCGGAACGGTTAACTCCTCGACTGATTGGACGTATGTAATATGTAATATTACACAATAAAAAAGAAATAAAACAAATAATAATAAAATAGGTATAATAATATATAAAGTAATTAGCAATTACAATAGTATCATA
>JAUMHM010000085.1:29628123-29659863 GCA_032362435.1 Melikaiella ostensackeni
TTTATCTTCTTGACTACTGCAGGTCCAAATTTTGTTGGAATGCAAACTTTATTCCATGTATTGATTACTGCTTCTGAAACAATATTTGCACTTCGCGAAATTGTTCGTTTGTGCACTGTATGATGGTGGAAGAAAAGTTTTGAAACTTGAGATGTTGTTGGTAAAACATTTTCTGGCAACTCCGATGCAGTTTCTTCAATTAACCAAATATGAGCTTTAGGTTCATCAGAGACTTCGTTTTCTTTGGCTACATTCGTCATTTTATTTTGAAGTGCCCTGTGATAAGAAACATTAGAATTATTATTTTTAAAAAAATCAGTTATTTAAAGAGGTTTAATTATTAATCTTTCGTATTACCATGACATTAGAACACTCAGAATAGTTAGATGCCTAGTTGCAATTTGAGAGAAATATTTCTTTAAGGTTGTTGCGCGACCTCTAATATTATCCGGTTAAATTTTCCTTTCCCACATATTATTTTTATCACAAATAGACCTATTTAGACTACTGTGCGATTTTGTTTTCAAAATCCTTCTTTTTACTGTGAAAAATGGGCCACCCTAATATATATTTATTCTGACTCTTACATTTCTTTCTTTCATCTATAGCATTCAGTCCCACATCTTTGGATCATAAAGGGGCAGAACAAGGATTGGTGTTGATGTTGACAGGGAAATTCTCTGATAAAAAGATGTACGGGGCACTTTGCGGAGTCCCGCGGAATAAGAATGAGCCGAAGGTGGCAGTTGCGCGAGTTGAGGCTCGGGCCATACGTCATCCTTGACGCTGAAGCCAGGTGCTCCGCAATCCCCGTCGTCCTTCTTGCGCGAAATCCGTTCTTGCGCTGCCCTCACCCGACATCTTTTACCTTGTACCGGCGACACCATCCTACCCTCATCGATATGTAAGGACGGACACGCTGCCGGAATTTTAGTTGGTCACCACATCGCATCGTCAAGACAGCACCTTCCTTTCCTCTACGTGCAACCCGTCAAATAAATAGATCGATTTAGAAAAAATCATTATCGCTCTTCTTGGTGACTCTCGCGAACCCACCTGTGCCTCCTTCAACTTATTCCGCTCCTTCTTGCCGCTCCCCGAGCACGCAGACAAGAATTTCATGCTCGGCTGCCGAAAAGCAATAAGTCACGGAGTCTTAATGTAATGCTTCAAAAAAAAAACTTAAATGAATACTTTGCAAATGAACGAGCCAAATTTTTCTCGATAAATCTCCGCGACTCGAAAAAAAACTCCATAATCCTTCACTTCTTCACGCGGGTACCAATTTGTTCGATGACCGGAAGCAGATGCGAAGTTTTTATTCTGGAATACATTCGGGTGACGATAGAGATTTATCGATCATTTATGGATTAAAACTCTGCAAATAATGACTTTTAATACTTTAGGGGTACAGGTTTTGTTTCGAAATAATTCTTTAATTGAATTAGTATTTTGTAGAAGGTTGTCTTATTTGTAGAATTCCATGTATAGTAAAAACCAAGAAAAAAATTTCATTTTTGATACCAAAAAATTATCAGCTTCTGTGATAAGCCAGTATAGAAGCAATTTTTAATAAACTGATAATTAATACATCCCATGTCGTACGGCGGCCCACATCCGAATACAACCGTGCCAAGCAGTTCTTAACTTTGATGATCGAACGTGAAGCCTTAAACAAAACCATATGTACAAGTGGACAGGCTGATACTAAAAATTTCCGTCTCTTTTATCATTGAACTTCAAAAGCAGATAAATATTTTTAAACATTGTTTATGAAGTGGTTGAAAGAAAATAGGGCAAGCATTTTTTAAAGTTTTCATTTGTGTGACTACTAGAATTTCAATAGAGTATAGTTGACTTTCTGCTATAGAAGATATTCCAATTCAAAATAAGTGATTTGGGTTTATCCTTAATTTAATGAAAAGGCGTGGAAATGGCTACAAGAATGTTTTTTTAAATCAATTTTAAGTATAGAAGCATCAAAATTTGGAAACAATAATTCTTTTGTTAAAAATACTTTATGCAATACTGAAGTTAAAATACATCTGATTGATGAAGAAAAAAGAAACGTATTTAGGTCTGGGTTGGCCTTTAATTTACAACGATTTATTACAAATAAAAAACGTAGTAATTTCAGATCTCATTTCACTCAATTAGCTATCGAAACAAAAGAATTCTTATCTAACCACAAAAACATTATAGTCACTAAAGCAGATAAAGGAAATGCCACCGTTCTTATGGATCACACTGAATATACTAATAAATCTTTAGTTATTCTAAATGACTCATCCACTTATAAATTGCTTAATAGAGGTCCTACCCGTCAAATACAAACTGAACTTAACAAACTAAAAGATGATATTTTTCTTCCTGGTTTCATCAATCTAGAATCTGTTGGAATCCTGAAGTGCACTAATGGGCACGCCCCAAAGTTTTACGGGCTTCCTCAAATTCATAAGTTTGACTGCCCTTCACGTCCAGTCACGTCATTTATTGAGTCTCCATCATACTACATTTTGGAATTCATAGTAAAACCTATTAAAGCAATTTTAGCTAACACCTCTCGATATGTAAAAGATAGCTGGAATTTTGTGGAAAAGGTTTCTAAATTTATTGATCCTGACGGATATGAATTTTTTAGCCTCGATGTTAAGTCGCTACATATTAACATTCCACACAATCTCATACTTGATGCCGTTAAAGACAAATGGAACTTAATTAAATATCATACAAAACTACCCTATGAATTCTTCATTCAATTATTAAAATTTTGTCTAAATAATGCTTATTGTACATTCTAAGGAAGATACTATAAGCAGATTTTCGGAGTGCCCATGTACTGCTGCAGTCTCCGACTTGGTTGGTAATGGAGATTTTAGAACATGAAGTTCTTACTCAAAATCCAGAGTTTACCCCCCGCCTGTTTTTCTATCAGTACGGCGACGATATTTTATCTTGTCTCCCTCATGACCAAATTGATCCTTTCAAAAATCTTTTTAACACACATCACAATAGATTACAGTTTACCATTAAAAATGGAAAAGACAAAAGTATTAGTTTTTTGGATGTACAAATTTCTAATATCAATAGTCAAATTTGCATCAACTGGTTTCGTGAACAAACTTGGTCCGGCAGATACATTAATTATTACTCTATTACATATCCCCCTTATAAAACAAGTATTGTCAATAGCTTAGTCGACAGAGCTTTCAAACTATCTCATGTTTCTTTCCATCAAGCAAATTAAAAAATTGTTTCTTATACACATAAAATTAATGGTTTTCGAACTAAACTTACTAATAAACTTATTGATCTAGAAGTTAGTAAATTACTTACTCCTCGCGCCAGTACTGACGATAGATTAGACAGGGACTTAAACTTGAATCGTTCGATAGCTCGACCTTGAATCTACAAATTTCCAGAAGTTTTCAAAAACTATATGGTAAACATAACATTAAAATAATTTTCTAATCTATCAGAGATCTTTTAACTGCTCTAGAAATCAAAAAGACCTAATTCCCAAAAATAAAACAACTAACGTAGTCTATAAAATAACATGCTTAGACTGTAATAAATGTTATATCGGTAAAACTAAGCGTTATATAGATCTAAGAATCAAAGAACATATAAAGAATTGTGAAGAAAACAAGCTCAACACTGCCCTTGAAAAACATGTAACTTATCAAAAACATTCTTTTAATTTTGATAACGTTACTATTCTTGCTAAAGAGACATATTATTACAAACGTATATTTATGAAAATGTTTTACATTGTAAAAAATGCTAATCATGTTAGGTTTAGAACTGATATTGATAATATGAGTATCACTCATAACAGTCTCATCCATGTTACTCAATGAAAAAAGCGTTGCTTTCTTTATCATTCATGTTACCAAATTAGAATAATTAAAACTTCTTTAATTTTACGTATTCTCAAAAATTTCACGTATTTTCAAAATCACACAGTGTGGTCAGAAAATCCTCTTTTCTAAAATTTGAATTTCCCGCCATATTTACCCGCGAAATTCAAATGGACAAGAACGTAGGAGGATTATAAATCCACTGATTTTGCACTTAGACAATTCATGCTCGACACACTTCGTAATCAAAGGTCAATTTATCATTGTCAAAGTGAGTTTCGGCAAAAAGGGAGGCTGCACTCTCTGTGTAAACGACTCGACGGCGTGTATATTCCGGGAAGGACAAAACAATTATAAATTATTTAATATGTCCCCGTACGAATTCGGGGCCCTTCCTAATTGTAAAGCAAAGGTCCGAGCCGGTTCTTTTTTCGCCTATCACCCTCTTGCCCCTTGATTTCTTCCTCAGAACCTTCACCCCCCTGCCCACCCCAATTCTCGAGTCCTGATGCCTCCGCATGCCTCTGTTTTTTCCTGTCTCTTATATTCCACACGAATTACGAAGTCAAAATACACATACCCTCTCTTCTGTATAGGTGATCGACCTCTGCTTGTGAATGCATCTTTCAGTACCTACGTCACTGCCTTAATTTTTGTACCGATTGACAGATTGACGAGAAAAACAAACGTCATGTGCCTCTTTCTGCGAATTCGTTAATTTTTCCAACGGAAGTGGATCAGAGATAAGGGCATTTATTTTTAAATGATTATGAAATATAAGCAGGGGAAAGGCAGCAATTAAACAGTAAATAACAAAAGGTGAAAAATGATTGATTTTTCCTTGCCGGCCTGTGTGGAAAAATCTCTTGGCGTCCATGAAAAAAAAACATGAAATTTTTTCATACGGGTAACATTTTTTGCATGCCGAGATTACCCCTAGCATTTTTATCATAATCACTTCTTACGCCCCTTAAAAAAAATTCACATAATACAAAGTATTGTCCTATTACAAGAAAAAGGCCGAGTTATATGAGGACAAAATTTTCAAAAAAAATAAATAAAAATTGAAGCTTATGTCATCCAAAAATTATGTAAGTTGTTTTTCTGAAATTTGCGACCCCCCATCCACCATGTAAGATATCGTAAGATTTGTTCTGACACTCTTCCCCCAAAATTAATAGAACCCAATATGAAAATCCACCTATATTTGTTCGAAAGTGAATTATTCTTGGTTGAAAAGTCTACTATTATATTTTTGGTTGCGAATTCATCTTTTCAGGTCAAAAATTTTATTATTTGGTTAGAAATTAAATTATTTTGTTGAAAATTTAACAATTTGGTTAGGAAGTCAACACTTTTGGTTAAAAATTCTACTGTTTTGTTTGAAAATTTATCTGTTTTGATTGCGAATTCAACTATTTTGTTGAAAATTTACCTTTTTTGGTTCAATTCAATAGCTTTTAATTTAAAATGAAAATCATATTTAGTTGAAAATTGTTGTTTTGTGGTTGTTGCAAATTGATTTTTTTAGTAGAAAATTCAAATATTCAATTCGAAATTCATGTATTTGGTTGCAGAATTGTCGTTTTGGTCGAAAATTCATCTTCTTGGTTAAAAATTTGGATATATGTTTGATAATTTATGTATTTTGTTCAAAATTCGCCTTTTTGGTAGAAAATTAATCTTTTTGCTCACAAATGCAACTGTTTGGTCAAAAATTATTCGGTTTTAGTTGAGCATTCAACTATATTGTTGAAACTTCGTCTCTTCCAGTTGAATTTAACTTTGTATGATCTAAAATTAAAATAATTTTTTTTTTTTTAAATATCAACTACCTTTTTTTTAAAATTCATGTCTTTTGGTTTAATGTGGAACTTTTTTGTTAAAAATTTATTTTTTTGGTTGAAGATTTATCATTTTAGTTAAAAATGCATTTCTCTGGTTAAAATTTTAACAATTTTTTTTTTTTTTCGTTTTTCTCTCGTTGAAAATGTATGTTATTAGATTTAAAATTAAACCATTTGGTTTGAAATTCATGTATATTATTGAAAATTCGTCTTTTCGGTAGAAAATCAAACTACTTGTTTGACAGTTGATGTATTTTGTTGAAAATTCACCTTTTATGTAAGAACTTAATCTTTTTGGTCAAAAGTGCGACCGTTTGGTTGAAAATTATTTGGTTCTAGTTGAGGATTCAACTATTTCGTTGAAACTACGTCTCTTTTGGTTGAATTTAAATTTTTATGTTTTAAAAGTGAAATCCTTTTTTGTTGAAATATTACCTATTACCTCTTTTTGTTGAGAATTAATTGGCTTTTGGTTGCAAGTGAAACTACTTTGTTAAGGATTCATTTCTCTGTTCGAAAATTTAATTATTTTGCTGAAAATTCCTTCCTTTTTCTGTTGAAAATGTATGTTATTAAATTTAAAATTCAATCATTTGGTTTAAGATTCATGTATCTTCTTGAAAATTTGTCTTTTTGGTAGAAAATTAATGTTTACATTTGAACATTTATCTTTTTTTGTTGAAAATTCAACTATTTGGTTGAAAACTATTGTTTTTTGTTCAAAATTTATCTCTTTAGTTTGAAACTGAAAACTGAAAATGTATCTATTCCACTTTTGGTAGAAAATTAATCTTTTGGTCACAAATGCAACTGTTTGATTGAAAATTATTTGCTTTTAGTTGAGGATTCAACTATTTTGTTAAAATTTCGTTTCTTCTGGTTGAATTTAGCTTTATATGACATAAAATTCAAATAATTTTTTGTTAAAATATCAACTACCTATTTTTAGAATTTATGTCTTTTTGTTGAAATTGGAACTATTTCGTTAAAAATTCATTTTTTTGGTTTAAAATACATCATTTCAGTTAAAAACTCATCTCCTTGGTTAACATTTTAACAATTTTGTCGAAAATTCCTTTTTTTTCTCGTTGAAAATGTATTTTATTAAATTTCAAATTAAACTATTCAGTTTGAAATTCATGTATATTGTTGAAAATTTGTATTTTTGGTAGAAAATTAATCTACTTGGTTGAAAATTAAACTACTTGTTTGATGTATTGATGTATTTTGTTGAAAATTCGCCTTTTTCGTAAAAAATTAATCTTTTTGGTGAAAAATGCAATTATTTGGTTGAAAATTATTTGGTTTTAGCTGAGGATTCAAGTATTTTGTTGAAACTTCGTGTTTTGTTTTTGAATTTAACTTTTCACGATTTAAAACTAAAATAATTTTTTGTTCAAATATCAACTACCCTTTTTCTAGAATAAATGTCATTTGGTTGAAAGTGAAACTATTTTGTTAAAAGTTGTTTCTTTTTTCTCGTTGAAAATGTACGTTATTGAATTCAAAATTCAACCATTTGGTTTAAAATTCATGTAAATTGTTGAAAATTCGCCTTTTTGGTAAAATAATTCATCTTTTTGGTCGAAAATTAAACTGCTTGTTTGACGAATGATGTATTTTGTTGAAAATTCGCCTTTTTTGTAAGAAATTAATCTTTTTGGTCAAAAATGCAACCGTTTAGTTGAAAATTATTTGGTTTCAGTTGAGGATTCAACTATTTTGTTGAAGCTTCGTGTCTTCTATTTGAATTTAACTTTTTACGATTTATAATTTTTTTTCAAATATCAACTACCCTTTTTCTAGAATAAATATCTATTGGTTGAAAGTGGAACTATTTTGTTAAAAATGTTTTTTTTTTCTCGTTAAAAATGTACGTTATTGAATTTAAAATTCAACCGTTTGGTTTAAAATTTATGTGAATTGTTGAAAATTCGCCTTTTTCGTAAAAAATTCATCTTTGTGGTCGAAAATTAAACTACTCTTTTGATGACTGACGTATTTTGTTGAAAATTCGCCTTTTTGGTAAGAAATTAAGGTTTTTGATAAAAAATGCAACCGTTTGGTTGACAATTATTCGGTTTTTGTTTAGGATTCAACTATTATGTTGAAACTTCGTCTCTTCTGGTTGAACTTAACTTTTTATGATTAAAAATCAAAATAATTTATTGTTCAAATATTAACTACCATTTTTTTATAATAAATGTCTTCTTTTCGAAAGTGGAAATATTTTGTTAAAAATTCATTTTTTTGGTTGAAGATTCATCATTTTAATTGAAAATTCATTTCTCTGGTTAAAATGTTAACAATTTAGTGGAAAATTCGTTTTTCTTCTCGTTGAAAATGTACGTTATTGAATTTAAAATTCAACCAATTGGTTTAAAATTCATGTAAATTTTTGAAAATTTGCCTTTTTGGTAGAAAATTCATCTTTTTGGTCAAAAATGCAACCATTTGGTTGAAAATTATTTGGTTTCAGTTGAGGATTCAACTATTTTGTTGAAATTTCGTCTCTTTTGGTTGCATTCAAATTTTTATGTCTTAAAAGTAAAATCCTTTTTTGTTGAAATATTAACCATTACCTTTTTTGTTGAGAATTCTTTGTCTTTTGATTGAAAGCGAAATGAGTTTGTTAAGAATTTAAAAAATTTTGTTGTTGTTGAAGATTCATCATTTTAGTTGAGAATTAATTTCTCTGGTTAAAAGTTCAATTGTTTTCATGAAAATTTGTTGTTTTTTTGTGTTGAAAATGTATGTTGTTAAGTTTAAAATTCAATCATTTGGCTTAAAATTTATGTATTTTGTCGAAAATTCGTCTTTTTGGTAGAAAACTAATTTTCTTGGTGGAAAATCTAAGTATTTTGTTGAAAATTCGTTTTTTCTTTGTTCAAAATGTATCTTTTTGAATTAAAATTTAAGCATTTCGTTTAAAATTAGTATATTCTGTTGTAAATTTGCCGTTTTCGTAAAAAATTAATCTTTTCTTTTCAAAATTATCTCTCTTAGTTGAAAATTCAACTATTTGGTTGAAAATTATTGCATTTTGTTCAAAATTTATCTCTTTTGTTCAAAAGTGGAACTACTTTGTTAACTATTCATTTTTTGGTTGAAGATTCATCATTTAATTTGAAAATTCATCTCTTTGGTTAAAAATTGATTTTTTATACTGAAAATGTAACTATCCCATTTTTCGTTGAAAATTAATATTTTTTATTTGATAATTCAATCATTTCGTTACAAATTTGTTTTTTTTTTGTTTGAAATTCAACAATTATTTTAGAATGTCTTTCTTTAGTGGTTGAAAATTGAACTATTTTGTCAATAATTTGTCTTCTTTTCCTGAAGATTCTACATTTCGGATAAAATTTTTTTTCTTTATTGATTGAAAAATCTTTCTCGGTTGAAAATTCAAATCTTTTGTTAAAAATTCGTCGTTATAGTTTGAAAATTCATCTCTCTATGTTGAAATTTCACCTTTTTCAATAAGAATTAACATATTTTGTTGAAAATTCAATACTACAATAATATTTTATTATAGTATTTTTTTTTTAAATCCAATATTCAAACTTGAAAATAACCGAAGCAAAGAGAGGATTCAAGTCAATAATATTCAAACGAAGACATTAAATTCAAAGAAACTTGAAATTAAGTTCTTCTTTAACGTGAAAAGAATAACAGAAAGTGAAATTCAGTTTTGTATAAAGGGTTTAGCCGGGTAAGCATACCAAATCATTTTCACAGAAAAGTTAATTAAATTATCATTTTTTGACAGATATTTTGCAGAGTGTTTTACAACTGTTTACGTTCGACGGATTCTTGTTTATTGTCGAGATAGGTCATATGATATATTCAAGGCTAGTTGTTATATAAATGGTGATACGACTTAATTGAAATATTTGAAAAAGGAATACATTACAAAATTAGACGATTAATCCGATAATCTATGTAAATATCCTCATTGGAATATTCTATCTCTCTCTTTTTTTTCTAGGCAATTTTAAAAAATCTGAAGGCATAAATAATTTTGCCAGAACTGCTACCTGTTATAAATTTTTAAACAGAAAAGCGTAAAGCAGAAACTCCTGCTTCTTTATCAAGAAAAGTTTCGAAACGATCGTCAAACTCACTAACAGAATCGGCTGATGATGAGAGAGACATACTTTGTGGCATTTCGAACAAGTATTTGATTCGAATATTTCCTGTAGGTTATTTTTAAGAAAACTGCGCTAAAAAAGGATAAATAAAATTGTAGTATAAGAAAGTAATAATAAATTTTTTTCAAAAAGGCACTATCGTTTTCTTTTTAATGGATTGTTATGTCTACAGAATGAAAGACGTTAACCCAAAGAGTTCTGTAACTTCTCTAAATGTTACATTAACAACATACGTATCTGAAAATGTCAGAATATAATAAGGTTAATCTTTATCTTTTATGTTTATGTTCCTGTTCTTTATCTTTATCTTTTATGTTTCATGTTTATGTTTATAACAAAATTACTTAACTTTGTTTGGACAAGTAGCCAGCGAAAGCCTGACCAATTTCTTTAGTAGATAGTGACTATTTCATTTAGTAGTAGTGTTACTAATTCACTTAGTAACGAGACACCACTTCATTTAGTTGGTCCTAGTTATCAATTGAATTAGTAACTTTCGACTAATTTATAGTAAATGACTTCGTACTATTCGAATTAATCAGAAATTACTATTAATTAGTAAGATTTGACTAATTCAGATTAAAAGAGTACAGAAATCAGTGGCGTGATAAATGTACTTTTCAATCGAAAAGTAAAATTTTTCACAAAGAAGAACGGGTTTATTGCCATGAGTGATTTGAACAAGTTTAGAAATCTCAGTGTAATTACTCGCTGGAATTAGAATCTTATAAGAGACGCGTATTTATGGACCGTCCGGTTAAAAGTCAGTCACACGGCTCTGTCGCAAGTGTAATTAGCTGACAATCTTTCTGCGAACCGCTGCCATGGAGACATTACGAATTGATAAATAAACGCAATTTCGCTTTGCGTCAACAGTTCTTGTTATTTTCATTACCGCCAACTATATACTATACTATAAACACTTATACATTTATGTGCCATACAGTATGTGCACTGAATCCTATGCAACATCTTACTAGTACTTACGAAATAATTTATACACACTGCTGGACGACAGTTATCTCTTGACAAAAAGGCTCTCCTTGACATGCCTAATAAAGAAGGCAATAAACGTTTCTAATTCTTTTAACAGAATAAATACTACCTTTACTTTCATGTCGCTCTTCCCTTTCTAATGTGAGCTTGAGTTTATGTGAAAAGAGAAAATCTTGGAAAAATATGCTTCTTCATACTTATAAAGGTGATTGACAAAAAATTGACCATTTTAGACAATGAGATTCTTGAAGAAAAAAAAAACTTTTCAAATTGATCGGAATAATTTGCTTTTTGAAACACCAGCATTAAAAATGCGAGCTTTTAGACCTGTTTTGCGTGAAAAAAATGGCCGGTTTGTGACCGATGGCGTTAGTTTGTTTTTAGCAGTGATGGGTAAATTACTTTTTAAAAGGAATTAGTTATCGTTATCGTAACTGATCCAAAATGTAAGATTTTCTTAGTTGCATCTCACAAAAAAGTAACTATCGCTCCTTTTTTAGTTACTTTTGTATTCTTTTGTATCTTTTTTTTTATTTTGAGCTATAAATCTCTTTGGCGTTGAAAATTAGTTATTTCTTTCTTAAAGTGTTTCTTTAGATTTACCTAGTTACGACTTCCACTTTTAGAAGATTTACAATATTCTAAGAGCAACAGAAAATGTTTTAGAAGACGTTGCATTTTCAACAAAAAAGGATAAATTTTCAACAAAAACAGACATATTATCAACGAAATTCATGGATTTTCAAATAAAAAAGAGAAACATCCAACCAAATAGTTGAATCTTCAACTAACAATATAAATTTTAAACCCAAAATGGAATGGTTAAATTTTCATTTTAAAAAATTAATTTTTAACCAAAAAATGTTAACAAAATAGTTAATTTTTCAATGAAAGAGATGAATTTTTTAACTAAAATGATGAATCTTCAACCAAAAAAAAGCATTTTCAACAAAGTAGTTCCACTTTCAACCAAAAATGGCGAATTCTCAATGAAAAAGGTAATAGTTGAAATTTCAACCAAAAAATATTTTCGTTTTAAATCAAATACAGTTGAGCACAACCAAAACAGACAAATTTTCAACAAAATAGGTAAATTTGAAACCAAAAAGATGAATTTTCAACCAGGAACATAATTTCTTATCAAGAAATGTTTTTATTTCAAATTAAAAACAGTTATATTTAAACAAAGATCAATTTTTCAACAGAGTATATGAATTTTCGAATAAAAAAGAGAAACATCCAACAAAATAGTTGAATCTTCAACTAACAATATAAATTTTAAACCAAAAATGGAATGGTTAAATTTTCATTTAAAAAAATGAATGTTCAACCAAAAAAAAAATGTTAACAAAATAGTTAATTTTTCAATGAAAGAGATGAATTTTGAACTAAAATGATGAATCCTCAACCAAAAAGACAAACTTCTTTAACAAAGTAGTTCTAATTTCAACCAAAAAAGGTGAATTCTTAATATAAAAGGTAATAGTTGAAATTTCAACCGAAAAATATTTTCATTTCAAATCAAATACAGTTAAACTCAACCACAAAACATGAATTTTCAACAAGATAGGTAAATTTAAAACCAAAAAGATGAGTTTTCAACCAAGAATATAATTTTTTATCAAAAAAATATTTTTGTTTCAAATCAAAAACAGTTGCGTTCAAGCAAAAATAAATTTTTCAACTAAGTACATGAATTTTCCAATGAAAAAGAGAAACACCCAACCAAATAGTTGAATCTCCAACTAACAATATAAATTTTTAACCAAAAAAAAGGTTAAATTTTTATTTAAAAAAATTAATGTTTAACCAGGGAAAAACGTTTACGAAATAGTAAATTTTTCCACGAAAGAGATGAATTTCTAACTAAAGTGATGAACCTTCAACCAACAAAAAAAAACATTTTTAACAAAGTAGTTCCACTTTCAACCAAAAAAGGTGAATTCTCAATGAAAAAGGTAATAATTGAAATTTCAACCAAAAAATATTTTCATTTTAAGTCAAATACAGTTCAACTTAACCAAAAGAGACGAATTTTCAAAAAATAGGTACATTTGAAATCGAAAAGATGAATTCTCAACCAAGAACATAATTTCTCATCAAAGAAATATTTTTATTTTATATCAAAAACAGTTAAATTCAAAAAAAGTCAATTCTTCAACAAAAAAGTTGAATTTGCAGAAATGGACAGAAGAAAAATCAACCAGATTGTTCGAAGTTTGTAGCCAAAAAGGCGACTTTTCAACAAAAATGTTGATCTTCAACCAAATAATAAAATTTCTGTCCAAAAAAGTTCAATTTTCGATGAAAAATGTAATATTTTAAGTGTTAACCAAAAAAGATAAATTTTCAACAAAATAGTTAAATTTGAGACAAAAAAGAGGAATTTTCAACCAAGATCATAATTTTTTATCAAAAAAATATTTTTATCTTAAATAAAAAACAGTTACATTCAACCAAAAATCAATTTTTCAACCAAATAGTTGAACTTGCAGTCAAGACGGAAAAAAATCAATCCGACTGTTTGAAGTTCCAAGCCAAAAAGGCGAATTTTCAACAAAAATGTTGATTTTCAACCAAATAATAAATATTTTATCCAAAAAAGTTCAATCCTTGATAAAAATTTAATATTTTAAATTTCAACCAAAAACTGAAAAAGATAAATCCTCGAGGAAAAATGTAATAGTTGACATTTCAACCAAAAAACAGTTTAATTTTAAATCAAAAACAGTTTCATATTCAACCAAAAAAAGAATTTTCATCAAAACAGTTGAATTTTCAGTCAAGAGAGAAATGTAATCAACAAGATTGTTGAAATTTCAAGCTAAAAAGTCGAGTTTTCAACAAGAAAGTTGATTTTCAACTAAACAATAGAATTTTTATCCAAAAAGATAAATTCTCAATGAAAAATGTAATAAATAAAATTTCAACGAGAAAAGACTAATTTTCAACAAAATTGTTTAATTTGAAGCCAAAGAGATTAATTTTCAAGCAAAAAGATTAATTTAAAAAAAAAAAGACGAATTTGAAACAAAATATATGGATTTCCAACTTAATTTCGATAGACAAAATAATAAAATAGTTGGAAAAGTAATAAGATTGATTGATTGTCGTAAAAAAAATTATGAACTACATTTCAAAAGTAACTAAAAAAGTAACGATTCTCATACTTACTGTCACTGAAAAAATGTAACTAGCTACCAATTCCTTACCTACTTACAAAAGTAATTTTGTTACCACTATCGTTACAAAAAAAAAGAACTAATTAGAGTAACTAGTTTGAAGGAACTAGTTACTTCCCACCACTGGTCTTTAGCGAGGTGAAAGCACTTCCTGTGGAAGAATTCCGAAAGGGCTCTAATGGGGCTTCGACAAGTTTTCCCTATTTCTAGTCGGGCTCTAGTGGGGGAGATTAGTCGAGCCCCCATCGGTGACGTAACGATTTTGTCCATGTGGGGCCTACTAGACTTTCTAGTAGTGTTCTAGTGGGGGGTCGCCCTTTCACAGCCCAAATAAAAAGAAGAGCTCCTTCGGGGCTCCTTTGGGGGAATACTATCACTTACACTAGATTACATTAACATATTGTTGGAAATTGTCGCATAATATGTAAATCCGACCTAATATAAGTAAATCTAGTATAAGTAGGTCTGCAAACAATTCCAAATAGTATTCAGTAAGATGAATGCCCTGTAAATCATACATTAGAATTTCCGTTTCACGTTCGAATCTTCAACGTTTGAACATTATTCAAAAGAACCACATCTTTTACATTTGCACACTTAAAGCACGTAAAACTATTCAAGCTGATGCTTAGAAATTCATTTTGCCCAATATTTTCTACAGAACATTGACGATTAGAGGTTAGGATTGAGAACTCACTACACAATTCCACTACAGCAGGCTAGCAGAAAACTTCTATCATGGCGTCAATCGATGTGTGCGACCTGTGGCGCACAGCATTTAGGCGGCAATTTAAAATACAAGTGTAGTCTAATTTCAAATACTTGACGCTCTGGAGGTGAAGAAATATAAATTTTATTACTGAACCTAGCATTTTTTCGCAAAAAAATTTTCAAGCATAAAATTAGGAAAATCAAATATTAATATAAACATTTTTTATTATTTTCTTAAATTTGAACATTTAAAAAACATTACAAGGTTAATTTTCAGAAAGATTTTAATTCAATGAAAGGCATTGTAAAGTGGTGAAGTCAATTTTTACAATTTTCTAAGGACTTGTTAGAACATGCGAAATACCAAACAGCTCGAAACGAATTTTTCGGTATTGAAAATAAATGAAGAAAAATTTGTATAAATTGAAAACTTTGAGGCGCATGGATATTCCTCAAATTTTATTTTTCCCAATATTCATTTTACCTCAAATAATGTAATCGAATAGCAATTTTCTATAAATTTTTATTAATTCTAATGTCCAATTTAGCTAGTCTTTGTTTTTTCGAATTACTTTTTGTGCCAATTTTTATTTCTCTAAATTAACATTTGTCATAACTTTTATATTTTTGAATTACCATTTGGCATTATTTTTATTTGGTCGAGTCATAATTTGACATGATTTTTATAATACCGAATTACTATTTAACATTATTTTTATTTGTCCGAACTATCATTTGTCATAATTTTCATTCTTCCAAATTATGATTAGTCATAATTTTTGTATTTCTCAATTACTATTTGACATAATTTTTATTGTTCCGAATAAGCACATAACCTAAAATTTACTTAAGCGAAACGCCATCTGTCATAATCCTCATATCATTGGAACTGCATATAACATAAATTAAGTTTTTCCTAAAATGGCACCCGGCATCCTGATTGGTTGAATAATGCCACGAATTTTGAATCAGCTAATAAGAAAGACGGACGCCATTTTAAGAAGAATGGAATTTGTGTTACATGCAGTTTCAATTACATGAGGAATATGACAGATGGCGCTTAGTTTAAATGAATTTAAGGTTATGTGCTTATTCGGATGAATAAAAATCATATTAAACAGTAATTCGGTATTATAAAATTTACTTTAAATTATAATTCGATAGAATGAAAATTATTTCAAGTGCTAATTCGGAAATATAAAAATTATGACGAATGATAATTCCGAAAAATAAAAATTAGGACAAAAAGTAATTCGGAAAAATAAGAATGAAGTAATTTGGCCATTAGGATAAATAAACATTATAGCAAATTGCTATTTGGTTAAATGATTTTGCGTAAAATAAATATTAGGGAAAATCAAATTTGGTGAAGATTGATGCACCTCGAAAACCGAAATTAATTTGTCTCATTTTACTACATAACTAATCTAGAATATATCTTAAAACAAATGATACATGCGTCCTAAACTACGACGTCAGACAGATTTATATGCCAAAATCTTTGATGAACGTTATATATAATTAAAATCTTAGATAAATCAAAAAATAAATAAATCTTTGTGAAATCTTCAAAAGATTTCCAAATATTTGTTAAAGATTTCAAAGATTTTAAATATCTTACAAAGATTTCAGGAAATCTTTCATGATTCCAAAAGATTGCAAAATACCTCAAAGATTTCAAACAAACGTTAACTCAAACTAAAATCTTATACATAAATTAAGAAATTCACAAAAATTTCAAAGATTTCAAAGATTGCAAAGATCTTACAAATATTTTAATTAATCTTTTGCTATATCAAAAAATTTCATAAAGATTTCAAAACATTGTAAAATACTCTAAAGATTTCAAACAAATGTTAGCTTGAACTAAAGTCTTACAAAAATCAAAGAGTTCAGAAAGATTTCAAAGATTTCAAATATTTTACAAAGATTTCAAGAAATCTTTAGCGATTTCAAAAGATTGCAAGATACTTTAAAGATTTTAAACAAACGTTAGCTTAAACTGAAATCTTACACATAAATCAAAGAATTCACAACAAAAATTGTAATTGTAATAATTCACAAAATTGTAATACAAAGTTCGGCAAACATTTCACCACAACACTAGTTGAACAAAAATTTCAAAGATTTTTCAAAAATGTTTGTACATTTTGCTGATTTTCTCTTTCTTTTTGAAGATATAAGCATAAATCCACTTTTTTAATATAATTTTTTTAAATTATGATAAAAAATTCTTTACCGGGAAGAAAATTCAGAGAAACACGAAGTGTGTGTACTGAACGAAATAAATTCTACGGCTGACTCGTCTATATAGCCACTTAAACAAATAAAACATTTTGCGATTTTTTTTGAGGGAGGGAGAATAACCAGTCCCAAACCCTAGTAAAAATCATCTGTTCGAAGAATACCAAAAGATTTTAGGAAACTTTACAAAAAGTCTTAGCACCAAATATCAAGATTCAGAATTTATTCCGAAGAGACAATAATAAGATAGTAAAATATTTAAACATTCAAATATGAAATTTAATTTTAATTGAATTCAAATATTATATTTCGAATTATGTACATCCTTCTGACAACCTTATTATATTTATAATAAATACCAGGATGACATTTTAATTATATTAACAGTATACTTAGAAAAAACAAATTTATAGTAGACTGGAAGTATATTAAATATATTTAAAAGCAAAAACATCTGTAAAAAATCATATGATTAGAGAAAATGTAAACAAATTATTCAATGGTACATAACATGCACTTATTGTTAATATGGCATCTTCCTCAGAATACAATTTTTTGTAGGCAACGAAGGTATAATTTCTTTTATCTGAATGTATGTAAAACCTATGGCAACCTTATTTTATGATGAGTTCCATGTTAACATTCAAATTAGTTGTACAATAGAAAAAACTGGAAAAATTATTACAAGATTTATGTACACAGAACATGGGAAATGAAGGAAAGAGAGCATAGTGCCAAGATCAAATTTTTTGGGTTGATTTAAAACCAATCTGTTTAGATTATTCCATTTTTCAAAAAGAAAAAGGTAATAACCCAAACTAATAACACATTTCTAAAAAATTGCTAACTTCATCGAAGTTAGCAATTTGCGATTTGGAAAATCGGATAGTGTCGAAGTCCAGTTTTGATTTGTGAACATTTTGTGTGTTCCTTTTTCAGTACACCAAAAATTTTCATAAGAAAGCAGATTTCATTTCGACCTTTAAGAAATTTTAAGAGAGAGACATTAAGCTAGGATTTGTTCCAATCTGGAGGGTTGCCTATGAATACTTAAGATTTCTTTTAATTGAGGTGTTAACGGTCAACTCAATTTACCAGAAGATATCTATTTTACTTGAATATACTTTACAAATTTGATGAAGTTAGCAATTTTTTAGAAATGTGTTTTTTGTTTGGATTATTACTTTTCCCTTTTTGAAAAATGGAATAATCTGAATAGATTGGTTCTGAATCAACACACAAAATTTGATCTTGGCACTATGATCTCATTTCTGCATTTCCCATGTTCTGTGTACATAAATCTTGTAATAATTTTTCAGGTTTTTCTATTTTACAACTAATTTAAATTTTCCCTCATTCGCATTGCACTCATTCAACTAAACTTAATTTCCTGAAAACCGCCTGCCTCAACTTCATGGCGCCCCACATTTGGGCGAAACTTCAAAATTTGTTTCGAAAGAGCCCAAAGCCCAGAACACTTAATCAAATTCAATCTTTTTCTGCGAAATACTCTTAATTAACTTCCAATGAGAATTATAGTAAGCTATTTTCCAATTACTTCTTTATTGCACTTTTGTGTTAACAAATAAAGTGAAAAAAATGTTTATTTTGACAACTTTATTTTCTATCTTTCAGTAAACATTCTAAATAAACTCGGAATCAATCAAAATCAATTCAGTGGTATCTAAGGTACAAAATTGGTTCATGGAATATTTGAATTAATTTCTATAAACAAATTTCAAAGATGGTGATTCTACGATTAAAAATTTTCTTTCAGCAAATCTACTTTGTATTTCACCGTTTGTGGTGCACAATAACATTTATTCTAACTAGTCAATATTTTTTATTTTTATGGAGAAATTATGTCAACCAAAAAAACGAATTTCCAACAAAAAGGTCAACTTCTAACCAAACAGTTGTATTTCTACCCAAAATTGATAAAATTTCTATAGATTGTGGAATTTTAGAGCCAAAAAGACGAATTTCGACAAAAATGTCAATTTTTAACGAAATAGTTAAATTCTCTACCAAAATAGATGATGAATTTCGAAGAACAGAGTTGAACCCTCAACCAGAAAGGATTAGTTTTCAACTAAAAAGTTCCATTTTCTACCAAGAAAGATGAAATTTGAATAAAATGAGGTGAACTTTCAAGAAAATACTTGTAGCTTAATTTTCAACCAAAAGTGATTTTTGACTCAAGAAAGTGAAAAAAATTCAAACAAATTGTTTAATTTTTAAGACTTAAAGACGAATTTACTACAAAAAAGTTAATTTTTCGCAATAGATATAGTTTAATTCTCTACCAAAATAGTTGGTATATCAACCACAAAAGTGTTTAATTTTAAATAAAAAATACCAGCTAGAAAAATTTATTTGCAACAAATAAAAAGTACTTTCTTACAAAATAGTTTAATTTTCAACCGAAGAGATTAATTTTCAACTAAAATGATGAATCTTTAAACAAACAAAAATTAATTCTTAGAAAATAAGTGCAACTTTTAACCAAGCAGTTAAATTTTCTACAAAAAAAAATGAATTCTCAATCAAAAATGTAATAGTTGATATTCCAACCAGAAAATATTTTTATTTTAAATCGAAGACATTTGAATTTATCCAAAAAAGACGAATTTTCAACAAAATAATTGTATCCTCAATCAAAACAGATTGTAAATTTGAATATTTTGTTGAAAAGTCGCTTTTTTTAGTAGAAAATTAATCTTCTTGGTTGAAAATTTATCGTTTCAATTGAAAATGCAATTACTTGGTTGAAAGTTCAACTAATTTATTATAAATTATTACTTTTCTTAAACATTCATAATATAAGCTGAAAATTCATCTCTTTGGTTGAAAATTTTAATATTTTGTTGATTTTTCGTTTTTTTTTTGGTAGAAAGTTAATCTTCTTGCTTGAAAATTAATTTTTTGAGATGCAAATTCAAGTACATGTTTGAAAGTTGAAATCTTATGTTAAAAATTCACTTTTTTTGCTGAAGATTCATCATTTCATTTGAGAATTCATCTCTTTGATTGAAAATTAAATTATTTTGTTAAAAATTTGTTTTTTTCTTGGTTGAAAATCTTTTTTTTCCAACTAAAAATTCAAATATTCCATTTTTGGTTAAATGTCTATCTTTTTTTCTTGAAAATGCATGTATTTTGTTGATCGTTCATGAATTAATTTTTTACCTCAGACGGCACTGTACTGATTTTTACTGACGCCAAGTTCATTACGACTGCTAACGGAAAGATAAAAAATAAAGTTGTAAAAATGTCATTTTTTTGAAATTTTATTTGCCAAAACAGAAGTGCGATAAATAGAAAAATCAAATAACGACTCTTATAATTCTCTTTAAAACTTACTTAAAAGTATTTCCGAAGAAAAAATATCAAAATCTATTTAGAAATCTGGGCTCTAGGCTCTTTTGAAACCAATTTTGATGTTTTGCCCAACTGTGCACCCCTAGGTTATAGCCTACAATTGCCTATTTATTAAGCCGGCCCTGCTGATGAGGAAGTCTTAATAGGCTTCGAAACAAGTTGGTCCCCAATAATGTGTTATTGGTTCGGACTATTACCTTTTTCTTTTCGAAAAATGGAATAATATGAATAGATTGGTTCTAAATCAACCCAAAAAAGTAAATTAAAAATTTGTACAGATTCAAATCTAGTTTGAAGCCATCACTACCCAGATGTTGAATCCGCGGACGGTCGTACACGACCACATTTCTGTGGAGGAGGGGTGAGCAACAGAGTAAGGAGGAATGAGGAATGTAGAAAGGGGACACTGGTAAGAGGAAATGGACAAGGAGAGGCAGTAAGATGATTCTGGACCAATGAGAAGCTGTTCTCCGTAACCGTATGCAAACGACGCCACATGACCGCCTCCGCGCTGCTTGTTCTTGTTCATCGACTATGCAAAGTCCTTGCGACATGCTCCGCCCATCTCGACTGGAATAAGCTTCAAGATCTAGAATTGTTTCTCTGTGTGCTGTCATCTACCAGTCAACATCTTACACTCCGTCTTGTGTTGCGTTGCTCTCACTCTTAAACCCATTTACTCTCATTAACTGCAACTGCATCGGACTTCTTTGAGTGCTCTGCTGCTGAGAAGAGAACTTGTTCCCACAAAACATCGAGGCTGCATTTCAGAATTTGTTCTTGTCCATTTTATTATTAAGGGGCCAAATTAAAATCAAGGATGACAATTTCAAGGATTTTTCTAGGAAATTCTCATCAAGCTGTTTTATGAAAACTTACTGGTATCTTCATGTTAGTTCTTCGGTCGCAAAATTTATATAGATTTACTTTAGAAAGGTTTATTTCGGAGTTGAGTTTAAAAAGATCGTAATTGAAAAAATGCATAATTTAAAGGTATCTATCTACATTCGAGAAGATCAAATTTGAAAGTGTTTATAGATTTGGATTAGTTTTTACATATCTAAAGTTAAACCAAACTGAGTCACAAAAAAATTTCCTAACGAAATCCAAAACTCACGGAATTTTTCCGAAAAAGACTTATGATATAAACAGACTAGGCTTCAACTTCATGAATATCAAAAACAGTAGGAAATTTGATGAAACCACAACAAAATTTATAAAATCAGTGTTGGATCTTGCCATTAGTGATTGTCACACAAAAATAAATATTTTGAATGAAAAAATTGAAGACACTGTGGAAATTAAATGAACAAGTACCTCCTTTTGTCATCAGAGAATACATTCTGAAAGACAATGAACTGAACAATAAAATGACTCATAATAACAAGAAACATGACAGA
Source organism: Melikaiella ostensackeni (assembly GCA_032362435.1). Taxonomy (NCBI): domain Eukaryota; kingdom Metazoa; phylum Arthropoda; class Insecta; order Hymenoptera; family Cynipidae; genus Melikaiella; species Melikaiella ostensackeni. Next base: position 29,649,899 of record JAUMHM010000085.1, read on the forward strand.
AACTTTGCTTATATAATTCAGACTCAAACTGATATACAAAAATTGCATTTAAACATCCACTCAGTTCTATCACATGAAAAACATGAACCTTGGTTTATTAATATCTCAAAGATTGATATGCCACAAGCGATTATTAACATTCTCACATTAGGCCAAGGTTTTAGCAACAAGTTTGGGGGAAAAAAGTTTATTCAGTTATTAGAAACAGTCAAAGATGTTGAAATGAACGTTGAGAAAATACCAAGTAACAAATTACAAGAATTTAGATTTAAACTTTCAGGTTTGTCAAACGAATTTCTTACCAACAACTTTTCGCAATCGATTATTGACAAAGAACTGAATGAGGGATATAAGTTAAATGAAGAATTTTTAAAAAATAATTCAGATATTTTAGTGACAAAAGCTGATAAAGGAAACATTGCAATAGCCATTTCCAAAATTGAGTATATCAAAAAAATGCTTGAAATTCTTGAGGATGAAGATATTATTGATCGTATTGAAAATGACCCTACAAAAAATTATAAAAACGAACTTTTAGGGCTTTGAATACATTTAGGGTAACAGGTTATTTAGGAAACGTGAAAAAATGTGATATTGATACAATCTATACAGTTCTCTCCTCATCATATGGCCTAGTTAAAGATCACAAACATAATTATTCATTACGACCAGTAATATAAACAGTAGGCTCTCCGACTCGAAAACTAGAAAAATTGCTCAGTAATATCATTAAAAAAACAGTAACAACTTCCAAATTCTCAGTGAAAAATAGTGCTGCTTTTATCAAAGTGATTGATGGAATCACTGTTCCACAAGATCATATTTTAGCTTCGTTTGACATTCCACTAGAGAAAGTGAAGGATGCCATTGGAAAGAGATGGGACAGTATAAAAAATCACTCCACTATTATATGCAAACTATTTAATAAAGCAATTGACTTTGTTTTTCACTCCACTTATTTTTGATTTGACGGTAAATTTCATGAACAAAAATTTGGGACATCAATAGGTTCCGTTCTCTAGCCTGTTATGGCTGGAATCGTCATAGAAGATTTAGAAAATCAAGTTTAGAAAAAAATGGATGATCTTGGTAATGATGCTTTAGAAAAGATTGGTTTTAAATTTTTCTTCCATGCTAGATATGTAGCCGACTCTGTATTATGTGTAGGAGCAAGCGAAATTGAAATACTTCTTGACACTTTCAGTAGTGTACACCCAAGGTTAAAATTCACTTAAGAAATTGAAAAAGATAAAAAATAAATTTATTAGACTTAACAATAATAAAAACTGATGAAGGTTAAATAATTACTGATTGGTATAGAAAACCGACCTTTTCAGGATGTACACTGAGTTTTCTCTCGAATCACCCAATACAGAACAAAATTGTGGTTATAAAAGACATGGTAGACAGAGATATAAAATTGTCACGTGAAACATTTCATTTAAAAAATCTACAAACGTGCAGACAGATTCTGTTCCGAAATCACTATCCATCTGCATTCATAGACAGACATATAAACAACAGAATTTATCAGATAAGAAGAAAAGACAACAACCAAAACAACAACAAAAATAGAGATTTCGATAGATTCGACACGGTTGTATTACCATGCTTTGGGGAAAATTCTAACGCTGTAGGATCATTACTAGGCAAAATGGGTTCACACACAATTTATAGAATTTCATTTAGGACCATAAAACCATAAAATTAGGAAAAGACTTACGTTTCAAACTAAACAAAGAAAATGTAATCTATAAAATCGCGTGGAAGAGTTGTAAAGCAGTTTATATAGGACAAACAAATAGGCTCCTAGGAATAAGGAGTGATGAACATAAAAATAATTATAATAGAAATTAGAAATATCATAGCCTTTTGTTTAAATATGAAATCAAACATGGACATGACTTTAATTGGGAGAATGTGGAGGTGCGTTATCATGAAAGAAATTAATGAAATAGAGAATCCATGGTGATGTTACTCATAAAGAGAAAAAGCAACAATGCAATTACTTTAAGAGATCTTTCCATATATAATAAACCCTTTGATAGTTTTGTTTGGATTTTTATGAAAAAAGGGGTGTATAGTAGATTTTTATTAACAGAAAGGGATGTATACCAGAATCTCTGTTTTCTTTTGGATACTCAATTAATGTAAGAAGCATGTACAAAGTTTTCTAAAACAGTTTTAAAACATGATAAATTCTGAAAAATATAGCTAAGATCCTATCTAAGCTTCGTATTAAATAAAAATAAAAATAACAATCAGACCAAAATACATTACCGTAGTTCCCTAATAAGCCTCTCACACAGATTTTTGGAAACATACTTTTCTCAGTTTAAACACTTTTTGTGCGATTTTCTTTCACACAAGATAACTTAACTAGAGTTTATGTTTTTAAAAGTTTTTCTTTCAAATTTAACAAACAGATATTGAGCCGTAGACGTTGTTTCCGTTTCGTTAAGGTTCAGTTCTTTGGTCGACTCTACAAAAGCATGGACATCCATAATAGGATATTATGTAAAAGGTGGAACTTGAAGTAGGTTAATCATTTTTAAATAATGAAAATATTCGTATATTAATGTGTGCACTTGGTCACATGGAGTTATTGAAGGTTTCTCGTCCGATCAACAAAGTTAAGCAGCGCTTGGATCGGTTGTACTCGGTTGGGGGGGGGTGACGTTGTACGATGGGGTGCACTTGAGCAGCTTTCTAAGCTGCCTTCACTCTCGAACTAATACTAACTAATACTAATAATACTTTACGAAGATGAATATGTAGATATAAATGAACAAATAAATAATAAATATAAATGAATAATAAATATAAATGAATAATAAATATAAATAAATAATATTTTACAACTTTTTATAAATTTGCTCCCTCATAGAGGAAGCTTTGTACCGATTACATTTTTTTATGATAACTGGAAAACAAGTAGAGCTAGGGTCATGACATTTGGAGGGATTGTAGTCCTAAATAATGCCCACTATTTATCAAGTTGCGAGCCGGATAGGATAATAATAATGTTTTTAGATTTTATATTTTACTCAAACGTCGTTTTTGTTGTGAATTTTTCTGGAATTTTTATTATATTGAGAAAACCGAAATTTTATACGCAGCATTGGCAAACAAACAAAATGATTTTTTTCAAAATCGTTTAATTTCAAATTAAAAAATTAAAGTTCTAACCAAAGAAGATGAATTTTCGAATAAAATAATAAATGAAATAACTAGAATAGTTAAATTTCTGGTTGGAAAAATCCATTATCAGCCAAAGAGAAATGAATATTTAGCTCTGAAATTATTTTTTTATGTCTTCCTAAGTCTTTTTATAGATTTTTAAAAATTTCGAATCCCAGAGTGGGAGAAAAATTTCAATTTAGTTGAAGTTTCAGTCAAGAGATAAATAAAATCAATCAGATTGTTAAAATTTCAAGCCAAAAAGGCGGGTTTTCAACAAAAAAGTTGATTTTCAACCAGATAAAATTTTTATCCAAAAAGATAAATTCTCAATGAAAATGTAATGGATGAAATTTCAACCAAAAAGGACGAATTTACAACAAGATTGTTTAATTTGAAGCCAAAGAGATGAATTTATAGCAAAATACATGAATTTTTAGCTACAAAAATCAATTTTCAAGGAAATAGTGCAATCTGAAACCAATAAGATGAATTTTCAACCAAGATGATTAATTTTTTACCAGAAAAAGACGAATTTTAAACAAGATATATGAATTTTCGACCAAAAGAGATCAATTCCCTACCAAAAACGTTATAGTTAAATTTTCAATTGAAAAAACTAATTCTCAACGAAACAAGATGAATCCTTAATTGCAGGAGTAATAGTTCATATATTTCAACCGAAAAGAAATTAATTTAAAATCGAAAACAGTTTGATTCAACCAAAAAAAATAATTTTTAACAAAACAGTGGAATTTTTAACCGATCGAAATGATTTTTTTCAAAATCGTTCAATTTTAAATAAAATAATTAATTCTTCTACCAAATAATAAAATTTTTTACCAAAGAAGATGAATTTTTAACTAAAATACTAAATAAAATAACTGGAATAGTTAAGTTTCCGGTTAAAAAAATGCATAATCGACCAAAGAGAAATGAATATTTAACTCTGAAATTATTATTTTTTTCTTTCTACGTGTTTTTGTAGATTTTAGAAAATTTTGAATCCCAGGGTGGGAGAAAAATTTCAATTTAGTTAAATTTTTAGTAAAGAGAGAAATAAAATCAACCTAATTGTTAAAATTTTAAGCCAAAACGGCAAGTTTTCAACAAAATGTTGATTTTCAACCAAATAATAAAATTTTTATCCAAAAAGATAAATTCTCAATGAAAAATGTAAAAGATGAAATTTCAACCAAAAAAGACGAATTTACAACGAAATTGTTTAATTTGAAGCTGAAGAGATGTTATAACAAAATACGTGAATTTTCAGCTACAAATCATCAATTTTTGAGAAAATGTTGCAATCTGGAACCAATGAGATGAACTTTCAACCAAGATGATTAATTTTTTACCAAAAAAAGACGAATTTGAAACAAAAGGTATGAATTTTCAACTAAAAGAGATTAATTTTCTACTAAAATGTCATAGTTAAATTTTCAATTAGAAAAATTAATTTACAACGAAGAAAGATGAATTCCGAAGTAAAAAGGTAATAGTTCATATATTTCAACAACAACAAATTAATTTTAAATTAAAAACAGTTTATTTCAACTAAAAAACTAATTTTTCGACAAAACATTTGAATTTTCAACCGAACGAAATGAATTTTTTCAAAATCGTTCAATTTCACATAAAATAATTGAATTTTCAACCGAATAATAAAATTCTTAACCGAAGAAGATGAATTTTCAACTAAAACAATAAATGAAATAACTGGAATAGTTGAATTTCCGATTTAAAAAATTCATTATCAACCAAAGAGTAATGAATATTTAACTCTGAAATGATTTTTTTTTATGTCTTTCTAAGTGTTTTTATAGATTTTCAAAAATTTCGAATCCCAGGGTGGGAGAAAAATTTCAATTTAGTTGAATTTTCAGTCAAGGGAGGAATAAAATCAATCAGATTGTTAAAATTTCAAGCCAAGAAGGCGAGTTTTTAACAAAAAAGTTGATTTTCAACCAAATAATAAAATTTTTATCCAAAAAGATAAATTCTCAATGAAAATGTAAAAGATGAAATTTTAACCAAAAAAGATAAATTTACAACAAAATTGTTTGATTTGAAGCAAAAAAAAGAATTTATAGAAAAATACATGAATTTTCATATACAAAAGATCATTTTTTGAAAAAATAGTGCAGTCTAAAACCAATGAGATGAATTTTCAACCGAGATGATTAATTTTTTACCAAAAAAAGACGAATTTTAAGCAGAAGGTATGAGTTTTCAACTGAAAGAGATTAATTTTCTACCAAAAATCTCATAGTAAAATTTTCAGGAATTTTTCAGGAAAAATGTAATAGTTGATGTTTCAACGAAAAAACACTTGAATTTCAAATAAAAAACAATTATATTCAACCAAAAAAAGAATTTTCGTTAAAATAGTTCAACTTTCAGTCAGGAGAGAAATAAAATCAACCAGATTGTTAAAATTTCAAGCCAAAAGGGCGAGTTTTCAATAAAAAAGTTGATTTTCAACCAAATAATAAAATTTTTATCCAAAAAGATAAATTCTCAATGAAAAATGTAATAGATGAGATATCAACCATAAAAGATGAGTTTTCAACAAAATTGTTTATTTTGAAGCCAAAGAGATGAATTTATAGCAAAATACATGTAACTTATGAATCAGAATAAGTATCCTTATCTTAGGATCTTGACTTTCACTTGGGGATTACCAGTCTACTTAGTTCATCATCTATCAAATTTCGAGAGGTTTACTCTGATTTTTTGAAATTCTTGAGTTATTTATCCATTATGTTTCTCCTCTATTATCTTTAATGGACTTTTTTTACCTGAAATAATTTTCAATTCGATTTAAAAAAATTATAAAAATAATAATAAAATTTTTTTCTTTCGGAAGGCCTCAGCTCCTAAAAAATTCTACTGGATACCAGTGACTCTCAGGCAAAGTTACAGATTAAAAAAAAATATTTAAGGTGAACACATCGACGGTTAAGCTCAAAATCTGAAAAGCGTTAATTCACCAGGCGAAAAAGTTATGCATAGTGAAAAAAATTATAATTCTTTGCAGTATGCACAACTTTTCCGCCTGGGTTTCACACTTCCATGAAAGTATTTCTTATATTTGACGAGTTCAAGCATTCGAATCAGTTGAGTACTTCATACTGGAGTTATGTTATACATATACTATACAGAATTGTCAAGAAAAGGGCAATGTTCACCATGAAAAAGGGAGCAGTAGGTAGTGAAAAGTACATATGTAGTGCATTTTGTCACTTTAAGTTTATGTTTTCTCTGAAAAATCTCAATAGTAATACTTTTTTACATATTGTTAGTTCAAAATATTATTTTTGTTCAGTAGAAACCTGTATTGAAGTCGTAACTCGTCTGAAGATCGGATGCGTAACGAATTTCCTTGAAGCTAAGCTCGCTATTGTGCTTTGTTCTCAAACTTTAGCACTGTTCTTCGAGTCTATATGCAAGCTCTTATGAATCCGTCCCTACTTTTGGGATCACACACATGTGAAGATGCAGCTGAACATCTTTTACACACTTTTCAACATCTCAGGTGTGACATGCAAAGTGGAAGATATCATCCTCCAGCATATGCGATGCATCGTCCAGAAGAAATTGTTTCAGCTCATTTTCAGTAAAGCGCATTGTCAATGGAAGTTTCGTCACTTTACGCTTCTGCCAGTTGATGACGACAACATAATCTTCAACTTCAAAATTAAACTCTAGGAACTTCAAACTTTCTACTCACTTTGGAGCACTCAGCCTTTTATCACTCAACATAGCGATGATGATATTTTCAGGATGCGCGGCATAGCATTCGTTTTAATCACTTTATGTGTTGTGACCTATGCGGTTCCACGTTGAATGAAACGCAAAACTGAAAGAGGCTCCAATGAATTTATACCAAAGCATAATTTTGAGTAGATACTCGGAAAATGATCTCAAACAATAAAAGGACGAGTGTGAAACAACAAGCTGTTAATCACAGTTTATCTGCTAGAAAATCCAGCTTCAAAGTGATGAGAAAGTTTGGAGTTCCAAAACTTCATTTTGAAGCTGAAGAATATGCTGACATCGTCAACTGACAGAAGTGTCAAGTGACAAAACCTTCATTGACAATGCACTGCACTGAAAATGAGCTGAAATAATTTCATCTGTAGATGTATTGAATCTGCTGAAGGATGATGAAAGGTGTGTATAACATGTTACAGCTACATTTTCACATGTGTGTGTTCCCAAAAGTGGGGACGGATTCATAAGAACTTGGATTAGGATTTTTCAGGGAAAACATGTACTTCAAATGACAAAATGCACTTTCCACTACCTCCTGGTCATGTCAACTTGACATTTTTCAGGATAAATATCGTCCTGTTCTTGTCACTTTTGTACATTGTGTGTACAAAATGACTTCAGCATGAAGTATTTTACTGATTTGAATGCTTGAACTTGTCAAATATAAGAAATATTTTCATAGCTGTTTGAAAACTTAGGTTATTTAAGATTTCAAGTTCATCATCGATGTGCTCAAGTTAAATAATTTTCTTTAAAATCTGTAACTTTGCCCGTGAGTCTTTAGCATCTAGTAGAAACTTTTAGAACCTGAGGCCCATAAAAACAAAAATTATTTTTTCGGCTCACCCTGATGTATAGTCGGCGGGTTGCGAAGTGTGCTAGTGACGTAAATAAATGTGAGTTGACATGAAACTGCCATTACATTATTCATACGGAATCTAATTCATTTCATAGTAGAAAGTGGAAAAACGCAGACGGTGCACATATCGACAACGTTGGGACTTGGGAATCAACAATCCGGGAAGGCGTGAGATTTCAAAGGGAAGTCCGGCGTTCTGGGGGTGAGGGGGTGGATTTTATCAACCCGAAGGAAAACTCGTTTCGTGTTAACGTTACGCAAGCTGACCCGACACGACGGCTTCTTTACGAGCGTCCTGTATACGTCGATAGTAGTTGTGTCCCGGGAAAAATTCTCAGCTTCCCGGGGTTTATAGCCTTCAACTTGTCGTATAGTTGTGCGAAAGGCTCGCTATGTCCGCCAGCTACTGTTATGTAGGATGTTTTGCTTTTATAAAAAAGGGATCAAAATCCCATCTGTATAAATCCGAAACATACGCTCCTTACTTAACAAACTCTCTGGAGTTGCATTTTGTTACCAATTTTCCCTTCAAATTCGACCCACTGATGATTAATTACTCTTTAGCCCTTTAGATTCAGGAACGTTTTTAGTTTAGAAAAAAAATCATAATTGTGGCACTTGTAGGAACTTGTTTTGATTTTCAAAATGTTTATTGTTTTATTGAAGCACATGGAGACCGAAGATCTAAGAATTGATCATTTTTGAGACTTGATTTAGTGGGTTGATTTAGAATCAATATGTTCAGTTTATTCCACTTTTCCAAAAAAAAGGCAATAATTCAAACCAATAACACATTTCTAAAAAATTACTAACGTTCTCAAATTTTTTCAAACAAATTTAATTAAAATAGATATCTTTTGGTAAAATTGAGTTAGTCATTAACAACTTCAATTAAAAGAAATATTCAGTATTCACAGGCAACCCTGCAGATTGGAACCAATATTTGCTTAATGTCTCCCTTTTGAAATTTCTTAAAGATCGAAATAAAATCTATTTTCTTATGAAAGTTCTTTGTGCACTTAAGAGGAACACCCAGAAAGCTCACAATTCAAAAATAAACTTTGAGACTACCTGTTTTTTCGGCTCACTAGAGATGGATGTACAATAAATGTACAGAACAGGAAGAAAAACGGGGAAGAAAAAGGAAAGAGTCAACCAAAACCATCCTCATACTCTTTCTTTTCTCCGTCTTTTTTATACTACTGGAGACTCAACATGTTTCGGAACCAATTTATGCTTCCTCATCAGAAGTAATTTATAGGAAAAACAACAGGTATAAAATTCACAAATTGTTAAATTAGAAAAATATTGTTTTTACCTGAAAATAAAACAGATATGATTGATAGTAATTTTAGTTTCTTTGATACATATTTTATACATTATATGAAAATTGAAAATTTGACATAGACGAATAATTCTGACTAAATCCCAAATTAAGATCCTTTAATTCTCTGATTGAAAATTGACTTCCGCAATTTTTAAATTATGACACAAAACTAAAGCCATTATATCCAATTAATGATTCCATCTCAAATTCTATTGTATCTAGCAAGACATCTTTTTAAATTAATAGCTTTGTTATGTTCCCTCTTTATATTTGTCAATGTTGAAAAAATACATGAACACAAACACTTTTGTTCAAGGTTATTGTTTTTTGACTCTTTTTTATATGATAGGAAAAACTTCAGAAAAAACTTATGCTCTATAGTAATTTTTTTCCGGAATACAGAGACCGAAGTAAACTGTCTGATGTCGCGACATATACTAAACTCTAAACCCAGATAAATCTTCATATGTTAACAAAAGCATTTCAGATACACTGGTACAAAATTTACGACGTACGACCTTAGAACTCGGGAAAAACTGTCGTTTTTTTCGGTAGTATCGTCCAAACCTCAATCTCACACACATAAGCATCTGAAAAATTATAAAATTATAAGAATTAAGAAATTTAGAAACATAAATGTTAGTCAAAATACAGTACACTATGGAGCATGATGAGATATGCACATATTAATTAATATTTTGATATTCTTGTATCGATTACTGGTCAAATTGATTTTTGGAGAAATGAGAGAAATCTACCTCGGCCCGGATTTGAACCGGGAACGCCGACTTTACATGAGTGGAGCGTTAACCAATTACGCCACCG
>JAUMHM010000085.1:29660161-29680144 GCA_032362435.1 Melikaiella ostensackeni
ACACACACACACACACACACACACACACACACACACACACACACACACACATACAGGCAGACGCATTGGTAAAATCCTGTTTTTCGTGTTCAAAGGGTCTCAAAACGTGGACATTTGATAAATACCGGGGGGGGGGCAAATTTTGCACAAATATAAAAATTTCTCTAATGAGAATGTAAAAAGACGAATTTTTAACAAAAACAATACAAATTTCAACCAATTAATAAAGTTTTGCACCAAAAAGGATAAATTCTCAATGGAAAATATAATAGTAGACTTTTGAACGAAGAAGAATTAACTTTCAAACAGAAATTTTTCAATATATTTATATTGAGAGCAAATGCGAATCAAGTGACAAGTCTCAAACGTAGTTACCGCTTTCTTGTTTTGCACGTCAGTGTTGCGATGAATAAATAGGAATTTTGATCATTTAAAGAGTAAAGAATAATAGTTTAAATAAACATAGAAGTTACTTTTAAATACCTTAAAAATATTATACACTCATGTCGCGCTGTTGTGCCGCCCGTTACTGTGCCGACCAGACCCGAGGCCGGCACAGTAACGAGAGCTGAGTGTATCGGAAAACTGGACGTATTCACTTCTGAAACTAATTTCATTGAGGTTCTACGCTTATTTAATTAACAGAATCCATATGTATGTTCATTCCCTAAGTTTATAAAATCTTAGTAGGATTTTGGGAAAGTCAGAGCAACTTTCATGGTATTGTGGGGGTATAAAATTTTAGAAAAACAGCTAATGTAATTTATGGATGACCCCTTTCCATCTGTTTGCAAAAAACGTGACTATCGGTTGCTAAGATCGTGAAGTTGGGCTAGTACATTTTTTGTTCCACCAGATTGGATCATTTTGATATATGGAAGATTGGATTAAGGTGCAGCACTTTTGATATTTCAGGGTTTACTGTGATATAGCACGCCCTTCAGAATAATTTTTTTCATAAAATACTTGTAGGTCATTGGCCTTACACATATTATTAAGAAAAATTCTTACTATAATACTATCTTCAGTATTTATATACAATTATACAGCTGCCTGACCTATCCTCCCCTATCTCCTAAGCTGCTATCTAATAATTACAGTTCGTGTTTAATCCCGAAGAAGAGTAGGTATCTCGTCTGAATCAGCGAGCTATCACGTTATGAAATTATACATTTTGATAATTAGAGGAGGGAAAATGAAGAGAAGAGATTGGGAATTACATCGAGAATCGGCAGCATCCCATGCAGAAATTTCGAAAGGTTTCCAGTAGGGCTCTAACAAGTTTCCCCATTTCTAATCGGGCTCTGGTAGGGAAAATTAGGCGGGCCCCATCGGTAACGTAACGTTTTTGTCGATGCCACCTTACTATACTTTCTAGTTCTGTTCTAGTGGAGGCCGTCCTTATACAAACAAAAATCAGTAAAAATATAAAATCTTACTTAATTTCTCTTATTTTGCTACATAACATGACAGCGTAGCCTGACAGGGCCCCCATCAGTTTTTTCTGATCTTTAAATTCTGGTAGGGCCTCATCAGAATCCAACTTCAAATAGGGAAAGATGGGGAAATTTCTGCACGGGATACATCGCAACTATACTGAACAAGTCCGACGACCGACTACCGCTCACGTTTAGGGAAACTAATGGCAAAAAGTGGCATAATCGCGAAACTGATGCGGAGAGCGAGCGGTGATCGTTGTCCACATAGTCGACTAACCTTATCGCTCATGTATATATACAGCAGGTAGGCGCGGTGGTCATGTAAGAGAAATTCTCGTAAAGGTAAGGACAGGTTGAAAATCCATTATTAACCCGCAGCGCGGATCCGCCGCAATAAAGACAAGCGACATTGTGCAGAGAACCATCTCCTTCCCCTTTCCTAACTTTACATTGGCGGCTATATTACACTGAAAGTCTGTAATACAGGTCGGAAAATCCATAACCTTCTTCTCTGTTCCCTCACAATTCACGATTCATATCCATCCATAAAGCAGAAATATTACGACTAGGGCGGGCATAAAACTTTTATTTATTTTTCACCCATTCCTCAAATGTCCGAAAGGCGAAATATGAGATATAATTGCTGCAAATGACAATTGCAGAAGATATTTTAGATACAGAAATGTATTTGGGGTTTAAATCACTCCTCTAAAGTTTCATTTTAAAAAATCCCTCCTCGACCGCATCGATTTTATACTTGAAAATAAAGAAAACTCGCACGATTCTCATTATTTTATGAAGAAAAAAAATATTTCCAAGGCCACGATTGGTAAAAAAAGCTGTATACAGCAACTAGATTCGTAACTATATAGTGCAGACCCCGTCATAAAATTCCTTATGTTCCTTCAGGCAGCTTTGGAAAATTTGTAAGAGTTATTGAAAATTAAATTTTTAGAATGAAAATCTGTGGAAGTTTCTAAGCTTGTCAATACATTATTCACGGTTGAGAATTTTCATCACAAATCTGGAGTAGAAAATGGTCTTTTCTTATCTTAGAGGCCAAACTGCCGGAGACTGGTGTGTACAACACAAACACAAACCGATCATATCTCCTTTGGTCCTGGCTTTGTTTCCATACTTTCATTTAAACGGAGATGTATGTGGAATAGTTAAATATAACAAAATATTCAAAAATCGAAACTAAGATCATTTTTTGTACCAAAAAATTACAAAGAATGTAAAAAAATCGGTTTCCTCGCTACTATGACAGTTTAAGTACACCTTTAGTCAAAATTAAGCCACATACTTGAAATTTTTATGGGCAAGGAGTCAAGAAACGCGCAATAGCTGTTAAATGATAGCAAAAATTTAAGTTTTTATAACTTTTTGCAACTTGAAATTTATTGTGAGAATATAAGGAATTTGATGACGGGGTCTATACTATACAGTTATGAATCTAGTTGCTGTATACAACTTTCGATACCAATTCTGGTCTTAGAAATATTGTGTTTGTCTTTCATAAAATAATGAGGATTGTGAGATTTTTTGTTACTTTCATGTATACCGTCAATGTGGGTGAGAAAGAAGTCCTCTTTTAAATGAAATTTCGGGAGAGTCATTTTGAACACAATTTAAAACTTTCTCACCCCCTTCCAATTAGAGATTTTCAAAAAAGTTTTTGCTCTGCGCCATTATACACAATAAACCCTGGAATATCAAACCATTGGATATCATTTAAATTATCAACTTCAGATCATAATAACCCACGTTTGCGAATCCAAAAATAATTTTTACACAACTTTATTCATATCTGTCCAGAGTCAGTTGTTAAATTTTTTATTAAAAGTCGTGGGTGAGGCACGATCGACATAATATTCAAAAAAATAAAGCATGGATTTCATGAACAAATCATGCACATAAAAGCCTGAACCCGAACCTGGAAATTAATTTTTTTTTCCAAGAGTGATCCTACCGATTCAACAAGTTCTGACTTCCACTTCTGGGAGACTTACAACTTCCTGGGAAACTTCAAACTTGTAACTTCAGTTGGAAACATTAATTATCAACGAATAAGATAACGAATTTTCAACCAAAAAAATGAAGTTTTAACCATGGAGTTCAACTTTCAGCAAAGTAGTTAAATTTTAAACCAAAAAGATGAATTCTCGACCAAGAAGATTAATTTTCTACCAAAAAGACGAATTTTCGAGCCAAAAAGGCAAATTTTTTACAAAACAGTTAAATTTTCAACCCATGAATATGAATTTTCAACCAAAAAGTTGAATTTTCAAGTAATAATGATTAACTTTCTACCAAAGAAATGAATTTTTAACAAAGGAAATGAGCTTTCAACTAAAAGACGAACCTCAAACAAAATAGTTGAATTCGCAACCAAACAGATTATTTTCAACCAAACAGTTGCATTTTCAAACAAAAAAGATGGAATTTGAAACAAAAAGACGAGTTTTTAACAAAAGAGTTGAATTTTCAACCAAAAAATATCTTTCAGACAAGCGAGAAAAAAACTTCAACCAAATTGTTAAATTTCCAGCCAAAAATGACTTTCTAATAAAACTGTTGAATTTTCAACCAAATAGTTGAATTTTCAACTTAAAAAAATAAATGTTCAACCAAAAAGATTAATTTTATACTAAGAAAGACGAATTTGGAACAACATAGTTAAACTTTTAACCGAAGAGAGGAATTTTTAACTAAAAAGATGAATTTTCAACCAAGAAAATTACTTTTCTACCAAGAAAGAGAAATTTTCAACAAAATACGTGAATTTTAAATCGAACAGTTAAATTATCTTCAAAAAGAATTCACTTTTAACTAATGATAGTTGGATTTATAAGCAAATAGAATAATTTTCTACTGAAATGATGAATCTTTAACTGGAATAGTTAAATTTTTCAGTTGAAAACAATAATTATCAACGAATAAGATAACGAATTTTCAACCAAAAAAAATAAATTTTTAACAATGGAGTTCCACTTTTAGCAAAGTAATTAAGTTTTCGACCAAAAAGATGAATTTTCGATCGAAAAAATTAATTTTCTACACAAAAGACGAATTTTCAACAAAATAATAGAATTTTCAAGCCAAAAAGCCAAATTTTTCTACAAAACAGTTAAATTTTCAACCCATAAATATGAATTTTCAACAAAAAAGACGAATTTTTGAATTGAAAAAATTAATTTGCAACTAAAAAGTTGAATTTCCTACAATAAAGATCAATTTTCCTCCAAAGAAATTAATTTTTAACAAAGGAGATGAACTTTCAACCAAAAGACGAACTTTAAACAAAATAGTTGAATTCTCAACCAAACAGTTGCATTTTCAACCAAATAGTTGAATTCTCAACCAAATAGTTGAATTTTCAACTAAAAAAACTAAATGTACAACCAAAAGGATAAATTTTATACTAAGAAAGACGAATTTTGAACAACATAGTTAAACTTTTAACCGAAGAGAGAAATTTTTAACTGCAAAGATTAATTTTCAACTAAGAAAATTAATTCTCTACCAAGGAAGAGAAATTTTCAACAAAATACATTAATATTCCATCGAACAGTTGATTTATCTTCAAGAATAATTAACTTTTAACCAATAATAGTTGGATTTTCAACCAAATAGATGAATTTTCTACTAAAATGATGAATCTTAAACTGGAATAGTTAATTTTTTCAGTTGAAAACATTAATTATCAACGAATAAGATAACGAATTCTCAACAGAAAAAATGAATTTTTAACCACGGAGTCCCACTTTCAGCAAAGTAGTTAAGTTTTCAACCAAGAAGATGAATTTTCAATCAAGAAAATTAATTTCCTACACAAAAGACGAATTTTCAACAAAATAATTGAATTTTTGAGCCAAAAAGCCAAATTTTTTTACAAAACAGTTTAATTTTCAACCCATGAATATGAATTTTCAATAAAAAAGACGAATTTTTAAATAAGAAAAATTAATTTGCAACCAAAAAGTTGAATTTTCAACTAATAAAGATTAATTTTCTACCAAAGAAATGAATCTTCAACAGAGGAGATGAACTTCCAACCAAAAGACGAACTTTAAACAAAATAGTTGAATTCTCAACCAAACAATTGCATTTTCAGATAAAAAGATGGAATTTGAAACCAAAAAGACGAATTTTTAACAGAAAAGTTGAATTTTTACCCAAGAAATATTTTTCAGACAAGAAAGAAAAAAATTTCAACCAAATTGTTGAATTTTCAAGACGGAAAGGCGAATTTTCCACACAACAGTTAATTTCTCTACCCATAAATATGGATTTTCTACTAAAAGGTTTATTTTTAACCAAGTAGTTGAATTTTCTACCAAAACAGTTAAATTTTCAGCAAAAAACTCACTTTCTAACAAAACTGTTAAATTTTCAACCAAATAGTTGAATTTTTCGTTGAAGAAAAGTAAGCAATTTTTTCGGACGCTCAGGTTTCAATGTGCATTTGACGGTCATGACTTGGTCGTGCCATAACAAATGACATCGATAGTTTCTACTCATGAAAATTCATGATCTTGAGAATCAGATGATTTTTATGCGCAATTATTTAATTAAATGAAAAATCTGCAATTTGTGTAAAAGCGTTGCATATCATTTGGATCCATTTTCATGATCGAAAGTATTTTCTCAAAAGTAGTAGTAGACGTGAAAAAAATAGTAATTGCACTGCTCTTGACAGTAGTTGTTACCATTAATTCTTATTCTCTATTGACAAACGTGGAAAAAAGTATTGATTAATTCAATTGTTGTTCATGATTTTAGCCAAATATTACTACTTTATCGTGCAAAAAAAGTATATAAAAGAGAAAATGGTGCTTCAAAGTCTAATATTTGAAGATTCTAATCTTGCTACAATTTTCCGAGCAGACGTTATTGTCACTTTTAAAGCAGAGTTTATAAAATTGTATCAACTACTGCTAGACTGAATTTCTTCCGGCAGTCGTTGCATATTATTATTCACTTAGTAAAAAATTCAAAAACAATATTTTTGAGTACTAAACATGAATTCTATGGATTCAAGCATAGTGGTATTTAACCTTAGGACTTTCAGAATAAATTGAAGTATATGCAAAAAGTAGATTTTCAGACTACATTATGTTTTCTTGAATCAAGACAGGAAATTATTTTATTCACAATATAAGGATACTTTTCAAAATCGTATAATAAATGATCAAAAGCATGGAATACGCAGCTTCTAAACTATTACTTTGGAATACAGCGGGACCTCGTTCATGTTGCAATCGCCTTCGTGCCTGTGCTGTGCTATCTGATGGTGTCTAGTACATATCAGTGATATGCAGTTTATAAATTATGTTTGTTAATATTTATATATATTGATGATATATTTGCTAATTTGGTGATAACAGATTTCACATGGTAAGTTTTTAATATAACTACTAAGTATCTCTAGTGTATAATTTGAATTGATAGAGGAAAGTAAAAAAATTGGCAATGATAATTCAGTTTGATAAAGTATGTATTCTCAGTTATGTGGCCACATTATGAACTTTCGTTGAAGTATGTTAATTGAACTGATAGCCTCGCTAACCTCGTAAAGCTCTTATTAATAGAGGCTATATTTTACGTCATGCCGAGGTTCACCCTCTTTTGCAATTTTTTCTTGTTTTTATGACATAATCTCAAACGGAGAGCCCGTTTCAGGTCCTATCGTTAAAGAAAAGGCGGTTATTCTTAGCGAGAAAATTCTCTATTTATTCAAATTTAAGGCCAGCAATGGAAGGCTCCACAACTTCAAACAACGTCATGGTATTTACGTGCTATCCAATATCCACACAGGTCGAAAAACTATCGTTTGACGTCCAAGCTAGTGAGGAGTTTGTGACTGTGGCTGCTGATTTTTTACCGCAAGTCTACACGATAGATGATATATTTAATGCTGAGGAATTTGGTGTGGTTTGAAAGTTACTAGCCAGTAGAACTTTATCTACTGAAGAAGAAAAATTTGCTCCCGGTATAAGTCACTGAGAGACCGAATAACTGCAATGGCTTGTATTAATGCCAGTAGGATGATTAAAATCCCGTTATTAGTGATTGGAAAATCTAAGAAGCCCAGATGTTTTAACAACGTCAAAACGCTTTCGATGGAATATTATGCTCAGAAAAGTGGGTGGATGAACAGAGAAATCTTCACAGACTGTTTCATCAAGGTATTTATACCCACCATTCGCAAGCATACTAACAGAATAGTTCTACTTCTGCTGGATAATGCAACCGCGCATCTTTCGAAACATATATATTAAATTCCATCGATCCAACGGTCCAGGTGAGTACCATTTTGATGTAAACTTTAACGTTATTTTACGTTTGGGACACAGTATCATTATCCTTACAATTGTAAACATAATTAAAAATTTCATTTAGGTGGGATACCTGCCTCCAAACATTACAGCCCTCATGCCCACGGACCAGAGCGTAATTGAGAAAACAAAAAGGCTGTACGAAAAAATGTGTTAAGAGAACTTCTCATTAAAAAAGAAGAAGAAGTTGCTCAGCTTATGAGAAAGTTCAACTTGATGGACTGTTATTACAAACTCGCGATGGCATGGGACAATTTGATAAAAGAATATTTTAAAAGAGTATGGAAAAACATTTTTTCGACATCAGATATTGAATCTCAGCCTCAGACATTCGAACAATTACGTCCACGGCAAGTTGAAGAGATTTCCGAAATCGCACAACAAACTCCATGGTCGAATCTGTGTCGACATGGTTAGAGGAAGATGACAAAAAAAAGGATGGCAGGTCTTCAATGATGATGAGGTTGCTCAGAGGTCAACATCATTTTACGACCCTTGACAACATTTAACAGAAAAATTCTTCAAGTTATTAAACATTGCCGTCCTGTTCATGAATTTTTATTCATAATATATTTCAAAAAAAAATCCGCTCCAGTTTGATCGGATCCCGGTCTATCATGGCTTTTTTTAAATTTACCAGAAGAAAAACTCACTACCCGTAGAAACTAAAACAATTTCAGAAAGTTTAAAATAAATATTTCTTAGTAATCAGCTTAAGATTTTAGACCTTTGATTCGAAGAAAAAAACCTACATTCTGAAGTTATAAAAAAAGACAGTCATTGTAAATCTGTAAAAGTGGTGTTAGCAACCTTACTTATGTTAACCCAGAAAGAGAAAAGTATATTTATTCCACAAAATATTTAAAGCAAAACCTTCTAACCCATATTCATTTGATGAGAGAACAGAAGGTCAAAATATTTTGCAATATGAACAAGTTTTCAAAAAGATATACCTTTTTGAAACAATAAAATATGTTTTCAAAAAATTATTCAAAAGAAGCAGTATTTCATCAATTTTCTCCTCCTTAAATAGGTAAATAGTAGAAGGAAATATTCCGGATCTTTCCAGTCATTTTTTTCTTTTATGAAAAACATTTTTCACTTTCAGAAATTAAAAAGGTGACATCATTGACACATTTTCTCTATCTACAAAAATTCTCGTGAGTATCCGGGGAATTTTCATCTAATGATTTCTCTTACATATACCTAAATATTTTTTCTTCACAGTGCGCTCAACGACAATTATGATTTTTAAGACTCTAATTCAAGTTTGAAAATAGATGCAATTGAGGAATCTGGCGAACTAAATGACGGTGGATCTAACTCAATTAAAATAGTAGATCCAAGACGATAAGCTGTGGAAGCCTTTGTAACAAAATCACAAGTAAAACATTGTTCTTACTTATAAATCTTTTCTGAAATAGATTAGACTATTGTAAACGCACTTGAACTTATTTTACACCACTTATCAAAAAGAAGCTCACAGTTGGGGATCGCCATTTTGCTCCAGTTTAATGAACTCAAACGGCGGAAGATAGCGCTGGCGTCGTAACTTTCGCTACTTTACGAATGAAAATCGAAGTGAAAGCAGACGAAAGATTACCGAGGTAAGTTCAAAATCACAAAATTGTCTCCGCTTCATGTGAATTTCTTCCCGGCAAGGTTAATTTTTTTTGCAGCGAATCTTTCACCTGTAATCGATGTGAACTTTACCTTTTGTTTTTTTCTGTGTAGACAACAGTAGTTGTCCCACCGACCACTACTATACCACTTACCCTATGACCGACTTTATATGAAATCGGGCAGTCTGACCCTGGTGATGTCACGGAATTGTTTGGGACTGAAATATATCGTTTTCCAAGGTAAAATATGAGACACGTGTTTTTTGCTATTGATCAAAAATGTTTTTTCTCTGAATAATTACAGTGCTCGATATAGTTTTTCTAGTTGTATTTTTTCGTTAAGATAAAATGGCAAGAAAGTGATATACAGCAATTCTAGTGACCCATTCGTACAGCCTCATGAGTTGGCTGTTTTATTAGGACATTTTTTCCTCGAAATAAAAATCATTTCAAGCGACAGTGTTTGTAAAAATTGTTACCGCCGAATTATTGGTAAGTTTCGCGTGTCTTTAAATCAGGCAATTTCCGATGACGAAGAACCAATGCTTGATGATGTAAATGTATGTGAAATCGAACAGTTAGAGTATGAAGACGGAGAACTTCAACCGATTTTTGAGATTGAGGAAATAAATAATGAAATTTTAGATAGGAAATTGAATGCTTCGCCTTCTCGAAATCCATCAAGTATCAAAGGAAGGTCCCAAGAAAACTATGCTTGCAAAGAAAGAAAACAACTGATAGATGCATTTACGGAATCGACGACCAATAAGCTTTCAAAAGTTTATAAAATATCATTGCCGAAAGGAAAGTGCTCTCCTTCCGACGAACGGGTATCTAATTTTCAAAAAGCTTTGAAAAACTGCGCAAATGTACAAGAAAAGATCCGTCTGCTGAAGCTGGTGCCAAGAGAATATACGAAGCAAGATCTACTTCTAACGTGTTCTGAACTAACCAAATATATGATAGATCAATCCAGGAAATTTTCGATTGAAAAAGGAATACATTACACTCCTGACCAATACAATGGATATCTTGTAAGTGATGTAGGAGTGCAATTAGTATTACAATATTATTTATGTGATCATGCAGATTGTACCAGACAAAACCCAAATAAGAACGACATAATGTCAGTCAAGGAAAATGGTGAAAGGATTGAAAAAGTGAAAAATATTTAACGCGAAGTATTAGTGAAATATTTCACCTGTTTCGAGAAAAAAATCCGAACGTTATAATTGGAAAGACAAAGTTTTACTTTCTGCGACCAAAATGGATTCAAATTGACCCTTTGAAAAGGAATGTCTTTGCATTTATTGCGCCAATTTTGAGCTTTTGCTCATTGGATTAAAAAACCAGAGAAGGAATGGAGCGAATATCAAAGATATTCGAGATGAAATTTTGCTTAAAGTGATGTGTTGTCTTGTAACCGAAGATTGTCAGCTTGAGAATTGCAAAAAATGTCCAGGAGCTAGAGGCCTCACGCTGCAATCTGTAGGATTGTTAGAGGAAACTGGTTCAGATGATATTGTTTTCGCGAACTGGAACAAAGGTGACTTCGAAAAAAGAACAACTTCTATTGACAGTCTTGTCAAGGAGTGAGCAACCTGGACAGAAAAAAAGCTAATGTTCACATATATGTGAAAAATATTCGAAGAGAAGAAATCAAAGAGAAGAAAGATCGCGCTAAGAGTAATTCAAATCATTTAACAATGCAGTGTGACTTTGCTGAGAATTGGAAGTTAATGGTAAAAGATGCAATTTAAACTAATCATTGGACAAATGATCAGATATCGATATTTACTGCTGTTTGCTATCAATGTGCAGAAACTAAAAGTTTTGCTGTAGTTTCCAATGATCAGAAGCATAATTCTGCACACGCTTTGTTGGCAATGGATCGTATTGTGCAAATTATGGAATCTTCGAATCCTGAGAAAATGGAAGAAATCACAATAATAAGAGATGGAGCTACAGCTCACTTTAAAAATCGCTATCAGTATCACGTATTGAGTAAATCATCCTGCAAGAAGAAGTGAATCTTTTCAGCAACTGGCCACGAGAAAGGACCATGTGATGGCGTTGGTGGCTTGGTAAAAGACTTTGTAACTAATCATAACTCAAAAAAGTCACATCTGGATTCCATAGATGATGCTGAATCCTTTGTTCGAGAAGTGAAGAAGTATACTAGCGCCGTTTATCTAATACTGCTTTCACCAGAGAAAGTTTCCAGTTTTCGAGGAGGAAAGGAAAAAGATCCTTCAATTTTTACATAATTCATCTGAATATTCATGTAGCCCTAAGTTCATGAAAAAAATTTATTGATCAAAAACAAAAAATACGTGTCTCATATTTTACCTTGGAAAACAATATATTTCAGCCCCAAACAATTCCATGATATCACCAGGGTCAGACTGCCCGATTTCATATAAAATCGGTCCTATGTTAATTTATTTGTTAGTAACCTTGATTATCCCTTCTACTTAACTAAGTAATAAATAAAGATTGAAGAAGCTGACTTATAAATACAGACTTTTTTATGCTTCTGCAATTGAATCGTGGATGTACTTAAATGAAACGCAAAAGTAACTTAACTGTGAAAGGCAGTGAAGCGTAACGTATCAAAGGTGTGAGAAATATTGCACATTGCATTATACTATGATCCCCGACCAGAGCCCCCTGTAATTCAAGCGGGCAGACAATCCCAGATATTACATTGACCTACGAGAAATCGCACACACGACAGAAGGTCATAAACATCTGATGCACGGGAGAAACTGGTAGTAATATACACCCTGTACAACTCAACACTCAAACACACACAATGTGCAATAAAAAACCTTCCGCGAATAAAGACGATATTAAGTATTTATTGCAAAGTACTTAAATTACTATAAAGTCTATCCATTTCTTCATTATATGTTACGTAAGAAAAAAAATCATTTCTTTGAATTACCTCTTCATTATTGTCATAAATCATCAGCCTGGACAACTGTTAGTACAAACACATTACATTCCAAAAACGATCCATAATTATCTTCATAATTCAATAAACCTTATAAGAATTGTTATCCCAGAGGGAAAACGTCACAGAAAATCCTGGGGCTTTACTTTCATCTTAAAGTTGGTTCAAGGTAATTTGCACACGGAGAATATTTATTCGTTGAATTTCACAACTTAGTTCGGTAAACCGAGGACATTACGCTATTGTGTTCAAATTTCACTTTCAGTCATGTAAAATGAAATAAGGTCATATTTGATGTGAAAATAGAAATTGTTCATGAAAATGAATTAAAACTGAATCTGCGATCAAGCAAGAAATGATGAGACCAATGAATAAACATTTTCTGACAGTTCGGTAAAATAAGAAATCGACTACCTAACAGTTGGGTAAAATGAGATGAACTATTAAATAGAGATTTAAGGGAACAAAATAAAGTCTACTTCTGAATGTGTGACTTCTACATGCTAGTTGTGTAAAATATCGTAAAAAACATTCTTGCTACTTCCAGATTCTGTGGAAGGTCATTACACAGAAAAATATACTCTATATGTTTGGATTTTTTTTTAAATTCTACAATATTAACGCAAATTAAAAACATTTTAATTTTCTACGGGGAACCTGACTTTTATCATTAGCCCTGAGAAGGTTGATGTGCCTAGCGCTTCTCATTTTACCGAAGTTTTCGGTAATCCTTTTGTAATAAAAGTTAAAATCTCGAAGTTTTCGGTAATCCTTTTGTAATAAAAGTTAAAATCTCCGGAAACATTCTTCAATCTATACTTTGTTTTAAGTGAATCGTTAAAATCACACGAAAGCCTACTTAATATAATTCATTTTATGAAAATTTACATTATTTTTCTTTATTTTATGATAGACTGGTACGAACATAATGAAATCCTTACCTTAGTGGTTATCCACAAATTACATAAGGTGTTTTTCCAAAATGTTACCCCCCCCAACTCATGTAAGATGCCGTAAGATTTGCCCCCCCCCAAAATAAATAAAAATCCTACTAAGATTTTATAAACTTAGGTGACGAATAAATATATAAATTTCGTTAATTAAATAGACGTGAAACCTTAATGAAATAAATTATCAAAATTCATGATATTTTATCGCAAGCTTCACAGTCTTTCTCTTATTTCGCTCATTCTCACTTTTTCACCTTCTCAACTTAAATGCGAACTGAATTAATAAAAAAATTAGTAGAAAAATTGAAAAACGTTATTGATAGATCATGAAAGGTCATGAAAGGTTCAATAGGTCAATCAGGCGTCTCGAAGACGGGAACAGATATATCATATACAGTACTGTTGTATTCCCAATATTAAAAAAGTTTGCCTCATATAAAAAAGATGAACAATATATTTTTTAAACTCATAAATCGATGTTGCTAGATTACAAAAGGTCATGAAAGGTTCGTCAATGAGCCATTTTCTAATCCTATTATGAAGAATCCGACTAATTTCCTTTGAAAGTGAATTCGTTTTGGTTGAAAATTTATCTTTTTCATCAGAGGTTTTATCATTTTTGTTTGCAAATGCATTTGTTTGGTAGAAAATTAATCTGTTTCGGTTGAGTATCCAACTATTTTTTTCAAAATTCGTATTGTTTGCTTGAAAATTCAACGACTTTGCTGAAAGTCGAACTACATTGTTAAAAATTCGTCTTTTTGGTTGCAGATTTATCATTTTATTCGACAGTTCATTTTTTTTGTTGAAAATTCATTTTTTTGCTAAAAATTTGTTTTTTTAGTAGAAAGTGTCACTATTTAATTGAAAATTCATGTGTTTTGTTAAATATTCGTCTCTTTGGTAAAAATATGATGTTCTTGGTTGAAAGTTCAACAATTTGATTGGAAATATATGTATTTCGTTCAAAATTCGCTTTTTTAGCAGAAATACAGGTACAACCTTCGTGGTTGAAAATTCAACTATCTGGTTCAAAATTTATGTGTTTTGTTGGAAATTCGTCTTTTTTTGGTATAAAATTATTCTTTCTGGTTGAATTTGCAACTTTTTGGATAAAAATTAATATGTGTCATTCACGGATTCAGCTACTTTGTTGAAAATTCGTCTTTTTTGGTTAAAATATCCATTATTACATTTTTCGTTGAGAATTCAGCATTCTTAGTTGAAAATTCAACAGCTTGGTTCAAACTGAAACTACTTTGTGAAATATTCATTTTCCTGGTTGAAGATTCATCAATTCAGTTGAGAATACATCTTTTTGGTTGAAAATCTGATTATTTGGTTGAAATTTCGTTTTTTTTAGGTCGAAAATTAATTTTGTTTCACTGAAAATTCAAGTATTACATTCTGGGCTGAAAATTAATCTCATATAGATAAAAGATCAACTACTTGGTCGTAAATACACGTGTTCTGTTGAAAATTCGCCTTTTTGGTAGAAAATTAATATGTTTCGTTGAGTATTCAACTATTTCCTTCAAAATTCGTCTTGTTTCCTTGAAAATTCAACCACTTTGTTGAAAGTTGAACTACGTTGTTAAAAATTTTTTTTTTTTTTTGGTTGTAGATTCATCATTTTAGTTGCCAGTTCATGTCTTTGGTTGAAAGTTCATTTTTCTCTTGAAAATTGATTCTTTTGGTAGAAAATTCCACTATTTAATTGAACATTCATGTGTTTCGTTAAATTTTCATTTTTTTGGTAAAAATATAATCTTCTTGGTTGAAAAATCATCTATTTGATTGAAAATATATGCATTTAGTTCAAAATTCGCCCTTTTAGCAGAAATACAACCTTCTTGGTTGAAAATTCAACTATCTGGTTCAAAGTGCATGTATTTTGTTGACAATTCGTCTTTTATGGTATAAAATTAATCTTTTTGGTTCAAAATGCAACTTTTTGGATGAAAATTAATGTATCTCAGTTACGGATTCAGCTATTTTGTTGTAAATTCGTTTTTTTTGTTCAAATATCCATGATTGCATTCTTCGTTGGGAATTCAGCGTTTTTGGTTGAAAATTTAACGGCTTGGTTCGAAGTGAAACTACTCTGTTAAATATTCATTTTTTCGCTTGAAGATTCATCACTTAAGTTGAAAATTCATTTTTATGATTGAAAATTTAATTATTGGGCTGAAGTTTCGTTTTTTTTTTAGGCCGAAAATTAATTTTGTTCAGTTGAAAATTTAAGTATTCCACTTTTGATTGAAAATTAATCTTTTTTTATGTTAAATATCAAATATTCAGTTGAAAATGTACGTCTTTTGTTAAAAATTCAACTTTTTGGTAGAAAATTAATCTTTTCGGTCAAAAATGTAAATGTTTGGTGAATAATGATTTGGTTTTAGTTAAAGATTTAACTATTTAGTTGAAAATTCGTCTCTTCTATTTGAATTCAACTTTCTATGATCTGAAACTGAAATCTTTTTCAGCTGAAATATCAACTAATACAATTTTCGTTCAGAATTAATCTCTTTTGATTAAAAAGTCAAATATTTGGTTGAAAGTGGAACTACATTGTTCGAAATTAATTTTTTTATTGAAAATGTATCTTTTTTAATCGAACGTACAACTATTTGTTTCAAAATTCATAAATTTTGTTGAAAATTTGTCTTTTTTAGAAAAAAATGAATTTTATTGGTAGAAAATTGAATTATTTTGTTAAAATGTCATCCTTTTTGTCTGAAAATTACTCTCCATGAGTTGAAGATAGATCTATTTTGTTGAAAATTCATTTCTTTGGATTGAATTCATCTTTCTATGACTGAAAAATGAAATATTGTTCGTTGAAATACCAACTAATACATTTTTCGTTGAAAATTTATCTTTTTGGTTAAAAATTTAACCATTTTATAGAAAATTCGTTTTTTGCTGGTTGAAAATAAATTTTTTAGACTGAAAATTTACAACTTCCATTTTTTGTTGAGAATAATTCTTTCTTGAATGAGAATTCAACTGTTTGGCTGAAAATTCACGTATCATGTTGGTAGTTCATCTTTTTTGCTAGGAAATTAATCTTCTTGATTGAAAATTAATCTATTTTGTTGTGAATTTGTCTTTTTCGCTTGAAAATTCAACGTTTTGGATGAAATTGTTTTCTTTATTGACTGGAGAATCTTTCTCGGTTGAAAATACAACCCTCCTTTTGAAAATTCATGCTTTTTGGTTGAATTAAAATATTTTTTTAGAAATTCATGTACCTTGTCAATAATTCGTCTTTTTTTATAGAAAATTAATCTTCTTGGTTGAAAATTGATCTTTTGCGTTAAAAGTTCATCTAATTGGATGAAAATTCATCCATTTTATTGAAAATGCAATACTTTTACTCGAAGTTTCAGAGATTTAAAGCGTTTCGAGTTAATTCAAGTTGAAAATTTTTTTTCCATCTGTTTGAAAAGAAAACGCGACTGTCGATTGCTAAGATTGTGAAGTTGGGCTAACTGATTTTTCATTTCACGGGATTCTTGAAATTTCAGGATTTACTGTTGTATTATCGTATTTATGGCGATTTGTTTGTTTTGGTTATGAGTTCTTTGGTTTCTGTGAGTTTAGCAAAAGGTTTGTGGGGAGAACCAAATTTTTATTGAAAAAACAAATTTCTGTTTATATAGCAACCAAATCGTTTTGTTATCCGAGTCAAGTGATTAATATCATAATACACTCGTTTCCTGAATGTCAAATATTGTTTCCTACTTTGACCTGAAGTTTCTGAATGTGGGAATTATATATACATAAGGAAGAGAAAGGAGAATGTGTGTGTTATGTATTCATGTAGTAGAAGACGGAGGGTTTATAGTGGTTGCTCGGCCTTTATCGAAGTTATACGGACGATGGGGCAAGACCAAGTTGACCACCCCTCACCCCTCTATAGATATCACCCCCCATAACCCACGCGTTTTCCTCTCGCGAAGCTATACGCATACTTTCACAAAAGCTCCACGCACAAATTCCATATAACCATTGCTTATCATCCAATTTTGTTCGCAGATTTTTACCACCCTATCAGCACGCCTACAAATATTGAATGTTTGGATGCCTATAATATATGAACGAGTTCAATCTCGAAAGTAAGTCGGTTCGATTTTCTAAAAAATTCATTTACAAACTCTATCAGCTTCTTCCAAGCGAAAACTGCCAAACTGCACGAGACTGGTGCTCCCCTCCGTGTACAACACAAGCCAATCATAACTCTTTCGGTTCTGTCTTCGTTTTCATACAGTTGGGATAAGGATGATACCTTCTGGGACTCGTTCTGTCATATTATAGGTACTTGCGATCCTGGCAGGAGAATCATTTTACTCAGAGATATGAATTGCTGGCTTGGTGTGCTACGCCAAGTCACCGACAGGGTACTGGGTCATTTTAAAGATCTAAATACGTATGGCAATAGGAATAAGTTGCTCAACTTATGCTCAGAAAAAGGCATCTTTATTACAAATACTTGGTTCAGACATAAATTTGTTGATTTGGAAAGAGCTTTCAATAAAGTGAATGATTTTATGACGCATTATTGTCATAGTAATTAAAATTATTTGGTTGTCCTCTAGAAAACGAGGCTTCGGAGATGAATCTGAATTTCTACTCGCGACAAAATAATAATTTCAATTATGCATTACAAAAAAACTGATTTGTGATGTGCCTACAATTTAAGCTAAAAAATTGTAGCTTCAGAGCATACCGCCTGAAAATCTTGAAATCTAGGATTCTAATAAAAAACCGCCGTGAATGCTGAAAATCATGCTAAAGACATGGCAAAAAGGCTTCTGAGATGACCATTTGAAGCTCCCACATATATTCAACTTATGGGGGAGCCGCTTACAAAAATTTTTCTGTTATAACTCATAACATAACAAAAATTATAACAATACTTATAACTGATAACATAACATAACTTATAAAAATTGGAGATGAATAGTGTCGAAAAAAATGCCCGGGACGTTGAAAAGGTCCCTTCAGTAGAATGACCCACATACTTTGTGGACACAGTATAATAACAATTTTTTTAACTTTCTTAATTTAAATTCCAAAGTTTTACGGCAGGAAATAAAATATAAAAAGGGTTGAAATAGCATAAACTTGGCAAACTCATCACGGCTAGGGATTCGAATACAAGACATAAAATCGACAGTAAAAAGGTGCGTGCGTACTTAGTTTAACGCGTATTTCCACGCGCATTTCCGCGGCGAGTATTGTACTCTTTATGTGCTTGAGTGCGTTGGACAAAGAGGAGGCGACGTTTCTCGAAGGCAATAAAGCGAGACGGTGGCATTTTTGTGTGAAATAGTGTGTGGGGGCGGCTTTTGATCTCGCCGCTACTACCGGCCTAAAGCCGCACACACATGACGAGACATCCTGAGTGACTATCCATCTACATCTTGTGGTTAACTATGCGCGCGGCTTTGCATTTATATTAGCAATGAACCACAATAGGCTAAATCAACATCTGCTTCATAAATTAATTAATATTATGCACAATTAAAATTAACTACAATTTTAGCGTATTAATGCAATTTTCTTTAATTAATAAAGCGTACATTATCTGACATTTGATTGATTGTTTAAGAATAAGACAGTACTGAGATTTTCTCATAGAAACAAATTTTCAACCAAATTTTACGATATGATTATACGATCGAATGATACATAGAACCTCAGCTTTGAACTTCACAGTAATTCCTGAGATATCGAAAGTGCTGCAGCTCAATTCAATCTTCCATTTGGTATCAAAATTATTCAATGTAGTAAGTCAAAAAATCTACTAGCACAACTTCCCGATCTTAGCAACTTTTTTTTGCAAAAAGGCAGAAATAAATTTTTTTACTTGAATTAACTCGAAACGTTTTCAATCCCTGAAATTTCAAGTGAAAGTATTGTGTTTTTAGCAATATATATGAAATATTATCCAAGTAGATGAATTTTCAACCAAGAAGATCAATTTTCTACAGAAAGAAACAATTCTTCAACAAAATATGTGAATTTTTAACCAAATAGTTCAATTTAGACAAAGAACACCAACTTTCAACACAATGTTTAAATTTTCAACCAAGAAAGATTTCTGAGTCAATAAAGGAAACAAATTTCATCAAAAATCACAATTTTCAAGACAAGAAGACGAATTTACATCAAAATACAGCGATTTCTAACCAAGAAGGGTAATTTTCTACCAGAAAAGATGAGTTAACAAAATACATAAACTTTCAACCAAATAGTTAAATTTTCAACTTGAATGATGAATCTTTAACAAGAAAATGAATGAAACAATAATTTTCCATCAAAAAGTTGCATTTTTAAATGGAAAAAATTGATTCGCAGGAAAGTAGTTGAACCCTCAACTAAAGCCCATGAAATTTTAACCAAAGATTTGCATTTTTTACCAAAAGCATTAATTTTCTACCAAAAAGACGAATTTTTAACAAAATAATTGAGTCTCTCCTAAAACCAAATCATTTTCAACCAAAAATTTGCATTTTTAACCAAAAGAACGAACCTTCAGTAGGTGAGTTTTCATAGAGAAAAAAATGTGCCCGCCTAGCGGGCACATTCACATCGCGCGCTTTGCGCGCAGCTCGCTTCGCTCGCAAGTTTGAGCGCGCCTAGGGCGCGCGATTCGGTCGTCGCGCT
>JAUMHM010000085.1:29735496-29752949 GCA_032362435.1 Melikaiella ostensackeni
CATTGTGTCTGGCGCGCGCTCTCCCACCACTTCCCCCCATGCGGCGGTTCTCTGCAACGAGGAAGCCGAGTCTAGGCTCGGTGCGCAACTTTATACTGGACTCATCCGCTCTCTGCAAATAAGTCAATTCAGCGTTGGAAGTCTATTAATGATAAGTTTCTGAAAGAATGTGAGAAGTTACATGTACGATGATGAGACAAGTTGACATTAAAATTGGATTAGCAATCCAAAGAAGCACATAAAAAAAGTTAGTAGTGTGAGTAATGGAGGGTGCACAATCCGTCCTCCTCATATTGCAATTTCTTAACATCACTAGCTTTTTGATGTGTTTTTTTTCAGATTTTTAATCCAATTTCAATGTTATCATGTCTCAGTATCATACAGGTAACTTTTTACATTCTTATAAAAACTTATCTTTAATAAATTTCCAACTTTGTATTCACTCACTTATGTACGTAATTCGATCCTAACCTTTTGGATAATCATCCTACATATGAGCACACAAAAAAATATATGATCGTGGGTTGATTTAGAATCAATCTATTCAGATTATTCTATTTTTTTTAAAAAAAAGGTAACAATCAAAATCAATAAAACATTCCTTAAAAATTACTAACTTACATTTTGAAAATATATTTAAGTAAAATAAATGTCTTTTGGTAAATTGAGTTAATCATTAACAACCTCAATTAAAAGAAATCTTCAGTATTCATAGGCAACCCTGCAGATTGAACCCAATCTTTGCTCAATGTTTTTTGTCAAAGATTTTGAAACGCTATCGTACAAATTTTGATTAAAATAGCGTCGAAATGTCGGAATCAATAAGGTTTTTTCTCATAAAATAGGTACCTATTTCTTGTTTCCCAGACGATGAAATTAAGAATAATTTACACCCCAAAGCTCTTTCTATAAAATAGAAATTATGCTTATAACCTATTTTATCCCTATTGGAGAAAGGATAGAGAATGATAGATATTTTGGGAAAAAAATGCCCATGCATAAAAGTTATGCAAAGTGAAAAACATTTATGTACAATCTTCAGATGTTTTATACATTATTTGGATAAAGAAAATGAAAATTGTACATAAATTCATCCACTATGCATGACTTCTCCACCTGGGTGGACAGAAAGGGACAAGAAAAATGGAAAAAATTGACACACTGTTTCTATTAGAACATTCTAAATCTGCATACCAAACTTTTTTTATTTAAACGTAGAATTTGTTATACATACGCAACACTTTTAATTCTCATTACTTTGAGGAAATTTTTCTTTAAATTCATTTATTTTTTCCGAAATTTCCTCTTTTTCATCCCTTTCCTTGTTCTATTGTCTGCAATAATTATAATATGTTCTCTCAATTGCCGTCCTCTATTTCCATACTTCACTCTCCGATAACTCTTTCATTAATTAGATAACGTTCCTTGTCTTGATAAAGTAGAATGTGACATAATGTAAATAAGACGAAAAAACTGGTCTCGGGAGAAAAATTGTAATTTTATTATTCATGGTATCGTTCAAAAATGAAAATATTAATCCTGATGTAAAAATTTGATCAAGCTGTAACATGGTGAATACAGTGCTTGGTTGATGAGTGTAGCTTTCCTAGGGTGCTAAAAATGATTTCTTGAAAAGAAAAATATAACAGTAACTTTTGGAATTCTACATTTTATAAGAAATATGTACATACAAGTTTATTAACATTGACTCAGAACACAACTTTTACATTATGTCAACCCAAATTTTCGCTTGGTCCAATATTATTAATCTAATAGTGGATCAATTCTCTATGCAGTAGGGTGGAGCGAAAAATGTTTTTTTTTTCGAATTCGGAGGGGGTCCAAAAGTTGTAGTTTGGTACCCGGACCTCCCACAAAAAGTTCAATATGAAAAGAAATATATCTTATGTTCGCACATCCATGATAAAGCTAAAAATAACGAATAATAGCCATTTTTTATAATTTGGTACGAAATCAATTTTTCAATTAATGAAAAGGGTTCTAAGGAATAGTATCTACAACTGTGATTATCCTCCAAAAACTATGCAGCAATGAGAAAATCCAGATACATCTTGAATTGTTATGAAAGCTGAAAAAAGAAGAAAAATCACATTTTTACTTGATTAAATTACATTTTTCTTATTGGTAACGATTTTTTCATTGACGGAGAGTGTTCGAAAAGTTATGATAATAAAGTAATAAACAAATTCCTATGCATCGTAAATTTTCATTAAATTTAAATAAATTATGTAAAGTCATGCTTTTTTAACTAGAAGATGCTACTTTTATAAATGATTTATATTTTGAAAAACAGTTGACTTTTGACCCTGAATAGTTGAATTTCCTACAAAATGAATATATATTTAACCAAGAATTTTCAATGAAAAATATAATTTTCAACCAAGAAAGATAAATTCCTAAACAAATAGATGAACAAACAAAAAAAATATCAACCAAATAGTTGCTTTTTCAACCGAATAGTTGAACTTTGGAAGAAAAAAAGACTTAAAAGACAAATTTTTCAAAAGACTATGGAGTTTTTATCCGGAAATGTTGAATTTTTAGCCGAGAAAGGAGAATTTTCGGGGTCGGGACAAGCCCACATCAGGCAAGCCTCCCCACGATAAGGCTCCCCAAATCAGGTCCTCCCAGGGCATCACCTCCCACAAAGACTAGTCTCCACACTTCATGTCCTCCCACTCGCTTAAGGCTTCCATGGACATACCACCCCAGAAAGGAAAGACCCCCCAGGGCAAGTCCTCCCAACAAGAGAGCTCGGGTTCATGTCATCTTGCGCATCGCTCCCCAAAGTATAAAAATATGTTCGGGTTCAGGCTAACTCGGACAGGTCTTCCCACAGGGTCGTGGCAATTCTGTACATCACTTTCCAAAGTGAAAAAAAACGAAAATTAGCTGCCTGGCAATATCGAATAAGTATTTCCACGGAGTGGCAAATTTAGACATCTTTCCCGAGGAGGGCATCAAAAAACCTGTGCCACGGCTGACTACTTGCATAGAACGGGAAGGCGACTACATGGAAAAATAGTTGACATGTATACGAACAAAACCCCGTAATTTTTTTTCCAAATAAATTTTTTATTTTAATTAGAAGAATCGAGTACTCTTACTTTCTGGACATCCCTTGTGCATTTTCTACCTCCGTAACTGTCATTTTAAGTTGATCTTTTGAAAAAGCTCTACATTCTTCAGATTTTATTAATTTTCCAGCATCTCGATGCACTATATGAAACAACATTTGCATACTGTCAACAAAATCTTTCTTATTTTTCTAAATAGTAGATGATTTCTTTCCTTTTCTTTTATGTAGAGATTCATGGTCTTGAAATAAAGATTTCATCTTCTTGACTACTGTAAGTTCACATTTTGTTGGAATGCAAACTTTATTGCATGTATTGATTACTGCTTCTCAAACAATATTTGTTGTTTCGCTAAATTGTTCGTTCGTGCCCTGTATGATGGTGGAAGAAGAATCTTAAAACCTGAGATGAATTATTATTTTTTTGTATTACCTTGACTTCTGAAATACGATTTGACATTACTTCCTAGAAACATTAGAACACTGAGAATAGTTAAATGCCTAATTTCACATCACGCATACTAATAAATTAAACCTCCAATTTTAAAACTATATTTAACATTAAAGAAAACAATTTAGGCCACTGTTCAATTTAATTTAAGAGATAAATTTCTTTAAGGTTGTTGTCCGACCTCTCAAAATTATCCGATTAAATTTTCCTTTTTCACATATTATTTTTATCATAAACGGAACCATTTAGGCTACTGTGAGATTTTGTTTTCAAACCTTTTTTTATTATAAAAAATGGACCACCCTTATAATTATATAGAAATAGAATAATTTTCAAGAAGAAATATGAAATATAGAAGTACCTTCTACTTTACTGAGTCAGCAGTTATCACTTGGACTCCTGCTGGGCAAGGATGAATCCCCAGTACACGAACATTACTCGCTGTGCACGATCGAGAAGGCAACACCACAGCAAGTCAAGACGGCAAAGTTCTGAACGTCCTGCATATAAAGGCCTGTCACGCATGCATCCCTCGTCTTATTTATCGTCCCTTTTCAATATGGTCGGCCGTAGTTTCGCACCATGGACCAAAAGTTATGTCGCCGCTGTTCAAGGATCAAGGGGTCAGCCTTCTACACAAGAGTCCACACTCTCCTCGATTTTATTCACAACACCAAGAAAAAGGATGCGTCCGATCGATCTCATAAACTCGATAATACCCTGAGAAATTTGCGAATCAACGTCATCCTCGAGTAACTCCCCAATCGATGAATATTTACGACCCTCCTTTCTTTTCTATTTGCTTTGAAATCCAGGGGGTGTAGACTTGTAAAGTCAAGTGTCGGATATGATCGCTTTAAATTTCTTGGCTTCTTCCTTTTCGCCCCCATCATTTAAATCTTCTACCTCTGAAGACATTATTTATCGCTCGTTTGCTGGAGAAAAGAAAATTTATTCTGCTTCCCTCGGTTCAGAGGTGCTAACAAATGTGGGAAAGGGATTGAATATTGAATTTTTTATTTAGCCTAAACTGTAGAGATACACTTTTACTTTAAGTATCAGTCCGTGATTTATATTTCTCAATTTAAGGACATCTGTTTCTATCATATCCAATTTTTTAAAATAATATGTACATTTTTATTGGAGTTTCTTTTTTATGAAGATTATATTTATTAAGAAGGCTTCGCTTTCTCAAATTTTACAACTAATTCCATGAAACCTTTCATCTATTTATGTAATCATATGTATATCTATTAGCGAATTAAACATTTGTCCATAGTGAAAGGAAATTGCACAGCGCAAAAAGAAAGGATGTAGAGGTATTAGAGGAAGAACTGGAGCATCGAAAGATAGAAATTCAAATGAAGATGCCAAAAAAGGGTCAATCATCAGAAAAGGATAATAATGATTTTCATTTGGACTAAGAAAGTAGTAGCAAGACAGATGAGGACATTATTTTTAGGTCCGATCCGAAAAAGAGGAGGGACACGTACGAGGATTTCCGCTCCATACATTTTTTAAATTCAAATAAAGAACTTCTGATTTCAGGAGGCATTCTTTTAATGAGAGTTATAGAGGTTGTTTACGTTTAGGATTCCCTATTTACGCACATCGTCATGAATTACCATCGACAAACTGGAATTGGGCGTAGAATCTTGCGTGGGGATAGGTTGCGGTTTCATTTTCAACCATATACGGTTATTCGTTTTGGCTGTCTGAACAAAGTAGGCTCGTAACACACCCTCGATCGGACTCGGTGCTAACGACTTTTAGATCATTAGTTACTGAAAGTACCAATACAATTATCGATCCTGGAAATTTATTCCCTTAATCTCGGACCGAGACTCGGCAAGATTGCCCACCAGGAGCAATCCGAAAAAAGCCATTCCGTGCCAACAAGGATCGTTCTACTCACAATTTTTCGACAAGTTTAATTAGCTGTAGAACCTAATCAACAAAATATAAAAACTGCCTTAGTAAAACCTCCTATTTACTCTCTAAATCAGAGTTAGTGAGTGAGAAAGTAAAATTTAATTTTTGCCGATGTTCTTTCTTGTTGGTCTACCAGGCCTACCTGATTCGCGCATTAATACTATTGAAGTATTAATACGCGACAGTTTTTATATTTTGTTGGTACTATATACGTATCCTGATGAGCTCCGGCGTCGCTGGACAAATGCTTGTTTGATAAACTTTGTATGCATATAAACGACTGGTAGATCAAAAACCGTCTAAGGATCGATAAACTTAAATTTACAGACACTAGTCAACAACCTTAATATCAAAGTAATAGTAACATTTCATGTTTGAAGTTACTTAAAATTTAGTTTAAATTGTCTATTATTATTTTCTTCCTTAAAATCTTAAACTATCACTCAGACAAATATCAAATTTCTCAAATCTATGAAACGAGATAGAAATATTGTGAGAAGAAATTCTATTTAAGAAATACTAGAGCAAGCAAGCAACCGCTCCACGTGCAAAATAATCTGTTTCTGTGTTTTTGTGAATGAAATCCTCTACTTATTTTCTACATTCTTATGTTTTTTATTTAGCTCTTGTACAACTCGTCTATCCACCGTCTGTTCAAGTCTATCTTCTTCCATCTCTTTCTCTTCTTGAAATCTGTCTTTTCTGTCCCAGCTCAACATTGTTCATTCACATATATTTTTTCCTGCGTATACCTTTCAGATTAAAATAGTCACCCTATTTCGTTAATTCCTACTGATATAACTTAGTCTTCATAAGTTATCCCTAGTCTTTTTACGTTTATCTTTTATTATCCTTTCGTCAATATAAAACTTCGCATGTCTTCCTGAATCCCTTAATTAACTCTTTTCCAGAACATAGGCTATACTCTATGTCAATCTATTCCTATTATGTCATTCTCATTTTCAAATCATTAATTTTATACATTTTCATTCAGGAATATAGTTAAAAACTCTTCCACACAATCTTTTAAAATAATTTCCGTTTATTGTTTTAACGAGCAATAATGTAAGGCTGTCCATTCATGTATATTCAAATTGCGGAATTCAAAAAATTATTTGCAATATAAAAAATGTAAGGCAATAGACGAGTCCAATAGCTGTTTTAATATTTTGAAAATCATCTTTTAAGTCCGTCATTTTGTTTGGTAAATATACAGCCTTACAATGACTTGGGCATGAAAAATGCCAAACATGCAATGAAATATGTAGTAATATATTTTGGGCATATTTTAGTATGATCAGAAAAAATCATGACAACAGAATTTTTACTTTTTACGCACTAAAAGCATATTGTTTGCTTGACCAGAAAACGATATTTCTCTGTTGGGAGTTGACTTTACCGGTAAGGTATGACGTCAAGCTAAAACACCTAATAGTATAAATATATGAATTACTTAATGATATTATTTAATATATTTAAAATATTATACTAAGATATCATTTTCATTAAATAAAACTCAGTTTAAAAAATGAATTTACATGAAACAACATCAGTTTCGTCATCGCTCTGCACTGCCAGATTTCAGGTTCAAAGAAACAACAGTTAGTGAAATTTCTCGCCGAGTTTCTCATGGATAATAATTTTAAACATCTAAATTGGGAGTAAATGTTTTCCTTCATAATATTATGATTGCAATCGCGACATCACCGAGATATTATATGTAAAAATCATCTCATGATGCAAAACGTAGTGAAGTTAGAAGCATATGAAATTTCAATCTTTTAACTATTGTATTAATTTCTTTATAATTAAGCAACAAATTTGGACTGTTTTGAAATTTTCGTCTACTGAATGCCACCATTTTATATTACCGACTTACGGACAGTGGTTCAGCAGTTCAATTGTAGGGAAAACAGAGGAATTTTTCTTTGAAAAAATGAGATTTTTTCTTCTAATTTTTCTATTTTTTAATTGAAAGAACGAAAGTATCGCTGGATTATTTATATCGAGCGAAAAATTAAAAAAATGAAAACATAACCCAGATATTCAGTTTCTGAAAACGGGTGAAATTTCATAAAAAATTTTCTTAAATTATTGTAAAAAAATTATAGGTCGAAAAAATCCTTTTGCCACAATGTGTATTTGATTTTTTTAGAATTTGTTATGCAATAAACCCATTTTCGATCAAATAGTTGGTTATCTAGTCCATACTGTCACCCTCCATTTCTGATTTGGTGTTTTAAAATTTTTTGATTAAAAATCATGCTAGCTTATTGAGAACCCTTTTAAATTTAAAATCTTTAGTTGAAGAGTTTCTACATTTCCTTCATTAATGAGAGAGTTTCAAATTTGTACGTTTTTCAAAACTGGAGCCTTCTGAATCTGAAAGCTTTAGAATCAATGGTTCTGTGAATCGTTTCTAAATATGGTGATTTTTCACCCTTTGGATCCTCAAGGAAGTTGAATTTAAACTTTAAATTTTCATATGCGGATCCTTTCAAATTTGAAATTAAAAATTTGAAATCTTCTAAATTTTTTTGTTAGTTAAGTTCGTAAGTGTTTTTTTTTTAGCTTGAGTTGGGTTCCAATTTCTGTTGTCCAATTTTTAACCTTTCTAGTTAAAAATCTTTTAAATTTTAACGTACATAGTTGAATCGCAAAGACTTTCAAACTTGGTAGTTGTTCAATTAGCAAACGTTTGAATTTCAAGAAAATTCATTCAAATTCAGAAGCTTTAATAATCTTTCTTGAATTGGGAGTTTGAAAAATTATTTGATGAGGGTCTTCAAATTTTTGTAGTTTCAGATTGAATTTCCTCTCACTTTTATATTTTTTCTTATTAAGTAAACAGCTTCAAATCTTTAAGTTTCTTTTAAAACTAGAGCCTTTGGAATTTGAAAGCTTTTAATTTATTTGATGGGTTCTAAATTTGGTTTTTTAATTTTTTAACTTCTCACTTAACATTTTTTCAAATTATGAGAAAATTGAATCAAAGGCTTTCAAAGGTGCGTTTTCAGCCTTCGGACCCTTAAGAAACTCACCTTTAAAAAAAATAAGGAACATTATTATTATGTAGATAGTATACATTTATATTTATTGAGAAAATGTTAAATTTGAAGTTTCGAAATTGAAATATTTAAGACTAACTCAGACAAAGAAAAAACCGTGACTCATCACAAGTTATTACATTTTCCAAAAACTTTGGATCATTTTCGGTGTTCTCCAAAATATCAGCATAAAAACGTTGCTTCGAATTTCCTTTTGCTGAGGCGTGAGCAATTTCGGCACCATTTTAACACAAACTTTTTTCATGTGTGAATTTTCATTTCAAATTTATTTAACAGTTTCTTTATCGATCTTCACTAAGTCAGCAATTGCTGGAATGCTCAGGCATCGATTTGTTCGAATAATTTTATTCACTTTTTCGATGTTACCTTCGGTTTTCGATGTGCGAGGATGGTCGGAACGCGAATCGTGTTCAATCACTTCCTACACCTCCTTAAACTTTTCAAACCATTCGAAAATTTGAGTACGAGACAGACTCTCATCACCATAAACTTCCTTAAATAAATTATATGTTTCTGTAGCGGACTTCCGAAGTTTCACAAGAAACTTCAAGTTGACGCACTGTTCTACTTTCACACTCAAAATAATTCCGGTGGAGCTCAGGTAGACGGTCAACTTCAAGCAAAGGTTACTGTTATACTGTGAATCACACAACCTCTAAATTTGAAGGGAAGGGGGGGGGGAGAACACAAATCAATGTCAGACCCTGCTTGTTGTTGCCAAGGCCCCAAGCAAGCGACAAAAAAATCAATCCAGTTATTTAATAGCCACACTCGTGTAGCTGCTAAAGTATATGGTACATTGTGGCGCGCATTTTTGATTATGATGGTTTAAATTTCAATACATGGTTTCAATTTCAAAAATTAATCGTCACTTCAAAAAACGGGGGAAATATTGCCGAAATTCTCAATGACAGAGATGATAGGGAATTTCGAAAAAAATAGGGGAAAAATAGGGAAAAAAGGAGAATAGGAGACTGACTGTAGTCCCTGTATTTATTGCCGGCCTCGGGACTTTTCATCACAGTAACCATTATTATTATTATTATTATTATTATTATTTTCAGCACAGGCACTATTAAAATCTAGTTTAACCGGATTCAGAGCGTCGAGTGAGTGAACATTCAGGACCGCATTTATAGTCTTTGAACCCGGCACGTGCAAAAGTATATGCGCAGGGAGTCGCGTTGTAAACAACTTTTGATACAGCACTCACTGTTCGAGCGAAGACCTTGAGTATTGGGCGTCAAGGAACATTCAGGGGGGGGAGACAAAAGCAGTTACGCGTGAACAATCACGAAGTTGGTACAAGAACGGGCGGCACAGTTACGCGAGATGAGTGTATAGAAAACTCGAGAGTTTATAGCGCTAACAATACTATCAGAGTGTCAGTTTCATGGATGTGAATGATAGACATATCTAATGTAGGAAGCTCACTGTGCCAGACAGATTTGATGCATCGGCGGATAAGTAGCGTTGAGTTCTCACTTCGTTTATCAAGGAACTAGCCCACCTGTCGTCGCTCCTTGGGAAGTTCGTTCCTCCGCACCCGATGTAGCCTGAGAGGAGGATCTCTTGCAGACGCGTGCATCGTACATTAGGTGCGTATAAACGCATCTCATTGTCAAGATGAAATACGAACGTAGACGATATACGAGCGTTCTGCACATTCTGTCGACTGCACTGGCTCCACCGATAACAAACATCAACTCGATTTACATCGGCACTTAGGGGCCGTCCATAAACTACGTTACCAATTTTCGGTTATTTTTACCCCTCCCAGGCTCCCCACGTTGACAACGTGGTTTAGCCCCCCCCCCTGAAAGTAATGTAGCCGTTGGCTGAACACGGATTAGTTATAGAGTTCGAAAAACAAAAATTTTACGATTGATTCGGATAAAGGATTTTTTAAAGGAATAGAAAAAATCTCCTTGAGCCCGGATCATTTTAATGTGCCCTCATGCCCCGTCCGTAAACTTAATCTTTCCGTGCGCGTCACCCCGTTGACAAAAGAAATTACGGAGAAAAATATTTTTTAGCGCGTAAGTAGTAAAAATTCCGCCATCATGATTTTTTTCAAGCGTAAAAAGTATTTTCACAATTTTATATTAATGTATTGTCGATCGACGACTATTAGATCAGACGAAAAACGTTATAGTAGTTCAAATATGAGGTTAGGTTGCTCTGGGTATTCAGGCACTTTAACCTCAAATTTTAGCAATTACACTCATCGCGCGTAACTGTGCCGGGCTCGGGTCTGGTCAGCAAAGTAATGGGGACTATTAAAATCTAGTCTCAACTGGATTTGAAGTGACGAGTGAGTAAAGACTCAGGACCGCATATATATATAGTCTCTAAGCCCGGCACACGTGCAAAATTATATGCTCATAGAGCCGCGATATAAATAACTTCTAATATGGTGGAGTAGAGCGTTAATCAATTAACGTTTAACCAATTAATGCTCCACTCATGTATAGAGGCGGTCCCGGTTCAGATCCAGACTGAGGCAGATTTTTTCTATTTCTTCAAAAAGTCATGTCTCCGAATTAATCGTAAAATTTCGATTTTTCGAAATTTGGAATTGAAAACTGTCGGACAAAAATATGAAAATAATATCGTTCCAAAATTATTTGAACATGGATTTCACTTTCATTCTATGTTTTTCGCAATTTTAGTGAGTATTGTTGACAATATGTCTTCGGTATGAATTAGGAATAATTAAAAATATTAAGATATCCGACGGCACTGTCCAAAATACCAAAAGAGACCAATTTTCAAAACTCTTGAGACGAATTTTCAACAACAAAGAAATTAATTTTTTCAAGCAAAAAAGTCATATTTTGTAGACAACAGTTGACTTTTGAACTGAAAAAGATGATTTTTCAACGAGAAACTTTATTTTCAATTAAGAAAGATGAATTTTCAACTATATAGTTGAATTCAACCACAAAAGATGAATTTTCAACTAAATAGTGGAATCCTGAACCAAAAAGATAAATTTTCAACAAACAAGAATAATTTTCCATCCGGAAAGATGAATTTTCATCAAAACAAATAAATTTTGTACCAGATAGTTACATTTTCAACTCATGAATGATGATTTCCCAACAAAATAGTTACACTTTCAACCAAAGAGGTGAATCTTAAGAAAGAAAGGAATTTTTAACAGAGGAGTTCAACTTTTAACCAAACAGCTTAATTTTCAACCACGAAAGATGAATTTTGATGCAAAAAGTTACATTTTAAACAAAGAAAATAATGTATTTTCTAACAAAAAGATGAATGTTCTACCAAAAAGACAAATTTTCAACCAAATTCTTCAATTTTGGAGCCAAAATGACGAATTATCTACAAAACAGTTGAATTTTTGACCAAAAATATGAATTTTTAACTAAAAAGTTGATCTTCGACCAGAAAGTTAATTTTTTACCAAATTGTTGAATTTTTGAGTGAAAAAACAAATATTCTACAACCAAATAGTTGAATTTTCAACTGAACTGACGAATCTTCAACCAAAAAAAAATAATTTTTTTACAAAGTAGTTCAAATTGATTTTTTCAGCCAAAAAAGATCAAATCTCGAAGGAATGTTGTTAGTTTGAACCAAATAGGTAAATTTTCAACCAAAAAAATTAGTTTTCTTTCAACAAGATTAATGTTCTACCAAAAGTAAAAACGAGTTTTCAACGAAATTATTCAATTTCGAAGAAAAAACAACGAATAATGTACAAAACATTTGAATTTTTAACCCAAAAATATGATTTCATAACAAAAAAGTTGATTTTCTACCAAACTGTAAAATTTTTTATGAACAGTTTAATTTTTAACCCAATAGTTGAATTATTTTTGAAAAAGTTCAATTTTCAACCAAGAATATGAATTTTTACAAAAAAGTCATTTTTCAACTGAATAGTTCAATTCTCCACCAAA
The DNA here is from genome assembly GCA_032362435.1 of Melikaiella ostensackeni. Taxonomy (NCBI): domain Eukaryota; kingdom Metazoa; phylum Arthropoda; class Insecta; order Hymenoptera; family Cynipidae; genus Melikaiella; species Melikaiella ostensackeni. The sequence continues at coordinate 29,747,971 of JAUMHM010000085.1, forward strand.
TAGTTAAATTTTCAACTAGAACGACGAATCTTCAACTAAAAAAATGCATTTTTCACAAAGTAGTTCAACTTGATAGTTGATTTCTTAACCAAAAAAAGATGAATTTTTAACAAGTTACATCCATGAATTTTCTACCAAATAGATGAATTTTTTACCAAAAATGGGATAGTCACATTTTCACTTAAGAAAATTAGTTCTCAACTTAAAAAAACGACTTTTCAACAAAATGATTAAATTTCCAACCAAAGAAAAGAATTTTTAACATAATAGTCAAATTTTCAACCAAATAGATGAATCTTTAACCAAAAAAATGAAATTTAAACAAAGTAGTTCAACTTTTAACCAAGTAGTTGATTTTTTGACCAAAAATGACCTTTAACAAAATAGTTGCATTTCCAACAAAATTATTAGATTTTCAACAATGAAAAAAATTGACTTTTCAGCAAAAATGATTGGATATTCTAATTGGGTTCTTTTAATCTAGTTCGCATTCAATTTAAGCGAAAAAACGAGAAAACGAAAAAGAGAGGAAGTTTCTTGAAAACAGGAGGGAAAAGAAAAATTCTGTAAAAAAGGGGGAAAAGTGGCGAATAGGGAAAGAGTGTGAAGTTTGAAATATGAAAGTGATTCTCAAACTTTTCAAGTTACTATGTAAGTTCGTTATAACGTTGAATGTATTTAAAAATATGTGCAAATAACAAAAAATTGTTTGAATTGAACTTCCTTTTGAATACTTTCAATTCTTAAGAACTTGGTATCAACTTACACTAACAGATACCGTAAAACTGGGTAAAGACGCTCTTGTAGGGTGAACTCGCTCACCAATAACCTATAAATTAATAGCAAATAAATCGCAAAATAAAGTTTGGCAGCTCTAGACAATCGAATAGTTTTCTTCAGTGAGTGTATTGGTTACAATTTTAAAAACCTGAATTTCAACACTATTTTCTCAAGTGGCATATGACAAGAGAAAACATTCTTCCTTGACAATAATGACCGGTACTAAAGAAGGTTATTGCAGTTACATAATGAAAATGATTGCTACTCTACGAGTCAGAAATCGTTCTCTGAATCATAAATTATTTGATGCAAACATGGATGGTGTGTACTTAGTTTTTCTTTTGTCATGAACAGAATTTAGGGGTCTACAACTTATATAAAAATTCGTGACAGACATTCGTTCTATTCACGTCTAGAAAAACATTTGATATAGGACAGCACTACTGTTCGATAAATTAAAAATATTTGAGAATCAAACATATTTCGCATTCCTAATTCACAGTCAGCTTCATACAGTTTTATGTCAATTTTTCTTCCTCATGGAGAAAGCTTTATAGTAGTAAGAATTTCGAAAAATTCTCAAATCGTTTAACTAAATGTTCTTCAATTCAAAAATGTCTGATACAATGTTCTAAGCAATTGCTCGGATGTACACTACCATCGGGAATTGTCGGTACGACTAACGCGAGTACTATTGAAAGTCACTGCTAAGTTTGAATCACAATAGCTAGGCCAAAAAAAGAGATGGAGATTATTTTTTTAGAAATAGATGAAAAGCTTATGAAATTAAGCGTCTGATGAGCCCTAGTAAGGATACTTTTGACTTTTTCAAGAGGATGATTCACATAAGAAGTTATTAAAAATACTTCAATAATTTATTGAGTTCTTAACTTCGATTTTAACTCATGGTATCACCTAGGAAAATTCTAGCCAGAACTTGAAACTTATGCCACGTTATCACTGAAGTCTTATTTTCAGCTCAAGATGATAAAACTCAGAAAATCTTCATGTGTTCCCGAGATATAACTGAAAATGTCTAAGCGTGCCTGCGTCGAGTTTCAGACGACCGTCACGGCTCGCGGCCGAAAGCGGTGATTGCTGTAGTCCGAGATCCCAGTGCAAAGTAACTTCACCCAAATGTTAATAAAAAAATCGCATTGAAACATGTGTATCATGCTTACCTCAACATGAAACGTCTAGCTTGTTTAAGCAAAGCCGAGTCCTAACGTTATCAATTATTTATTGAAAATGTAAAAAACAGAGATAATTACACATAAGATTTAATAAGATAAATATAGTAGCAATCGAAAGCTGACAACTAGACAAATTAAAATATATAGGGTTGTCAATCCCCAGGCGGGTCTAAGCAAGGGTTGTTTAAACATTAATGTAAATATTTTTTGTGAACAACTTCACTGGCTGTTTAATTAAACAATATATGCATCAATCGAAAGCTTGCGATCTATGCTTGAAGGTGATATAAGGTTGTCTGTGAAATTCCGGGTCTAAAGTGGGACAACCGTTCTTTGAAACTTTACATTTTGCAGTTATAAGTTACAGTTCGCAAAAAATATTTAATTAATGTTTGAACAACCGTTGCTTAGACCCCTCCCTCGACATTAACTCATGGTATGACCTACACTGTTAAAAATGTCATGAATTTTAATACACATTAGACATAAAGTGTATTTGAAGATTAATACATTTGTAAATCAGAATAAACTTAATACACATTTATATTAAACTTATTTACTATTTATACGAAAATTAATATATTTGTACATGAAAACATAAATAATACCCATGTGTATTAAATGAAAGCACTAGCGCATGCGTCGCGCAATGCTGACGACCCTGACGTCATGTCAGCTGATGCCAGCCACCAAGCAATCGTCGCATCTGGTCCCATCACAATTGAACATTCACGATTACTGAATAGTGAATGTTAGTGAAATATTTAGTTACTAGTCGCCCGTTTGAGTGAAAAGGTAAGTTAATTTGGGTAAACCAATTAATTTAGTTAGTCCTTTTCAAGGCGTGTAATTCTGTTTAGTATAGGATATAATAGGATATGTGACGTAGAACGAAAAAACCAGCCTTATATTGGGAATAAATGTTCAGAAAACTTTGAATAAAACCAATTAGAAAATTTTTACAAATAAAGGAACACGCAGGAGTAGATCATGAAGAAATTCTGCAGCTTTGAAAGTCAGACAAAGAAGCAACTTTAGTTACAAAAGATAATATTCCAAAAAGTGTTGTCGTATGGCCGATGATTATTAAGCACTTCGGAGAAAACCCAGATTATTTATTCAAGGTAATCAAGGTTAGTTATGCATATTTATTTGTAAATATTCTAAAGAAACTTTAAATTAAATGTGAATAAAATTTTTTATATTTTTTCAGGATGACATTACAGATGAGGACAGTGCAAAAAATGCTGTCTCCATCTACCCATCCCTTATACCGCCATGCAAACAAGGAACGACGTATCTGTATTTTTATCGTATCTGCATGACAAATACCAAAATGTTCCTTATTCCATCAATTTTCATATTTTGATTGTTTAAGATAGAAGTGAATTGCAAAAAAGGGAGTAATTCAAAAAAGTAGTCAAGCACCAGAACCTAAATAAATTTGTTCGAATTCCTTTAAGTTACCGGAAGCGGAATTTAAATACTATTTTTTACATTAAATTGCATTCCTACACTATTATCCTACCTTATTTACTCAATTTGTACAGAATTAAGGTTAATGTTCACGAAAGAAGCAAAAATCGTATCTACATACAGATACCATTTTTCGTTCCAGATCGAAATCACCCAAAGTGTAGATACGTCGTTTCTTGTTTGCACGGCAGTATAATACGAGGTACATTTAATTTTGGCACTTCAACACATTGAATAATAATTTGTTGTTTTTCGTCGCCTAATTTTTTACAGAGAAATCATTTTATGATTAAGGTGCTACATGCACAATTGTGCTAGAAAATAATATTTTGATGTTCTGTACATCCGTATTAGAAGGATTCTTGATCACATTCATTTCTTATCATGTGTGTGAATACAAGAGACCTAAGGAAATAGAGTATACTTTGGAATTTGTACAAAGGTAAGATACATATGCCTTATGTCTAAATTCTCATATTCAAAAATTAAATTCGAAACAAACTGAAGTGCAGTCATCGTTTTCGAAAAATAGATCTATGACTTTCTAAATTTTACCGAACTTTAAATTTCTGTCCCTATCTTTACGCGAACAATATAGATCTTGACATCACACCGAGGGGTACATAACTTCGAATTTTGGTGTACACCGATTGCATGATTCCAAGTGATTGCAAAATATTGCAAGTGATTGCCATTGAATGCAAGTGAATGCAGTGATTTCCAGTGATTGCAGAGTCAATTTTAAGTGACTGCAGTGATTTAATGGTGAAATCCGAGAGATTGCAGTTATTTCGCTGTAAATTCCGAGTGATTGCAGTGATTTGACGGTGAATGCCGCGTGATTGCAATGATTGCACGGTGAATTGTGAGTGATTGCAGTTATTTCTTGGTGAATTATGAGAGATTTGGGGTGATTTAAGGCGAATAAAAAGTAAATTTCAATTTGATTCCCAGCTATTCCAAACGAAGATAAGCTAATTTAAAATCATTGCATGCAAAAAAGCGATTGAGCTCAGTTTTGAAAGTATTGCTAGTAGGGCCAGAATGTTAAAAAAACTCGAAACCTTGAGTTGGCTTGAGGCTCGATAACTAGAAATTTCTGAAATCGTACGACGAAAATTTTTCAGATCTACTTTCTAGACGGTATTAGATATAGTTCGACATCAAGAAATCAAAAGTGCAATTTTTAAAAAGCATTTTCATTTTCCCTAAAAAAACGTTTTTGAGTATCCCTTTCCTGCTTTTTTACGTTAAAATAAAAATTTAATGTTATATTTGTACGCTTTTTCAAGACGCATCGATTTACCCATTTACGAAGCTTCGACGAGATTTTATGATCCACCAATACCGACTGATAAATTTCAAAAAAATTCTTCACAGGAAAACTTTTTTAATATTTAGAATATAACACTATTGTGACTTAAATGATGGTCCTTATAACAAGACACAATTTGATGGTTTCTCTGATTTTCTGGAAATAAGATTTTCAGTAAGACATCAACATTAACTTGAAAAGTATTGTAAAAAGGA
>JAUMHM010000085.1:29753049-29769129 GCA_032362435.1 Melikaiella ostensackeni
GTAGTTTTGCACACGATTGAAACCCGAAACATCTCCTTTTTACTATAATGAATCATCGTGAAAGCATTAAATCTATTGAAAAGTATTGAGAGTGGTAGTTTTTTTATTTTGTTATTGAGAAACTTCCCTCTACAAGGAAGCAAATTTGTTTAATCCCTTATGAAAAAAATTATTGGTAAGTATTGGGTCTAATACTTTTTTCGAGAATAAGTATTGGAAATCCAATACTTTTTCGCGAAAAAAGTACTGGATCTTTCACTTACCAATACTTCTTTTTCATAAAGGATTCCCATGAAGAATCAAAGTGTGCATAAATTAAGCAAAAAAAAAACTCGATCGAACATTTAGTTTTTTTTACACATCTCACGTAATTGATAGTGTATTAAAAAATTTACTCGTATAAAATAACTGGTATGTAACTTATTAGTCTTAAATAATATATGTATTATGTAGGAAAGGGCGGAATTTAATAAACTAATACATTTTTCAGAAGAAGTAAATGTCCTTGAAATTTAGTCGATAACATATTTAGGTGATGTAATTTTATATTAAAATTATTAAAATCATTATATAAAACTTGTATTTAGTAAAAGTGAACACTTAACAATAATCTTCGATCCAATAAGTTAGGACTTCTAACCCCGGTTAGCTCTTGGCTTTGGTCCTCGCGTTTATCTAGATTTAAGCTTAAAACTAGTTATTTCTTTTAACGTTGAAAGAGGACTTTTAAGACATCCTTCTGTTAACATAGGAGTCAGTGCACTTTCTCTATAATCTTTAATATCATGAAATATATGTTTTTCTCCTTTGATGGCTTCAAGTGCACCTTCATTATAACAAGTATACCAAGTGCATACACATCCTAAACCTTTTTTGCGAGCATCTATTGGTACATTTACAGAAGCCTAATGATTAGTATAAGCTCGAGCTTTTTTTGTTTCCTCGGTTAGGTAGGAAAATCCTAAAAGCCTTCCAATTAGAAAACCGTAATTTTCATCAAAAAAGACGCACCAAGTACCTAAGCTTAACTCTTCTTCCTCAGTGGGTAAAAGATTAGGTGCAAGACGACTAATGCCCGCAAGAGATTTTGGTAGAGTCGCTTTAACTCGTTCTAATCTATCACTACTAAGAGACGCAGTCCCTGTACTGAGCATCCAACAGTAAGTTGTTTTCTAAATAGCTACGGCTCCTCCTCTTGAATTAATCAGCTTTATGAATGGACTGTTAGACGGAAGCTGAAGAACATCATCATCAGGAGCGAGGACTCCGCCGGACATTTCATGGAGATCAGCAGCAATGTCTGGATAATCAGCCTCATCAATAATCACATTTGAATCCCTTGTATTAGCACTCGTTTTGTTTTCGTCTTGTTCATTGAAAACTTTAGCACAACTAAGCTTGGGAGGAGCAGCTCTTATATCATCAGTAGATATTCCCAACTCTTCAGCATTCTTACACGCATGTTCCCATGCCTTATTCATGACATTGAATATTTCAGGATCAGAAGGAAGAGAATCTTTTTTTGCTTTATTATTGGCTAAAGATCCTAACAGACTTTTTCTTCGCTCTCTCGGAAAAACATAGTCATTATCACTACTAAGTCGAGATGCGATTGCCATTTGCAATGCAATTCTGCGTTCTCGATATATGCAGTCCTTCATAGAGAAGTTTACAATAGTAGACTGCGTAGTGGTAAGAGATCGCGCTGTTCTGAAAAAAGCCTCACAAGCTTGACTTGAATTTAGCCATGTTAGAAAAAGGTGACATGAATTTATAGATCTCAGGTGTCGTATGATTTTGACAAGCCCGTAGGCATTTACTTCAATGCAAAGGTAGGTGTTGCTGCTGACGAAATTTTCAGAAAGTTCATATTGCTCATTTAATAACCATTTTCTTTATATTCGCATGAAGAATGTTACCCTCCAAATATTATAAACTCGTTCAATAAGGATCAGAGTCTTATTTAAAAATCCTTCAAGTATCAGTCGCAGGTTAAATAGATATGTAATAGTCGCCTTACTGTCACGGATATACTTTTCAAGAAGATCTGTCACTCTGACATCAATTATTTTAAGTACAGATGAAAAATTCGTCTTACCCTCACCGTTAAACCATGTTCTTCTTTAGGTCTCTCCGAAATTAGAATCTTCAAGTATGAACAGCTGGCTACATAATTTCCCATAGGAAGAAGTTCGGGTTCAATAAAACGATTTCTAGTTTTCGTCCCGATGTGATGGGTGTCCTGTATGCAAGTGGGAGTGTTGTCAGTAATACTACTTGCAAAAAACGTCAACCATTCTCGAGGTGAGTTGAGATCTTCTGGAAACATGCGTAGACGCATTGTATTCAGTAGCTTAGGATCCTCATCTGACGAGTAGCCAAGCACTAAGATCCCTTCTTTCCCCGCTTCGTTCTGTATCCATTCACATCTTTTGGATACGTGATCTTCTTTAAACTTATTGTCAGTACCGAACAAGGAAAGACAGAAAGCAGGACTTCCTTCCTTACAGGGCTGTGCCATAATGGCGTATGCATTACTTGCACGAATTCCTTTTTCAAAATATTGCTGAATTTTATCTATCGACGTAGCCGGATACGACCCAGTAACTGGCAATCCATTAGAATCGAGAGGCAGTACATTTCCAACGATTTAATTAAATCTGACATCGTACTCTAACTTAGTAACCATACGCGTGGCATCTTCACTTATCCAAATGTTCATGGGTAAATTTCGCGAGACAAGGAAATCTCGTAATTCTTTAAAGCGAAACGAACCTTCCTCAATTGGTTCAATTGTAGATGCAAGTTTTTTTACAACCGTTGAAATCGAAGGTAGAGAATGTCTCAAATTTGTGTAGAGAGTCTCGTTAAGTAATGGCTTTCCAATAAGAAACAAATAAGTAGAGAACAGTTATTGTTCCATCATACCTGTGACCTTTGTTTACACGAGAACAGTTCTTCGTTACAGTATCGTGTAAAGCTTTCAGAAATGGAGATACTGAAGTTTTATTACAGTTTTCAAATAGTGTTTCTTTTTCCAGGACAGTGAGTAAAGTTGATTTTAATTCAAGATTTTCTTTGAGAAGAACTTCTACTTCATTCAATATAGGGAAGTAATTTTCAAGAACAGTTTGGCCATCAAGATTTCGCTAAAGGGCACGCTTGGAACGTTCTTCGCGGCTATAACGAGGATCCTTCCATTTTTCTTTCTTCAAATTATGTTCATCGTTTCCTGAATCTTCCCGGCGAAGAGGTGCCGCTATTCTTCTCCGGGATTGACAAAATCCAGGTTTTCCGATGTACGCTCTTTAAAAAAAGAGCCAAGGTTTATGAGAGAAGCTCGGGAAGAAGTCAACTCTCAATTATTGTTTTCAGAGGTTTTTTCGCCTTCGGACTCTGTCCGTTGTCACTTAGGATGCGACTGACTCGTGGAATTTTCATCATTAAGTTTCTCAACAAAGTTATCCAAATTATTTGTCTTAAGGCGACATTTATCGTCATGCATACTCAAGTGCCTCGTCAAGTTACTTACGCCCCATGTTCCGCCATCAGGTTTCGTCACTTTTTTATTACCACCTTCTTTGCATTTCGAAAAAGGGCAGACTATCTGTGCAAAAAAGCTGCCGAAAAAATTGACACTTACATCGATTTTTAAATCTGTCAATTTAGCAATAGTTTCTGGAAGGAATTCGTTCCTAGGATTCTTGCAGTACGCTCCGATAAGTTTAATGACCTCCAGCCTTTCAGCATTGAAATCTGTTGTTTGTACAGTCATTAACTCTTCTTTCGAGTTCTTTTTAGGTATCTGAACATTTTTCGCTTTTTCCGACATGATTATATTTCTCGCGTTCATTCAGTAATTTATTAGGAACTTTATAATTTTCTTTTATCCACTGAACTACGTTTAAAATCAACCTTCGATCACCCGAAGGTATTTCAAACATATCAATTTGATCTGCAAACGATCCGAAATATTTGAAACGATCTTCGTCAACTTTCAGTAGCAGTTAATGCAGATTCTTCACAATATAGAATAACAAAGAGTAGCATAATGGTCTAATTTGTAAAAATATTATTCAAATTGTAAATAGTAACATCATATAATCGCTGAGAATAAAAATTATAAAAAAATGATGAATAGAAGATGGAACTTTGCAATTATGAAAAATTTAATTGGAAACACACAAATCTACATTGATGGGGTCAAAACTAGCCCCGTTAAAGAAGAGGCGGCTGTGTAAATTATCTCAGCGGTGTGTACTTATCGAATGATTTACTGGCAGGCAGCGAACTTTGATTTACACATAACCACAGTTTGGACTTGAGTAAAAGAGGTGAGAGGTAGGGAAGGCATTTACGATGCAAAATATGCAATATGATTCAAGAAGATCTTACATCCCTTTTTCAACCCCTTCGTTAAGCTTCAAGTCAAACTACTTATCGAAGAGATGTAGATAAATTCTTAGAAATGATTTGTAGACTGAAATTATTCTTTCTTTTTTTTCCTTTCATTATATCAATTTCTTTTCCATAACGAGACATCTCTTATCAATCCGTTTTTTTCTCTTTTTATGTATAATATCAAACATTTTTGTGCATTCAAAAATCAGAAATTTCAATTCTTGAAAATTAAAAAAAAAATTCTTTTTGTCCATTTTTAAGAACTTATGGCTGACATGAGTATTCTTACAATTAGGGCCAATCTGTCCTTCACATCAGAATTTCAAGGAAGAAAAGTGAAATTTCTTGTTTATAAATACATAAGATGGTGAAAATTTGTTGAAAAATTGTTATTGACAATAATAATTGTCGATTTATATTGAAATTTCATTAAAAGTTTAGAAATTAGTTATTTATATTTGATTACGTTGAATGAACCAAGGTTAATTTTTATCCAATTATAAAAAATTTTGTCCTATAAATTAATACCTAATAGGACTTCACTTTGCGCAAGTTTGAGTTTGATCAGTAAATATCATTTTTCAGGGTGGGTACACTTGAGAAAAAATGCTCAATAAATACAGCGTTCCATGTGAAGCGTTAAAAGACAAAACTGAATTTAACTCTTCAATGACATAACCTCACATAACCTTAATAGTCAGTTTTCAGTTTAACGCGTTCAAAACTGAATAATTTGAAACTAAAATTTATTTAAATTAAACAATTTTGAATCAACAGCCTTTAAAATAAATATATTCAATTTTTCCCAATAAAATTTCAATTATTCCTTCGCAATCAGGCAATTCACATATGAGAAGCATTGTATACATTTACATTTTTATACGTTCAGCATACATTATGAAATTGAAGTCATCAAAACTGAAAAACTTTCATTTTTAAAAGTCAATATTTTTAGTACTAAGCATTTGAAATTCAAAACGAATGAACTCAATAATTTCAAACTCAAATTACAATTTAATAAGTTTAAAATTTATTATTATTTAGCTTGAAGTGGTTGGAATTATACAAGATTAATTAGCCCCCAACTATTTTCCGTTTTTCATCTAAAATTTTTAGATTGAAAATCCAAAAATTCGAGGATATAGATCTCAGATATTTTGCTCTTACTCTTCGATTTTCCGGAAAAACTAGTAAAAATCCGCAAAAAAATTTTCACAAATGATCACACAGACAAAAAATCTGAGATCCATCATTTTGAAAATTTGTATTTTCAATCTACCAATTTGAAACGAAAAACTTAAATTAATTTCGTTTGGAAAAGAGAAAAATTTGATACTTCTCGAATTGAAGAATTCAAACCAAGGAAACTAAACAAACTTTAAAATTTATGTTACTTAAAATTAACATATGTCAGAATGAAACATTGGAAATTAAATTTATTTAATTCTCATACATGCTAGGGACACCAAAAATATTTGGTCTACGTTCACCGAATTTTGGCGAACCTAGCTGCCTTTTCCAGATATCTGGGATCACCGAAAATATTTGGTCTACGCTCACCGAATCTTGGTGAACGGCCATTTAAAATGGAATTATCTGTGATTTGCAAATATTCCAAATTGAACATTTTTATCGCGCATATAACAATAGCAGTTTCACATATTCTTACTATGATAGTTTTGTGAAGTTTTTTACTCACTCTTACTTTTACTTCTTCGCATTCCAACTATAAAATGTATTCTCTTTTAGCCACATATTTTTAAAAATTTTTGTTCATCTCGCTGAGTATATGCTTCTAGATTTAAAAATGGGGATCGTCTTGTCAACAAAATAAAAAAAGTTTTCGAGTCAAGATTTCATAAAATTGAAAATGAAAGAAGGAACTTCATAAAACATCCCAGTATGTATGAATTATATATATAATTAAATTAAAATTCTTGAATTCTCTAAACGCTATCCCCTAAATTTCTTTCTTTTAGTGAGAAAATTTCAGGTCTGAAAATTAATTTCCTTAGTTTTCGATTTGAAAAAATAATTAAAGGCTAAACAATTTCTCCGCCCCTAGAATTTATTTCCTATTTTTTAAGGAAAAAGCTCTAAAATTTATTTTAAAAAATTTTTTCTGAAAATATTATCGGGCTTGGAATACGAAAATTTGTAATCTTATTGCAATTAATGGTCTGAAATGGCCTCTAAACTTTTTTTCTGGAATAATGTGCACAGGACTTCTTCGGACATATAAAAAAAATATTTTCATTAATGAATAAATTACAAATATTTACACAGAGTGACAGAGAAAGTCTTCAGTTTCGAAATACACAAAAATATACGTTTTAATAGTTTAAAGATTCCTATGGTACATGAAAACGTATTTTTAGCTATAATTTACCTATTAGTCTCTGATTTTTCTCAAATCACTTTTTAGGCACTTTTTTAGAATAAAATCACTATGGAATTCTCTTAAGATCTGCTGATTTCGATGGATGTTTTTTGAATTTTCTGGTTTGTTAAGTTTACCCTGAAGGCTTTAAAATTAACCATGAATTATTTGAGATTCATTTAGGATTCGTATGATTTTCTTCGAATTCTCTTAAGTTTCATTGAATTCTTCTAAACTCACTTAAGTTTTACTCAAATCAATGGAATATTATGGTTTTCTTTGCAATTCATTAAAAATCATTTGGAATTTAGCCTGAGTATTTATTCATTGTCCTGAATTGCTTTACATTCCGTTGGATTCTTTGGAATTCTCTTGAAATTTTTTAATTTAACTTGATGTCTTTTAAAAGCACTTGAATTCTTTCAAATTTATTCAATTCTACTCAATCCAATGGGCTTTTGTAGTTTTTTTCAGTGCACCCTGAAGAATTTAAAACTCATCTTAAATTCTCAGGCATTTTATCAGATCATTTTGAATTTTCTTGAATTTTTCCAAATTCACTCCAAACTTAATGAATTCGATCAATTTTGTTAATATTTCTGAATCGTTTTTAGTTAACTTAAATTTTTATGAATTTTATCGAATTCCTCTCATTTAACTTAAATTCCACTAAATTCACTCAAATTTTATCCAAGTCATTGGTTTTTTTAAATATTAAACTTTTCTCAGTTCACTCAAATTGTGTTGAATTCGCCTTGAATTCTGTTCACTGCCATTTTACTCAATTCAGTGGAAATTTTTTTGATTCTTTGAGTTTTGTTCAATTTACTCAAACTCGTATGCATTTAGTCAAAGTCTCCTGAATTTCCTTGAATTCTTCTAAATTCACTCCCATTTTACTGAAATTAAAGGAATTTTTGGCTTTTTTCAATTTCATCTGGATTCTTTCGAATTTAACTTGATTTGTTTTGAATCCACTCTGAATTCTTATAAATTTATACTGAATTCTTTGAAATTCACATGGAACTCTCATAAACTCCATCTAATTCTCTTGAATTTAAAAAAACATTCATCACATAATAAGTGCGCATTAATCACTTTCAATCAATTTTAGTCACAATTGGATTGAAATGTGAAAAAATTTTCAGGAGAGAAAAAGGACTCGTTAATTTTATAATCATTAATCAATAAATTCTCACAGTATTCTGTTCACATACGTCTTTTTATCAAAGAGGGAGTCTATGATTCAGTAAGGAAATTTCTTTATCTGATCATCGAGACACAAAATAGAATTTTTGATCCGACCTCAATTGCCGTTCACAACTTCCGAAAATTAAAAAACTTTCAATTTCGGAAATTTAGTTTGTGTACGGAATTTAAAATAAAAAATTACAATCGTAGAGTCAGTCTTATCGGAATCTTTTTACGCTTAAATCTAAAAGTGTTATCTTATTTCAAGTATTTTCAAATATAATTAGTAATATTATATAGTACTATAAGATTTGAAGTTTAAATTTCCGTAATTAGAAAATCCTTTCAAATTTTGATCAGAAAAAATATCTTGCTTTCTCTTATATGAGTGCGATACAAGTAAAAGCAATTATTACACATTTTTCACAACCATCATTTACGGACAAGCATACACACAGCTTTTCTATAAAAAGAGAATTTAGTTTTTTCTAATTTTATCTTAACAGATACGAATGTTTACAAATGTATGTTCCTGAAGCTCTACTTTTTATCTATTTTGATAATTCACTTTAGGTTATTTAAAATTAGGTTATAAATTTATATTTAGGTTATTATTTATAATAATATTAATTGAATGAAATTAATTAATAATTATTAATATTAATAGCAGCAACTCGCAATGCGTCGCTCTTGAGACTTCCGTTAGACGGAATCATCGTTAAAAGTGTGTGTAATGCTCTTGAAAGTGTGTCTAATGCCTTTTAGCACATTTTTTATAATTTTTAATCACTTTTTTTCATATTTTTCGACACATTGTCAGAACAGCGTCCTTCAATTTACGGTACGCTTGTGTGTGTGTCATCATTAACGACACATTTCTTTGTATTGAGGACAAATGTGGTGCCTCCAGCGGACATTTACTGGTACTTCGCACCCAAGTCACCAAAAAACTGTCTCTCGAAAATGTATTGAGGCTTGAGGGGCCTATTCATAATAATATACATAATGCGTATGCGTGGTCGGAGAAATCTCGCACATGCGCTCGCTCGTTGAGGTTAAGAGGGAGGCATAAAGATGTTTTGAGGCGTCAGACACCTGTGCTATGGAGCGCGTCTGCTTATATGCGGACACTATCCCTTGCTTCTTCTTTTCTCATCTCTTCTCCTCTCTTTCCTTCTCACTTCTTCTCTTCTTTTCTCAGACCTCGCGCGCGTTAAACCCTATAACGTACGTAGCCGCATAGCCATACTTATGTAGATATATACACGTAGGTATATGTTATACGTACCCTACATTAAGATGCAGCCAATGATAAGGGCGGCTTTATGATCTCACGCTCCGACGATTCATAGCCAGGCAATACAAACGGCCCTCGTTTCACCTTCTTCTTTCACCTCTTCATCCTTCTTTTCATCTTCTTTTGCTACTACTCATTCTCTTTACTCTTCATATTTAATAGTGCTTCCGTGGTATTGTTTCATAGTGGATGGAACAGTCATTTGTTGCAACCGCGAAGTAAGAGTAAAGATGAATTCGACGCCTCCATTCCATACTGCTCCACGTCGCATATAGGCGGTGTACGGGGTGTGACTATTAAATAACGGGACTGATGCTCTAACAATTTTTATTTACCACATTATTCAATGGAGATGTTATCCCCTCAATGTAGTCCCCTTTCCGGCCCATACACCGCTCTGTATAGTCTTTTTCTTCTTACGTGTGTGATTTTTCATTTAAAATTTGTCTAACAGTTTCTATATCGATGTTCACTAAGTCAGCAATTGCTCGAATGCCCAGGCATCGATTTTTTCGAATAATTTTACTCAATTTTTCGATGTTACTGTCGGTTTTCGATGTGCGAGGACGGCTGGGACGCGGATCGTCTTCAATTCCCTCCTCTCCTTCAATTTATTTAACTAATCGAAAACTTGAATACGAGGTATACAGTCATCACCATAAACTTCCTTTAAAAAAATCGTACGTTTCTGTAGCGAATTTTCCAAGTTTTACGAGAAACTTCAAGTTGACGTGCTGCTCTACTTTCACAGTCAACATAATTCCGTCGGAGCTCAGGTAGACGATCAACTTCGAACGAAGGTTACTGTTGTACTGAGGGTCGTACAACCTTGAAATTTAGAAGGTAGGGGGTAGGGTAAGAACACAGATCACTGTGAGAGTTGTTACCGAGGCCCCAAGCAAGCGGCAAGAAAATCAATCCGTTTATTTATTAGCCACAGGTTCTGTACTTATACACAAGACTTGGAGCTATACAGGGACCAAACGCGACATGGGGCAGTACGGAATGGAGACGTCAAATTAGCGTTAGAAAAATGTGTAACGAATCGATTTACAACCAATCTTCGAATATTGTTAGTTCTGAGCGCTTTTTTCTCTATAAAGGATTTCAAGGTGTAAAAATCTTTAACTGAGATATGAAGGGTAAAGCCTGCGTCAGAGCGTTAACCGAAGGACACATGAATGTGAAACACGTCTATTTAAGCAATGTACTGTTTCAGAAATTTATACTTTTTGAATTTTAATGAAAAGTTTCGAAGACAGTGAAACTTCTGAGACTTTAGCATTTTACCTATATTTATAATAATTATAGGTGAAAAATGCCCACTTCACATTTGAAAAAGACATTTCAATTTCAAAAACTACATCTTACTTTTAAAAAAAAATGTCAAAACTGTTTCAATATCGAATAAACTGAGTCAAAACTAACAATGTGCTGTTGAAAGTTTCATTTGGAAACTTTCACTTCAAAAGTTTCAATTGTGAAATTTATGATCAATGAAGTTTTTACCGAAACTAAGGAGATAATTTTCAACCAAATAGTTTAATTCTCTCTCAAAATGTCAAAATTTCAATCCAAAAAGAAAAATCTTCTATAAAACAGATTAATTTTCAACTCGAAAATATGAATTTTTAGCAAGAAAGTTAATTTTCTACGAAACAGTTAAACTTTCAAGGAAATAGTTTAATTTTCAACCAAAAAGTTGAATTTTCTACCAGAACAATTCAATTTTCTACCAAAAAAAATTAATTTTCAAGAACAAAGTTAAATGTCAACCAAATTCCTCAATTTCCCACCAAATTGTTGAATTTTCAAGACAAAACGACAAATTTTCTACAGAACAGTTAAATCTTGGACTCAAGAGGTGAATCTTAAAAAAAATTATTTTTTTAGAAATTGTTTAACTTTCAATCAAGTAATTGAATTTTCAACCAAGAAAGATGTTTTTGAAGCAGACAGTTAAATTTTCAACCAAAAAGATAAATTTTCTACCCAGAATACTCATGTTCTACCGAAAAAGACGAATTATCTACAAAAACAGTTGAATTTTCAACACGAAAATATGATTTTTCAAACAAGAAGTTGATCCTTTATAAAACAATTGAATTTTTAAATAAATAGATTAATTTTGAACCAAATAAATGAATTTTTCACCGAAATAATTTCATGTTCTAAAAAAAATATGAGTTTCCAACAAAAAAGGTATTTCTCAACAAAATAGTCAATTCTTAATCAAATAGTTGAATTTTTAATTAAAATTATGAATCTTCAACCGAATAAATGCATTTTTTACTTCAATTGAAAAAATAAATTTTCCACAAAAGAATTCAACATTGAACCAAACATAATTGAATTTTCAAACGAAAAGATGATTTTCTAACCAAGAAGATTTATTTTCTTCCAAAAACATGAATTATCAACATAACACATGAATTTTCAACCAAAAGTACTAATTTTCAATAATATATGATAATTTTTTGACAAGATAGTTGAAGTTTTAATTAAAAAAGATAAATTTTCAACCAAGTAGTTTAACTTTCATCCAAACAGTAGAATTTCAAACCAAACGAGATGAATTTCGAACCCGATATAGAACCCAATGAGAAAATCCAACTATTTTTCTTTGAAAGGCATTTCTTTTTAATTGAAAAGTCTAAT
Organism: Melikaiella ostensackeni; assembly: GCA_032362435.1. Lineage (NCBI taxonomy): Eukaryota > Metazoa > Arthropoda > Insecta > Hymenoptera > Cynipidae > Melikaiella > Melikaiella ostensackeni. The sequence goes on from JAUMHM010000085.1 coordinate 29,764,977, forward strand.
ATTATATTTTTGGTTCAGAATACTATATAGAATTCAAAATAAAATTGGTTAAAAATTCTACTATTTTTCAAAATTCGTTTTCCTTTTAGTTGAAAATTAATTTTCTCAATTGAAAATATGAATAATCCTTTCTTGGCTGAAAAGTGATCGTTCTTAGTTGAAAAATCAAATAATAAATTTCTTAATGAAAATGAAACTACTTGGTTGAAAGTTGAGCTACTTTGTTGAACATTCATTTTATTGGTTTGTAAGATTCACCTGATTCATTGAAAATTCGTTCTTTCTTTGTTCGAAATTCAATTTTTTTCAACTGAAAATTTAACTATTCCATTTTTGGTTGAAAATTGATAGTTTTTTATTGAAAATTCAACTATTAAATTTCTCATTGCGAATTTATCTGTTTTGGTTGATGATTCAACTACTTGATTGAAAGTTGAACTACTTTGTTAAACATTCAGTTTGTTAATTGAAAATTCAACTATTTTGTTGAAAATTCTCTTTCTTGTTGTTTTAAAATTAATTTTTTAACTGAAAACTTAACTTTTATATTTTTGATTGAAAATTGTTCGCTTTTAGATAAAAATTCAAGTAATCGGTTGAAAATTCATGTATTCGTATAGATGCTAATAAAAACTCCAAAGTTTGACATTTTTATCGCGAGTGATAATCTTTCAATTCAAACACTTTTCATAATTTTTTTACATAAGACTAACTTATATTTTATACATTATTTTATTGCTTTTTTCTAACTTCCATTTCCTGTAAGAAAGATAAATTTTCTACCAAAAGAGAAGAATATTTTAACGAAAAAAATTAAACTTCGACCAAAAAAGGTAAATTCGCAATAAAAAATTTAATAGTTGAATTTTCAACCAAAAAATATGAATTCACAATGAAGAATTTAATAGTTGAATTTTCATCTAAAAACGATCAATTTTCAACAAAAAATGAACTAATTAAATTTTCAGTTGAAAAAATTAATTTCCAACAAAAAAATAACGAACTTTTAACAAAATAGTTGTATCTTATAATCTAATGGAAGGAATTTTTAGCAAAGTAGTTCAACTTTGAACCAAGCAGTTGAATTCTTATTGAAAAATTGTATAGTTCATTTTTCAACTAAAAACGAACAATTTTCAGCCGAAAATGGATTGATTATGTTTTTGGACAAGAAAATTAATTTCCAACTAGAAGAAACACGAATGATTAACAAAATAGTTTAATTTTCAACTAAAAAAGATGAATTCACAATGAAAAATTCAAAAGTTGAATTATCAACTAAAAACGATGAATTCTCAACGAAAAATGAAATTGTTAAATTTTCAGTTGAAAAATTCATTTTCAACCAAAAAATGAGCGAATTTTCAACAAAATAGTTCAATCTTATAGTCCAATAAAATGAATTTTCAACAGAGTAGATCAACTTTCAACCAAGTAGTTGAATTTTCAATTAAAAATTGAATAGTTGATTTTTCAACTCAAAACTATCAATTTTCAGCCAAAAGTGGATTAGTTATATTTTCAATTGAGAAAATTAATTCTTAACCAAAAAAAACGAATTTCCAACGAAATAGTTGAACTTCAATGAAAAATTTAATAGTTGACTTTTTAACCAAAAACTATCAATTTTCAGCCAAAAACGGATCAGTTATATTGTTAATTAAGAAAATTAATTCTCAACTAAAAGAAAAACGAATTTTCAACGAAATAGTTCTTCCAGTTTGAAAAATTCATTTCCAAACAACCGAAAAATGGGAGCTTTCAATGAGATAGTTGAATCTTTAACCAACAAAATGAATGTTTATCAAAGTAGTTCAACTTTTAACCAAGTAATTGAATTATCAACTATAAATTATAAACTCACAATGAAGAATCTAATAGCTGAATTTTAAACTAAAAACGATCAATTATCAACCAAAAATGGATTAGTTTAATTTTCAGTTGAAAAAATTAATTTTCAACCAAAAATAGAACGAATTTTCAACAAAATACTTATATCTCATAATGCAATGAAATGGATTTTCAACAAAGTAGTTCAACTTTCAACCAAGCAGTTGAATTTCCAATTAAAAATGTAATAGTTCATTTTTCAACTAAAAACGAACAATTTCCGCCAAAAATGTAATAATTATATTTTCGATTAAGAAAATTAATTTTCAAGTAAAAAAAAAACGAATTTTCAAAGAAATAGTTGAATTTTCAGCTAAGAACTAGAGTTTTTAACCAAAAGAGATGAGTTATAAACCAAAAATATGGTAGCAGACTTTTCAATTAGGAAGAAATAACTTTGAAAGAAAAATAGTTAGATTTCCTTATTGCCTTATATATGGGGATCGGAAATCATCTCCTTGGGTTAAAATTCTACTTTCTGGTTGAAAAACCAAGCCTTTTTGGTTAGAAACTATTTTTTTTGAAATTCACCTCTTTGATCGAAAATTTTCAGGTCTGGATCATGCCAATCCCCAGAACGTCACATTGCGACAAGTCACATTGGCGGCGAGTCACATTGGTGACAAGTCATATTCTTGGCAAGTCACATTGCGGCATCTCTCATTAGGAAAAATTTGAAGTCCATACAAAAAATGGGCAGAATGCGGCAAGTCACATTTGCGTCGAGTCACATTTGCGGCAAGTCACATTGCGGCATCTCTGATTCGCAAAATTTTGAAATCCCCAAAAAATTGGCAAAATTGTTTCAAGTCACATTGGGATAAGTCACATTGCAGCAACTCTCATTACGAAAAATTAGAAGTCCACAAAAAATCAGAAAAAATTAGTGCTATGACTACAATTATTTCTGCGACCAATAACAGTGTCGTCTTCCCGCCTCCTACGAGACGTTAAAAAGGGGTATAAGTGTGACCTACATTATTTATGTGACTAACCACAGGCGTGTCTTCTTGAGCTTTTTTCAATTTTCTATGGAGATCAAATTTTTCCGAATGAGAGATGCCGAAATGTGACTCTCCACGGATTTGACTTGCTGCAAATGTGAGTCACCGCAAATGTGACTTACCGCAATTTTGGCAATTTTTTGTGGACTCCAAATGTTCCCGAATGAAAGATGCCTCGATGTGACTTGCCGCCAATCTGACTTGCCGCAAATGTGACTCGCCGCGAATGTGACTTGCCGCAAATGCGACTTGCCTCCAATATGACCAACTGACAATATGACTCGCTGCCAATCTCACTTGCCGCAAATGTGACTCGCCACCAATGTGACATGCCAGGGATTCGCATGACCCAATTCAAAAATTCCATTGATCATAAATTTCACATTTGGAAACTTTCAAAGTGAAAGTTTCCAAATGAAACTTTCGAAAGCACATTGCTCGTCTATTTATAGACTATTTAGTTGGATTTTAGTGTAACTTAACTTTTGTCGAAGATGTTTACAGGCTGTAGTATATCGAAGACGTTTACAAGTTAACGTTTATAGAATGTGCTTACAAGCTAAACTTTCTCGAAGATGTTTACAAGTTAACGATAATGAAGATGTTCAAAAGCTAACGTTTATCAGAGATATTTATAAACTGAAGTATATCGAAGATACCTTGGCTATCACAGACATAAGATAGGGCTCGCAGATAGTCTTCTCTGTCGCCTGTGCGGAAAGGATGATGAAACAGCTATTTATATCCTCTGTCACTGCCCCGCAATTGCAGGGAAGCATCTGACACTCACGGTCAATAACTGCATCAGTGAGTCAGACATATGAGCCAAGGGCGTGGCTGCGGCCCTCTCCGTATGGAGAGGGCTTTGGGGTCACGTATAGGCCTACAAGGGAACGCAACGGGACTACCTAAGCGTAGGGGGCTCTTTTGATCTCAACCCTAGCAACAACAATAATAATAATAATAATAACAATAACATCAAAGATGTTCACAAGTTAAGATTTATCGAAGATGCTTACAAGTGAACGTTTATCGAAAATACCTCGGCTATCACAGACATAGGATAGGGCTTGCAAATAGCCCCCTCTGTCGCCTGTGCGAAAAGGATGATGAGACAGCTATTCATATCCTTTGTCACTGCGCGCAATTGCGGGAAAGCCTCTGGCAATCACAGGCAGTAACTGCATCAGTGAGTCAGACACATCAGCCAAGGGCGTGGCTGCGGTCCTCTCCGTATGGAGAGGGCTTTGGGGTCACAC
>JAUMHM010000085.1:29775966-29796180 GCA_032362435.1 Melikaiella ostensackeni
GTAACTTGAAACGGGTTTTGGCATTCACCGCCGCCACCGGTCGGTCGGTGAACTTGAGTTCTACAGCATGGAGAGTATATTTATATATATACTGTATATATAGATATACATCAATGCTAATCCTCATTAGTACATCAACCAACCAATGGCGCGCTGGGATGTGAAGCCCATGGCACAATCACTTTCAATTCGGACCATGGGATCTCGTATCTGTGAATACAGTTTTAGATATTGTTTGCAGACACCAGAATCTCACTTACGATAGAGGTGTGATAAAAAATACATTTTCCTACTACATTTATTCTATAAATATTTTTCCACCTCTTCTGACTCTTTGATAATTGTGGCCCCCACAATCCAAGAGTGCATGAACCGATGACATTGCATTCCACACATTCGTTTGAGTTTAGTGGCGGTTGACGGTGCCTTTTAACAGGACCTCTGATAATTGTCATTTCTGGCCATCCGTACATACCCCGTTGCATTTGTGAGCCTTAATAATATGCGGCTTGGTTTGTCGTCAAGGAAAGACGGTCATCTAATAAAACGATCGCCGATTATCGTGCAATTATGCCGTCTCATTAATCCACTCACAATTATGTCTCCCCTCCCCTCTACCTCATTGCTAAAGCTTTGCTCCTTCTTTTCCCTGCATCGTTTCGTTTCAATAACTTATGAGTGTGCACATGCAGCTATGTTGAGACAAGATGCGCATTCCATAGAGAAGCAATTACATCCTCAAGTATGAAACCTGTTCGTACAATGTCATGCAACGTCTTTCAATCTCATCAAATCTAAATAGGGAGATGCTGTTTTACAGAGATGGTTCATTTTACCTGAAATCCATTTGCGAGGAGGGTCTTTCATTGGTTGTTTTTAGATGTAATGAGCTTTTTGCGTTAGCAAGAATGCGATATCTTTAAATTTGAATATACTTTTATTCAAGAGTAATATCGCTAAAAAGTTGAGAGTATTGAACTAAAAGACTTACGGTACAAACAATCTTCTACAAATCTGAGAACGTAGGCATTTGCAAACCCCGATCCTAAAACTGAAAGATGCACAGTGAAACACCGATGCTCGAAAGTACACCGAATTCTGTGTAGTTTTGAGTTGCAACATTTTTGGGACATGAAAACAAATAAAGGCACAATAAAAATTTTCAATGTTCAAAATGGGATGCAACGAATTTCACACCAATGATTCACTGTATTCGAATCGAGTTTTGATTTTGCAAATGCCGAACAAACTACAACAGAGCTTCATGCGTCACCAGTTCACTATGTGAAACAGTGAGAACTTCTGAAATTTTCAGCACACATAACCAACCATTTTTCTCCGTGCTGTTTGAAAGTCAATTAAAGAAAGATATTTTTGATAAGAGGCAAGTTTATGAGCTAGAAGAATAATGTTTCAAAAATATTATACATTCAGCAATTCACAGTTTAATAAAGAAAGATGAAAAATCTCAAATTTCTCAAAGGAAAATCTATAGTATAGTGCATTCTCTCCTTCAATATTATTTCTAATTAATAGTACCTTAAACATTTTTGAAAAATCTTAATATTGTTTAGCCAATTTCTATTTTAACTTTGAAATATTAAGAAAGGCCATTTCACCTAGATTTTTGTCATTTCTAAACAATGAGATTCAGTTCCAAATGTTAATAAACTGTTCTTAGTTTTAATATAATTTTCCTGTATATATATATATATACGTATTGAGTAGTGTATCCTTTTATAGACTCCGGGAAAATTCGCATCTTTTCGTTCTTTTCCACAAATGAGGTAAATTTGAAATGATGAGGATTCCCGAATCAAATTGAGGTGTCTTCATATAGTGAATTCTAGTAAAAATTTCCATTTTCCTCTAATCTGTAATTCACTGTAGGCTACGATGGCCCAAAGAAGTAAAATAATGTTTAATTTGTTGACTCAACCCCCCCCCCCTATTTTCTTTCATATGGTGTAAAAATAATTGTGAAATTTCTTATAAATTTAACAAAAAATTTTAACCCTCGTTCCAAGGCCTTAAAGGACTGAAAAGTGTTAATTTTTTTGGTAAAAATAGCAAATAAGTTACTTTTATACAGAATACTATCCTTAAAAGTGATAAGACACCTTCTATAGGCGGTTAAAAATGTATAATGTGTTATTTTTCATACAGCTTACATATTTTCGGCCTTGAATGATTAAAATTTAATTTGAAAAAAAATAAAAAATGAGTGCCTTTTAAATATTTCCTCTTAGAATCATATTTTGCTTCTTTCACATTTTTGCACATAATTTTTTATGAGAAAAGTCCTCAGATGACTTTAGAAATATTGTTTAGATATTTTAAAGTTTTTCTAGTAATTTCAAGATGGTTTTTGTTCTGAGTTCTGGTTTTGGGTCTTTCAACCACCACTAATAAAAAAATTCTAAGGTACCGTGTTTTTGAGCAAAGTGCGTAACTGTTTTACTATAGGATGTCAAAAAATAAGGCCAGAACTAATTAAGAAGTAATATCACCTCATGCAAACTAGGGTACTATCTTTAGAAGAAAGAAGCAAAGTACTGTTCTAAGGGATATTTTTTAAAATATTAAAGGTAGTTTTCTATCATCAGCACACATTTTGACTTTTAAAAGATCATTTCTAATAATTCAAGGCCGAAAACATGTATGATGTATGAAAAAAGCACATTATACACTTTAAACCCCCTATACGGTGTGTTTTTTCACTTTCAAGGGGAGTATTCTAAATAAAATTAGAGTAGAATCATTTGCAGTGGCACCTACCATAATTTAATTAAAATACACATTGCTTTCACGTAATTCATTCATCATTTTTACACAACATAAAATAATTGACCCTTTTTAGCGTTTAAGATATAAGACCAAGCACAAAATAATATACTGATCGGGTTCATTAACAGAAGTTTCAATAATTAAAAATTCGGAATAAGGTAAAGACCCCGCTTTGTAAACTACTAAGATGATGGAAAGAATAAAATCTCATTCGAATGCCTCAAGAAATATTTGAATGCAATAAACTTTCTTCTCACGTGAAGTATAATGCATTTTCAATCGAAAATGTCATTGAGAGCAAGTTTGAGGATGCATTCATCAAATAATTAAGAATTTGAACGAACATACCCGATGTGCTGGTTCGTAACCCCGGAAAGTCCTCTTTGAGCCAGTTCGTAACCCAATGACAAGCCGGTTCGTAACCGGCCTAGCAATGCAAGTGAATTCGGGATTATAGGCTATATTCAATTAATTGTACAATTTTTAAGCTTTTGTTTGAAGGAGTTGACTTTTTGAGACTAATCAAAGTTGACACTAACAGACGTCGACAGCAAATTACGCCAAGTCCGTTAATTCGTACACTTACCTCACAATCGATTCGAGAACTGTCTATTTCCAAATGACGCATTCATTCTTTGTTTTTGAGTTATTTCAGTGCTAGTCTTATAGTCAGCTGGTCTGAATTTCATTTTTACTTCGGAAAGAAATGCACGTCAGCCAACAGTTTCTATCGTATTATATAGAAAATAAATTTATACGCTTGCTGGGTTACGAACTGGTCGGGAGTTACGAACCGGGGCCTCTACTTTAATTGAAAAAAAATCCAGTATTTGCGTGGGATTGCATTCAGTCCCTCATATAATTGAAATCATTTGTTAACTGCTTTCAATTTTTCTCATCTGAACTGCCCAGTCAGGCCCAAATTGGGCTGAGCTGTTTCGATTTCCAAATGAGTTATCCTCGAAAGTATTAAAACTTTGCACGCTCTTTCTGTGTATCAATGAGATAAAATTCTTCATAATATGTTGATTCATGTCAAATAAGTACCTTGAGAGACTTTCTTCTTGTATTTAAATAGGTTTGAAATTGCCGGAATTATTTATGTTTATGATATTCGAAGTAATAAAAGAGAATACATCTCTGTAATTATGATATGATGAGCACCTTATAAATCTTATTTATTACTCTCGTATATTTGAGAAATACTTCAAATTCCCAGTTTGTTCTACAAACAATATTTATCAAGATGATGAGAGAAATTATATAAACAAGCTGCTATGAAAGTCAATTTCAAATTTTTTAAATTGAAATTTCGAATCTCGGAAGGGCTTTTTGTCTTTCCTGAACAATTTCTTATTGTCAAAATTTTCGAATTTTTGTTGATGTAATGCACTTATGGTAAAGTAGTATCTCGAAATAAGCAGGAAGAAATTTTGTTTATAACTGCATAATCTACATAAAATGGCACTAAATTGTAAGTCTTTCTATACTAAATCTAATAACCGTTACGAACTCATTTCCAAATTCATAGAAGCCCCAGTTTTTCCTGTGCATGCAAATACAAATTTATTCCTCACATTCGCTTCTTTGTAATCATAAAACAATCCAGTATTAATGCAAGTAACAATTCATCAGAACAACATGTTTCTAAAAATAACCAATCCGAGAAGTTCCCACAATAAATAAGTCCCTAGCTGAGTACATTCGTCATATGAAGAAAGCATTCCCCTTTTTAAAAGCAGCGCAACGATGGCGATCGTTTTTGTTTCGGCGGAAGCGCAGTCGGGACAGAAAGAAGTATCCGATGATTGAAAAAATCTGCTATCCATTCTGAGGGGATATCCTCAGTCCTCGATTCTGAGTGACGGGCGGCGGCGCTTTTGCCACGATGTAGATTTGTTTGCATTTAAAAATCAAATCGCGACGTCCCTCCCCGCGCCAGTTTCGATGGGTGGTTGGTAGGCTGGTATGCATGGGTCCAACGAGTATCCACCGTCTCTGAGATACGCTCTCGGACAATGCTTGCCAGTTTTTGTGTCGTTTGCTTCCTTCGAGAGCGCACCGCGAACGAGCTGATGAATCTCGTGCCTACCTTCCTTTCCATGTTTTCTTCCTCTTTTCCACCACTTACATTTGAGACGGAGTTCTCTCTTTCTCACAGGGATCCTCTCTTCTGCTCTGATCTCCTCTCCTTTGATGTCTCTCACAACATTGCAACCGAAAATTCTCTTTGGCGTCCGGAGAATGTTGTGCATGATTACCTACTTCGAAGCAGAGCGACGGGGTAGAGCAATTGCTGAATCTTGAGGACTTGAGGATGAGACGAAGTAGTTTCGTCACCAGGTGTCCTAGAATCGGAGAGATGTGGTTAGTTTGATGAAAGAGATAAATTTTTTACTGTTTGAGCTTAAGTCTTGAATAAACCTCATTAGGGTAAGCACGGGAAAATCGAGATGATCAAAATTAAATAGTCATCATTGAGAGTCAGTCTGACCATCCAGATATGAGGTTCGTTTGAGAAGTAAGGTAAATTTTTCGCTAGATGAGGCCAAAATGAACTTTGTAGTATATGGCGAAGAAATAGCACTTTTAAAAGTAGCCTCTACCGAGCTTTAGCCAAGATCGACACTTAGTTTGCGTTTGGTACCAGATACGTTTGAAGTGAGCGTGTCAGCAGTTTTCGAAAAAATGGAGAAAGAAGAGTTCTATGCAGTGATGAAACATTTTTATTTATAAAACTGAAGAGCCACGGAGATGATAGCCGAGCTGGACGAAATTCACGGGGATTCTGCTCCTTCGTTGAAAACCGTTTATTTTCAGATAAACGAATTTAAACATGGACGAACCACAACTACAGATGAACCGCGCTTCGGACGCGTAATTGAGGTCGCCACATTGGATATGGTGGAAAATATTCATCATATGGTTATGGAAGATTGCTGAATCAAGGTGCGTGAGATTTCTCAGGTGGTAGGCATCTTCACTGAAAGAGTTTATAACATCCTGCATGAAAAACTGGAGGTTGAGACGGTGTGTGCAAGATGGGTGTCGCGAGTTCTGAACCCGATCAAAAGCACAACCAAAAAAACGTTTCAGCGCAGTGTTTTGGGAAGTTTGATCGGAATCCGCAGGACTTTTTGCATCAATTCGTGACTGTCGATAAAACCTGAATCCACCACTACACACCCGAGACAAAGCAGCAGTCAAAGCAGTGAGTACGTCCCAGTAAAAGTGCACGACGCATGGACTAGGTGTCTAGCCCTCGAAGGAAACTATGTTGAGAAAAACTAAAGGTGAACTTGAAAAAATTCATTTTCTTTTTTACCAAACTTATCAAACGAATCCCTTAGTTCCACCTTCTCTCTTTAATTTTTTCTTCATATTCAGGAAGACTCTTATTTTATAATCTATTTGATATCCGAATAGGATTAGATGTACTATCAGGATTATCAATGAAATGATCCTCTAGAAGGCAGTGATAATATAATCAAATTTTCCCGCTAGGATAATCAATAAGAGACACTATCCTAGAGTCCGAATTATTTCAGAAATTGCCATATTTTATTAACAATATATTCTGAACGTCTATAGGGCCATCCATAAAGTACGTTACCAATTTTGGGCTGTTATTTAACCCCCCATCCCCCTCGTTCACAACCGTAGTTTAGTCTTTAATTTATGAAATGTTTCAAAATCCTAAGATTTCAAGTGGAAATATATTTCAATTTGAACAGAATAGTTGAATTTTGAACCAAAAAAGATTTATTTTCTACCAAAAGTGATCGATTTTCAACCCAAAAAGATGGATTTTCAACAAACAAAACATTGTTTAATCAAACATCTGCATCACTAACCAAACAGTTAAACTTTCAAGCAAAAGAGACGAATTTTCAACAAAATAGTTGAACTTTTACCCAAATAGTTGAATTTTCGCGCCAAAAAGACGAATTTTGTCAAAGACAGTTGAATTTTAAACAAAAAAGTTTATATTTAACCAAGAAAGATAACGTTTTTGCCATAAAAGATGAACTTTTAGTCCAAAAGGACGAATTTTCAACAGAAACGTTGAATTTTCGATCAAAAAAGGTGACTTTAGCAAAACAGTTGAATTTTCAACAAAAGAATTAGGCTTTCAACAAAATAGCTGAATTTTTGGCCTACAAAGGTGAATTTTCAACCAGTTAAATTCAACGAAAAATTAACAAATTTTTAACGAAAGAGGATGCTCAACCATATGGATAAATTTTCAACAAAGAAGACTGATTTTCTACCCAAAAAGATGAATGTTCAACAAAAAAGTTTACTTTTCAAACTAAAAAGTTAAATGTTTAAGAAAAAAGTCAAGTTCTAAGCCGGGAAAAATGAATTTTTAACAACCAAGTTAATTTTAAATCAAGAAAGATGAATTTTCAACCAAACAGATGAATTTTTACCTAAAAAAGATAAGTTTTTGAATCAAAAAAGGAATCGTTATATTTTCGACTTAAAAAATTAATTTTCAACAAACAAAAAGAAAACAAATTTCGTACTAATTGAATTCAACCAAAAAAGATGAATTTGAGAATTTCAAATCCTTAAACAAGAATATTAATTTTCAACAAAAAGGTTTAATTTTCTATCTCAAAAGACGAATTTTCAACCAAAAATGTAACAGTTAAATTTTCAGATAAAAAACTTTATCTTCAACCAAATGAAAAACGAATTTAATGTTCTACTAAAAAAGACGAATTTACAACAAAATACATAAATTTTCAACAAAACTGTTGAATTTGAAGCCAGCAAGATGAAGTATCTACGAAAAAGCTGAATTTTCAAATAAAAAATATAAATTTTCAACGAAAAAGTTAATTTTCCTCCTAATCATTGAATCTTCAAATGAATAACTTACTTTTTAACCGAATAGTTGAATTTTCTACTCTAATAGTTGAATTTTCAACTAAAATGATGAATCTTCAACCAAAAAAATGAATATCTTACAAAGTAGTTTAGCTTTAAACCAAGTATTTGATTTTTCAACCAAAAAAGATGAATTTTCAACAAAACATGTAATAGTTGGTATTCCAACCAAAAAAGACAAAGCATCAACAAAATACATGAATTTTAAAAAAAATTGTTGAATCATCAACAACTGTCAAATTTAGAGGCCAAAAAGATGTCTTATTCACGAAAGAGTTGAATTTTTAACCCAAAAATATGATTTTTCAAGATTAATTTTCTATCAGAAAATTGAATTTTTAGCTTATTAAGTATAAATATTCAACCAAAAATGGAATGGTTGAATGTCCAGATGAAAAAATGTATTTCTGATCAATATAGAAACGGATTTTTAAAAAAAGTTAAATTTTCAACCAAAGAGGTAAATTGGAAAAAAAAAGAATTTTCAGCAAAGTATTTAAACTTTCAACCAAGTGATTAAACTTTTAACCAAGGTGGATAAATTTGTAACCAAATAGTTAAATTTTTCAACCAAAAAACAAATTTTCTACCAAGAAGTATAATGTTCTACCAAAAAAAACAAATTTTCAACAAAATTGTGGCATTTTGAAGCCGAAAAGACAAATTATCTACAGAAGAGTTGAGTTTTCAACCCAAAATATTATTTTTCAACGAAAAAATTAATTTGCTACCAAATAGTAAAATCTTCTGATTATTAGTTGAATTTTTAACCAAAACGTGAAGATTTTCTACCATAATAGTTGTATTTTCAACCAAAAATATGAATTTCTAACAAAAAAGTCCATTAACAACCAAATAGTTGAATTTTCAACCAAAGAGATGAATCTCGAACCAAAAAAATTAATTTTTGACTAAGTAGTTCAACTTTCAACCAAGCAGTTGAATTTTTGACTAAAAAAAATTAACTTCCAACCGAAAATGGTTGGACTTTTCTATTGGTTTCTATTAATTCACTTCGAATTTAAGAAAAAAATGAGAAATAGGTGAGAAAGGCGAAGTTTCTTGAAAATAGGGAGAAAAAAGCAACAATTCTTGAAAAAGAGAAAAGAGGGAAATAGGATAGGGGAAAGAGTGTCAAGTTTGAAATATGAAAGTGATGTTCAAACTTATTAAGTTATTATTGAACTGTACCGTTGCCCCTAAAATTATTGAACTCGTGGAAATTTCGGAAAGAATATAATAAATCCATATTGCAAAAACTGTCAGCTGAGAAATTTATCCAACATAGGACCCCCCTCTTTTTACCATCTGAACTTTGACCCTTCACCACTGATTTTTGAACTTTGAACTTTTACCCTGACTTCTGACCCCATATACTTGACTTTTTTCTGACAATTTTTGTTGTGGCATTTGAACTCTGACCTTCGATACCTAACCTTTTACCTCTGATATTTAATTCTTGATGTGCTAGTATCATTTTTACCATTTTCATTTCTTACCAAGGGAGAAAAATCATACAATCTACGGAAGTTTCACTTGTTGACTTCTTCAGGTTTTCGTGATCGTGAGACATTAAAGCTAAGAAAGTACAAAAGACGGCTTTAGAGCCCTGTCGTGATCTGAGATGATCGATCGATTGAAGTATTGCAGAAAAACTGTTTGCTATACGAAAGTGGTTTACCTACTGCAGTTAGAGCTGTGAAAAGACGTGCTTGATACGTTTTTATCGTCAGACCGGTGACGAATATTTTAGGTGAAATGAGCAGTTCATTTTATTTGTTGTTAGGTTACTGATCAGTGCAGTAAAATGTATAGTGGTGTTTTGTTGTTGATCCACTGATCCTTTCGAATTTATTCAAACGAGCTTTTGCTCTACGGCATGGACCCTCTTCAGGTTAAAAAATATTTACATCTCCTTCCTTAGATGATGTACATACAACGACGTTTTTTATATATTAAAAGTTTTTTACTGAAAATAAAAGACATTGGAAAATATAAAACAAAACCTATAAACTTACAGATTAGACGTTTACATCGTAGGATAAGATAAAAATCCATATTTCTCATAAATGATAAATAGTTTAAAGCTTGAAATCATATTTTTTGGAAAGATTATCTTCTCCATGTTTCGCGTTAACTTTATAGAACGCATATAAACATTTATTGTGGACCAACACACTCCGTTAGACGCTAATACTGGCTAAAAAAGGTGAAGTCACGTGAGACTATATCTACACCTCTAAGACAAGATGGACGCTTGGCGCGAGTTTTCAAGAAACACTAAGACGATTACTTTAATTTTTTAGAAATCGTTAGTCGATAAAATAAGACTATGGTAGATATAACTGAGAGATTCAACATTAGGTCTCTTATTTACGGAATTGGTATTCTCGACGATAAAGGACATCTTAAAATCTTTAAAATTTCTTCTTCTATAGTTGTTTTCATGACTTACAATTTTTTTTTTCAAATAAACACTTATGATCATTAACATGCAAGTGCATAACCAATGCAGTGCCTCTTGCATATTTTTTAGGGTTGTTTGTGTGTTCTTTGAATTTAGTTTTAATATACCCTTTGTCTGTCCGATATAAATCAAACCACATTCACAAGATATGCAGTATATCACACGTGTTTTTCAATCGAAAGGAGTGATATCTTTGTGATTAGATTTTTAATACATAAAAACTTCTCTAATGTTGAATTCTTCCAAAATATTAATGAAAGGTCTTGAAAGATCATTAGCAAATGGCAAAACAACGACATTGTTATAATCAAAAGCTTGTGAGTTATTAATATGAAATTGTGCCTTAACATTATTGATCTTTTCAACCCGTTTCCTAATGATTTTGTTAACAAATTTAATTGGACAATAATTTTGTCTTGAAATTTCAATATCTTTCAAAATATTATCATCTCTAAATTTCGGATAAGATAATTTGATAGCTCTGTCAGTGAGACTGTAAATAACTGAGATTTTACCTTTTATAGAAATGTTAGAAATAAAATTTACGTGTCTGCCTGAATTAGTCTCTTTATGGAACCAATTCTTAATGAGTTTATTGTTTCCTCGAATGATATTAACATCCAAAAAGTTTAGTTTTGCATTTTTTTCAATTTCAGTAGTGAACTGGATTCTGGGATGGTACGCATTGAAAGGTTCTAATAGATCGTCAATATTATTCTTAGACACGCATGTGAAAACATCTTCGACGTACCTCTTATTTCATACCAATTTATTATAATCTTTCTCATAACCAAGTCCTTAGGAATATTAGTAAAAAGTGACTTCACATCAAGAGAAACCAATCTGTAGTTATGAGGTATATTGAAAAATTTAATCTTATCAAAAATATCCCAGCTATTTTTAACAAAAGTATTACTTTCTCCATTAATTAGTTTAATAGGCGAACTGAAATATTTAGATAATGAGAGGAGCGGAGAACCAGAAAACGAAGTGACTAGTCTCATAGGATTTTCAGGTTGATCAATTTTAGGCAAAGCGTAGAATTTTGGAGCAAGTGAATTGTACCATCTAGCCATCTAACATCCAGCCGTTTCCTTATTGATGTAACCACTTTTTTAATTTTACTAATCATTAAATTAAGATAATTTTTGAAACTACTAGTTGGATATTTTTAAAGTTTTTAGTAAGTGACTGGGTCCGATCAAAGGATGTAGCATTCATCTAGACAGTCGTTTTTGTTCATGATCACCTTAGTATTGCCCTTATCGGCTCTTGTTACAATTACAATTTGTTGCCTAAGCTTAAAAAGTATCCTATACCATTAGAAATTTCTTTATCAGCTAAATTTGAAAACCGTTTACTATTAGGTTCTTTTGTACATTTCATATTGTAATAGGTTTCTTTTAACCACTTAAACTTAGAGATAGTATTCAATAAGACGCTTCTCAAAATTATCCATTATCTTTTTTTGAGACTCAAAAAATAATGGAATCTGGTCGTCTGTGGCCAGATGATAGAGCTTTTTCTTTAAGAAATAGAATAGAACAAGATATATAATAGAAGAAGAAATTTTAAAGAGATGTTGTTTATCATCAAGAATACCAATTCTGTAAATAAGAGATATGATGTTGAATATCGTAGTAATATCTACCATAGTCTCATCTTAGCGACTAACAATTTCTAAAAAAATTATACTCATCGTCTCAGTGTTTCTTGAAAATTCGCGCCAAGCCCCCATCTTGTCTTGGAGGTTTAGATAGTCTCACGACTTTCTTCTTTCCCCAGTACACAGAGTGTGTTGGCCCACAATAAATGTTTATTCAAATTTTGCACTGTTAACGCGAAAATGGAGAAAAATTTCTTCTAAAGAAATAAACTCTCAGACTATAAACTACTTATCATTCACAAGAAATGTGAATTTTTATGTTACCCTACGATGTAAGCGTCTAATCGGTAAGTTTACAGGTTATGATTCATATTTTCCAATTTCTTAGATTTTCTATAAGAAGCTTTTACTATATGAAAAACGTCGTTTTGTGTTCTCCAGCTTAGGAAGCAGATGTTTATTTTTTTTAACTTGAAGAGGCCCCACGTTGTGGAACGGAAGCTCGTTTAAATAAATTTGAAAGGAGCAGTAGATTAACAACAAAAAACCACTGGATATGAGGCAGTTTATAATTTATAAAGAAGAGTCTTGAGCCCATAAAGAACAGAAAAGGGGAGAGAAATATAATATAATGATGAGCAAACAACCGAATGATCAAAGATGTTCCTTTTTCATTCCTTATTATCTCCTTTTTAAGGAATACTGAATATCTCGTGAAATTTTTGTGATTATCTTTGACTGGTCATTTTCTAGTTATTACGAATAAAGAAATTCTTGTTTTAATGAGAGTCTTTGAACATGAGAAATGTGATAATATTTCAGAGTTGAGTCACTCGGAAAATGTAAATCTCTGTAAAGTTTGTAAAATTACGCTTGTCAGAAATTTAAAAAAAGTTGAAAATCTGACCATGGCATTTTGACCTTCTCTTAGATCAGCGATAAATATGTCGTTGATAATCTTATCATGATGCACGTGCAGTCACTATGTCAGTGCAGCACCTGTATTTGAGGCGGAGATTCAAAAAAATATTGTATCTTACAATTACAAGATTTTTAAGGAATAATTTAAATACTACTATAATTGGCCTGAAAAATGTTTACTTCATTGAACTAAAATCAATGGGAAATTGTATTACTAGAAACTGTGTTTGAAATTCAGAACATTTTCATATTCGAACAAATTCAGTTTTGAATTCCTAATTCTAAAATGGTGTAATTTTTAAAGCCATTTTTAGATTTTCTAGCGATTTCAATATTAAAATTGTTGAATCATCAAGACTTTTAATTTTTACCTATTTATTTGCCAAATTGAAGTATTCCAATTAAAAACTTACAACTTGTGAACTTTTGGATTTAAAAAAATTTAATTCCTATGTATCACTTTTAATAATGAATAATTTTGAATTATATTAATTTAAGGGAAAAAAAACATCTTTTTGGATTAGGAATTTTTTAAGTTCTTCAATATTAAGGGTCTTCTATTACGACAAACTAAAAAAATTATAAGTAATACTTTTATATATTTAATACTTTTTAAACAAGTAGTCGAATTTTCGACCATAATAGTTAAATTTTCAACTAAAATGATAAATCTTCAACCAAAAAAAAAATTTTCACTAAGTAGTTTAGCTTGAAACCAAGTAGTTGGTTTTTCAACCAAAAAAGATGAATTCACAACGAAACATGTGATAATTGATGTTTTAACCAGAAAAGATTTGAATTTGAAATGAAAAACAGTTGAATTCAACCAAAAAAGGCGAAGTTCCAAGAAAATACATGAATTTATAACAAAATTGTTCAATTTTCAACAAAACTTTTGAATTTTAAAGCCAAAAAGATGACTTATCTACAAAAAAGATGAATTTTCAACACAAAAATATGATTTTTCAACGAAAAAGTTAACCTTTGACCAAATAGTTCAATTTTCTACGAAATTGTCAAATTCAACCAAAAATGATGATTTTTTAAGTGAATAGTCTAATCCTCAACCAGAAATATTAATTTTCAACAAACAAAATTCATTTTCTGCCCAAAAAGACTAATTTTTCACTAGAAAGTTGAATTTTCAACCTATAAGAGATAGATATTCAAGCAAAAATGGAAAAGTCAAATTTTCAGTTAAAAAAATGTATTTTTGAGCAAATGAAAGACAAGTCTTCAACAAAGTAGTTAAATTTTCAACCATAGAGGTGAATTTAAAAATAAGAATTTTTAACGAAGTAGTTCAACTCTCAACCAAGTGATTGAACTTACAACCGAGGAACCGAGAAGGATAAATGTGCAATCAAATAGTTAAATTTTCAACCAAAAAAAATGTTCTCCCAAGAAGATTAATGGTCTATCAATAATACGAATTCCCAACAAAACTATGGAGTTTTGAAGCCAAAAAAACAAATTGTTTACGAAAGAGTCGAATTTTCAACCCAAAAATATGATTTTTCAACAAAAAGCGATTTCAATATTAAAAATTGTTGGATCATTGAGACTTTTAATTTCAACTCATTTATTGCACAACTTTTCGAACTATTTAAATTTAAAAATACACAACTTGTAAACGTTTGGCATTCAAACAATTTAATTCCTGTATATCACTTTCAATAGTAAACAGTTTTGAATTATATTATTTTAAGGAAAACAACATCTTTTTAAATTCGGAATTTCTAAAATTCTTCAATATTAGGGGTCCTAAATAACGACAAACACAAAAATTATAAAAAATATTTCCATACATTTAACACAGCGATTAACTAAATTTCGCATTATATGGGAAATTGCACTAAAGAAGAGAAGGTAGTCGATTATTCAGTATCGTAATCATGCTTGTGAAGTTAACCCGAGTAAAAAGATGACGAATGTCGTCAGAAGCATCTCCCAGTTCGCGAATCGCGCAGACGGAAAATATAAATTTCAAATCCCCATGACGTGGCGCAGCCCTGCATTTTTGTTGGAATTTCGTTGACTTAATTTCATATCCAATTAGACTGCAACAAGTCGCAAGTCCTGGGAAAAAAAGACTATCGTTGAGACTCAATGAGGAGCTCCCAACAGGTCGTCGTCTTAAAGCATTTTTAACCTTATTGAAAACGATTTTGAAATAAAAATTGATCGAAAGAAAATGTATTTGTGTTTTTTCTAATTCAAAAGAAGAAAACCTAAATCAATCAGGTTAGCATTAAATTTAATTAAATTACTGTCTGCTTCTTTTGAAAAAGATATTCAGAAATACTCTTGTTTATATTTAAATATTTGAACTATATACATATGTTGGATATCTTTGATAAAAAATCAATTAATTAATGATATAAAAACAAAATTAATAAAGTGGAACTAAATGACATGACCAATTAATTTCCAATGATTGAGTCAATCATTCAACAATCACTGATTATTAAGAATTAATTTTGTGCCCCAAGAACTATAATGTCGATACAAAATGGTAGCTATAGCTCTCACATCAAGATTGAGGCAAATACAGTGCAACACGTACAATAAAGAAAAAGGCAGGGAATTAAATCACGTCGATGTCGATTAGTATTGACAACGGCGATTAAAGAGCATTGGTCAGTCTGTAATAACCGAGGAGAGCGTAGCAGGCAGTGCGGACTGTAATTTCATTGATAATATTTAAATAGGGGCTTTTAATAGTCGTCTCGTCTCGGCGGGGCCGAGATGAGGCCCCGCTGGTCCCCGTTTCCCCACCAAATCACCAGTATCCCCACTCTTGGGCCCTGAAATCCGCGGAGAGGCGTACTATTTATCAACCGGATCTCTCATTATTTCATCGAACTCTTTCATCGCCTCATGGTTAATCCAGACTCCACACATACGCCAACCATCATCTTGATTTCCAGCTGCTCGCGCTAGACGTCTCCCGATAATCCTTAACTTAACTCCTTCTTGAAGGATGATACCTCTAAGTGCCACTTGCAAAAAAATTACTGCAGAAGAGTGCACTCCGTGTTTACCAATCATTGTTTGTTTGTGATGTTTTGTATGCACACTGAAAACAACTTCTTTGTTTATCCTTGGTGGAAAGCGGCCGTTCAAAAACTACGTCACAATATTTGGGAAGCTTGTTCCACCCCTTCCTTCCTCGTTTTCGGAATCGTGGAAGGCTTTGGAGCTTTGTAAACGTTTTTAAAAATTGACTTTATGAAATGGCAATTTAGGGAGGTTTCTAAGCTTAAGTTTTTATTCACGGTTGAGAATCCTCATCACATTTCTGGAGCAAGGTATCGTCTTTTCCCATCTTAAATATAAAACCGTAGGAGACTGGTGCCCTCCTCAGTGCACAACACAAGCCGATCATAACTCCTTTAGTTCTGGCTTGGTTTTCATACATTCCTTTGAATGACTGAAGTTTGGTGGGACTGACATTATGAATGGAGTACTCCACTTTATGACGATTTAGCTGCTTATTTTGGACATTATTTTATACTTATGGAATAAATTTCTCGCATTAAGTTGTAGTTGAGTGTATATTTTAGCAATGAGTTATATAAATAATAATGTAGCCCTGGATAGGATTGATACTATTCAGTAACCGGGCCCCTCATTATTTCATCGAATTCTTCCATCGCCTTATGGTTAATCGAGTCTCCATACATACGCCAACCATCATCTCGATTTCCACCTGCCAGCGCCAATCATCTCTCAATAATCCCTAACTCAACCCCTTCTTGAAGGATGATACCTCTAAGTGCCACTTTCAAAAAAATTACCGCAGGAGAGTGAACTCCGTGTTTACCAATCATTGTTTGTTTGTGGTGTTTTCTATGCACACTGAAAACACCTCCTTTGTCTAACCATGTTGGCAAGGGGCCGTTCAAAAACAACGTCACGATATTTTCAAAGTTTTTTCCACCCCTTTCATCTTCGTTTTCGAAATTTTGGAAGACTTCAGAGTTTGTAAGAGTTTTCGAAAATTGACTTTCAGAAGTGGAAAAGGGAGGTTTCTTAGCTTGTTAAGTTTTTATTTACGGCTGAGAATCCATGTCACATTTCTGAAGCAAGGTATCGTCTTTTCTCATCTTGGAGGTCAAACTGTAGGAGACTTGTGCCCTCCTCAGTGCACAACACAGGCCGATCATAACTCCTTTGGTTCTGACTTGGTTTTCATACTTTCCTTTAAATGACCGAAGTTTGGTGGGACTGACGTTATGAATGGACTACTCCACCTTATGACGATTTAGCTGCTTATTTTGGAAATGATTTCATACTTATGGGATAAATTTCTTGCATTCAGTTGTAGTTGGGCGTATATTTTAACAATGAATAATACAAATGATAATGTATCAT
Organism: Melikaiella ostensackeni; assembly: GCA_032362435.1. Lineage (NCBI taxonomy): Eukaryota > Metazoa > Arthropoda > Insecta > Hymenoptera > Cynipidae > Melikaiella > Melikaiella ostensackeni. The sequence continues at coordinate 29,793,021 of JAUMHM010000085.1, forward strand.
TATTTCATTGAACTCTTTCATCGCCTCGTGGTTAATCGAGACTCAATACATACGCCAACCATCATCTTGATTTCCAGATGCTGGCGCTAGACGTCTCCCGATAATCCTTAACTTAGCTCCTTCTTGAAGGACGATGCCTCTAAATGTAACTTTCAAAAAAATTATTAAAGGAGAGTGCACTCCGTCTTTACCAATCGTTGTTTGTTTGTGATGTTTTGTATGCACACTGAAAACAACTTCTTTGTCTATTCTTGGTGGTAAGGGGCCGTTCAAAAACTACGTCACGAAATTCTGATAGGTTTTTTCAACTCTCCCGTCTTCATTTTCCAAATTGTCAAGGCTTTGAAGCTTTGTGAGAGTTTTCAAAAACTGACTTTATGAAATAAAAATTTATGGAAGTTTTTAAGCTTGTCAAGTTTTTATTCACGGTTGAGAATTTTTATCACATTTCTGGAGCAAGGTATGGTCTTTTCTCATCTTAGAGGTCAAAATGTAGGAGACTTTTGCCCTCCTCAGTGCACAACACGAGCCGATCATAATTCAAAAGAGTGCACTCCGTATATATCAGTTATTGTTTGTTTGCAATGTTTTGTATGCGCACTGAAAAAAACTTCTTTTTCTATCCTTGTTGGAAAGGGGCCGTTCAAAATCTACGTCACGATATTTTGAAAACTTCTTCCACCCCTCCCTTTCTTCGTCATAGATCATCACACGAAGCTCGAACCCCCCAGGGTGGCGTCACAAATATGAAATACCCCCACCCTTTAAGTCCAATTCCTTCTTTGATTTCATTTAATAAACGCTCAAAATAAAATACAAAATATACAAACATAATATTTTAACAGACTTAATAATCCAAAATGCTCTCAAGACAGGGGAAATTCTCACAAAAATAGGGGAATACATTTTTTTGAATAAAATTATTGTTCAAGTATCATACAGAATTCAATATAAAACGCTCAATAGGTTTCAAGTCGAAGTAGATTGCACTTTCAACAAGATAGTTGAATTTTCAACTAAGGAAGATAATTTTTCAATTATATAGTCAACAATCAAAAATATTAATTTTAGATCAAACAGTTGCATTTAAAACTGATTAGTTGAACTTTCAAGTAAAAGACCGGGATTTTAAACATAATAGTTGAATTTTTAACCAAACAGTTGAATCTTCAAGCCAAAAAGAAGAATTTTTTTGAAGACAATTGGATTTTCAGCCAAAAACTTTCCTACCAAAAAAGATGAATTTTCAACCAAAAGGGACGACTTTTCACGAGAACAGTTGATTTTTCGAAAGAAAGGTTATTGTTTAACAAAATCGTCGAGTTTTCAATCTACAAAGATGAACAAATTTTCAAGAAAATAGTTCAATTTTTAACGAAAATGATGAATATACAACAAAGAATTGAATTTTTAACAAAGAAGTTCAGCTTTAAACCAACTAGTTGCATTTTCAGTCAAAACCGATAAATTCTTAAATAAAAAAGATTTTAATTTCAAATCAAAAATAGTAGAATTCTTAAACCAAAATGACGAATTTTTTACAGAGCATTTGAATTTTCAACCCGAAAATATAAATATTCGACCAAAAAGTTAATTCTCTACCAAATAGCTGAATTTTAAACTGAAAGAATAATTATTCAACCAAACATGGAATTTTTCCACTGATTAAAGCAACATTTAAAGCGAAAAGTACCTGAAGAAAGTTTCATTCCTCTAGCACATGTGGCACCCTCCCTTAATTCACCCTTGAGGTTTCCAAAAAACGAAAAAGCAAAAAATGAAGTTTTTGAAAAGATGAAACGTTTTTATTCAATATGGCAGCAATTCATACCAAAATGGTCCTCAAAAAGTTTCATCCCTCTAGTACATGTGGAACCCTCCCTTAAGCGACCCCAAAAGTTCCAAAAATTAAGTAGAAATACACATTAACTTCAAAAGTCAAAATTTTTTCACTGATTATTGAAGAATTTCTTGCCAAAAAAACCCCAAAAAAGTTTCATCCCTCTAGCACATTTGGCACCCTCCCTTAATCAACCCTGAAGTTTCAAAAATTTAGTAAAAATACACTACTCTGAAGAGTCTAAAATTATTCACAGATTATAGCAGCATTTAATGCGGGAAGTACCTGAAAAGAGTTTCATCCCTCTAGCGCATGTAGAACCCTCCCTTAATCAACCCCTAAAGTTTCGAAAATTCAGTGAGAATACACTAATTTGAAAAGTCAAAAATTTCCTACTGATTATAATAGCATTTCATGCAAAGAGTACCTGAAAAAAGTTTCTTCCCTCTAGCACATGTGGAACCCTCCCTTGATCAACCCCTAATGCTTCACAAATTCAGTAAAAATACACTAATTTGAAAAGTCAAAATTTTCTCATTGATTATAGTGAAATATCATGCGGTAAGTACCTGAAAGACGTTTCATCCCTCTAGCGCATGTGGAACCCTCCGTTAATCAACCCCTAAAATTTCAAAAATTCAGTAAAAATATACTAATTTGAAAAGTCAAAATTTTTTCACTGATTATAATAGCATTTCATGCAAAAAGTACCCCAAAAAAGTTTCATTCCTCTAGTACATGTGGAATCCTCCCGTAATCAACCCCTAAAGTTTCAAAAATTCAGTAAGAGTATACTAATTAGAAAAGTCAAAATTTTTTCACTGATTATAGCAACATTTCATGCGAAAAGTACCTGAAAAAAGTTTCGTCCCTCTAGCACATGTGGAACCCTCACTCAATTTATCCCTAAGGTTTGAAAAATTCAGTAAGAATATACTAATCAGTAAAGTGAAAAAATTTTGACTTTTCAAATTAGTGTATTTTTACTGAATTTTTGAAACTTTAGGGGTTTATGAAGGGAGGGTTCCACATGCGCTAGAGGGATGAAACTTTTTCGGGATACTTTTGGCAAGAAGTTTTGTCACAATCAGTGAAAAAATTTTGACTTTCCTGATTAGTGTACTTTTACTGAATTTTTGAAACTTTAGGGGCTGATTAAGGGAGGCTTTCACATCTGATAGAGGGATGAAACTTTTTTCAGGTACTTTTCGCATAAAATGTTGCTATAATCATTGAAAAAATTTCGATTTTTCTAATTAGTGTATTTTTACTGAATTTTTTAAACTTTAGTGGTTGATTAAGGGAGGATTTCACATGCGC
>JAUMHM010000085.1:29806178-29816693 GCA_032362435.1 Melikaiella ostensackeni
GACCCTCTCAAAATCGAGGGCCCAGTGTACTAATAAGCAGAAAAATAAATTTGAAGACTTCTTGTCAAGAGCTTCATATGATTTTTATAGTTTTTCTTTTCTGTAGAAAAATAATTTAGTAGAATTCCAAGAACATAATTTTTATTCTTCCGAAACACTATGTAACATAACAAGGTAGTTTGGAAAAATAAAAAAATTGTAATTCGGTATTATAAAAATTATTTCAAATGGTGATTCGGAAATATAAAAATTATGTTAAATGGTAATTAAGAACTGGAAAAACTATGACAAATGGTAATTCGAAAATATAAAAATTATGACATATTGTAAATCGAAAAAAACAAAAATATGACAAATGGTAATTCGGAAAAATAAAAATTACGACAAATGGTAATTCAGAAAAATAAAAATTATGTTAAATAGTAATGAAAAATCGTAATATGTCAAACTATAATTCAATGAAATAAAAATTATGTCAAATAGTGATTTGGAAATATAAAAATTATAGCAAATGATGTTTCGAAAATAAAAAAATTATGACAAATGATAATTTGGAAAAATAAAAATTATGTTAAATAGTAATTATCAATAGTAATATGTCAAATTATAATTCGGTCAAATGAAAATTATGTCAAATGGTAATGCGGAAATATGTAAATTATGACAAATTAGTTTTCGGAAATGTAAAAATTATGATAAATGGTAATTCGGAAAAATAAAAATTATGACAAATGGTAATTCGGAAAAATGAAAATTATGTTAAATAGTAATGAATAATAGTAATGTCAAAATAAAAATTATGACAAATGATGTTTCGAAAATAAAAAAATTATGGCAAATGATAATTTGGAAAAATAAAAATTATAACAACAGGTAGTTCGGGAAAATAAAAATTATGTTAAATAGTAATTATTAATAGTCATATGTCAAACTATAATTCAGTAAAATGAAAATTATGTCAAATGCTAATTCGGAAATATGAAAATTATGACAAATGATAATTTGGAAAAATAAAAAATATGACAAAAGGTAGTTCGGAAAAATAAAAATTATGTTAAATAGTAATTAATAATAGTAATATGTCAAATTAGAATTTGGTAAGATAAAAATTATGTCAAATGGTCATTTGGAAATATAAAAATGATTACAAATGATAATTTGGAAAAATACGAATTATAACAAAAGGTAGTTCGGGAAAATAAAAATGATGTTAAATAGTAATTATTAATACTAATATGTCAAATTATAATTCGGTAAAATGAAAATTATGTCAAATGGTAATTCGGAAATATAAAAATTATGACAAATGGTGGTTCGGAAAAATAAAAATTATGGCAAATGGTGGTTCGGAAAAATAAAAATTATGTCAAATGGTAATTCGGAAATATGAAAATTGTAACAAATGATGATTCGGAAATGTAAAAATTACCGACGTTGGCCATAAGGATAAAGAAAAATTATAGAAAATTGCTATTCGGTAAAATTATTTAAGATAAAATGATTATTAGGCAAAATTAAATTTGGGGATTATTCATGCGCCTTAATCGAGTGTCGGCATTGTCAAAGGACCAGTGTAGAAAGAGACCGAATCTGAGATGAGATCTGATACACAGAACCTTCTGAGATTACGATATGCGAGCCCCCGCTGGGACCAAGCACCTTAAAACATCATTCTCACGTGCGGCGACATAATAAATGCAAGCAGATTTGCATTCAAAATTCAAGCTTCTCATAAAACGCTTTCTCTTACAGAAAAATGTCAAAAATTTTAAAGTCTCTCTTTACATTCCCTTATCACAAAGATATTTTCAGTTTAACATTTGGAACTTTTTATTATGAAGATTTGAAGAGATAAACTGTTTGAAGAAACTTTGGAATTTTGACTCTAAGTGCTCAGATTAATATGACCAATTTATAAACTTAATATGAATAATTATCATTTTGAGAAAACCTTTTAGGACCAATGTCCAATAGACAAAAATGCTTTCTAACGTAAGATTAAAAAATCGGCAACCCGCGATTTTGGTGAGTAATGATTCCTCAGAAGAAAACCTCCGCGGGTTCTGATAAAAACTAGATGGATATTTGAGGTCTTCTGAATCCAATGATGTTTTACAAATTGTTGCAAACAATTTTGGTTTCGAGCTATTGGGTGAAATACAAAGAAAAATGTTGCTATTTAATCCACTGCTCGGAAATATGATGGTCTCTCAGTTTTTTTTAAACTTTGTTCTTGATCCCAGAACTAAAAATATAGTGGAAGACATCTGAAAAAATTCTAGTATACTTTACTTGCCAAGAAGATTTTCCTAATGCAGTACAAGTTTTCAAAACCTGTACTGCGTCCAAAAATGTTGTGAGGCATACTTTTTTCACAACATTTAGTAGAACAACATTGGATTCAGAAAACCTTGTTACTTCATGTAGTCTTCATCAAAATTCAAGAAGATGTTTTTTTGATGAGTTATAGCTCTAAAATCAAGGATTGCCGATTTTTCAATCCTACTTTAGTACCTAGTAATAAAACCATAAATCTGTACATGGGGCATTATTTCTTAAGTGTACCCACTCGAAAAATAAAAGTTTTCTGAACTATGTCAAATTTATGCAAAGGGTTGTCCCTGTAGCTTATGGGAAAAAAATTTCACATGTCGATAAATATTTACTGAGAGGGAGGGGGTTGAAATTTTAGGGATTTTCGTGGATATCATCTGTCTTGGCGATTTTTAACTCTTCTAATGGCGAAAAGAAGTTTTTTTCCAGTACAGTCTCGATAGGTTTTTTGGAGCCCTTTCCATTGATCATGAGCATTTAAAACAAAAATATATATTGGAGCTTCAAAAATGAAGATCAAAAACAAAGGACTCCGCACCAAATGTACAGAAAATGGATTTTTGACGAAATGTCTTATCATACAATTTTTTTGTCATTTCGAATCTGCAGATCAATAATCGCAAAGAAAATTATTCTTTTTTTTTTAAATTTGGCTAACTGCCCCATCTCTTGTAGATCAGACCCACTGAAACAAAAGTTTTCTACCCTTGAAATTAAAAGATTTACGATTTTATGTATACAGGATGTTTGGCGGTTGTTTTGACATCAAAAGTTCAAACAAGGTTTCGACATTTTCCAAAAACAAAAACACGGGATATAAGTGTACCAAAACACTCTCCCTGTTAGTATTTGTTTTCAAAAAATCTTCCGTGATTTTGGTTGTTGGGAAATGTCGATTTCCTTTTCTGAATATTTGAGGGATGCTAAAACAATCCTTGAAATAAATTTACCGACTTTCCCTGCTAAAGGATATTTTCCATATTTATTTCAAAGTAAACACCTGAAAACCATCTCTAGGGACTAAAATACCAATTCTGCCTGTTCCAACATCGGAAAATAATCCCTAGGCACTCGAGAAACATCCCCTGCATTTTTCAGTACCTCAAAATCATCCCCAGACACTAAAAAATTACTCCTGCTCTTTCCAATACACGAAAATCACGCCTAGGCACTCAAAACCCACCGCAGGCTTTTCCAATACCTTAAAATTATCCCCAGGCACTCGAAAACCACCCCTGACTTTTCCAAAACCTCAAAAAAATACTCATACTCTTAAGAAACACCCTTGTCTTTTCCAGCAGATAAAAATAATCCCTGGGCACTCAAAATTCACCTCTGCCTTTTCCAAGACCTAAAAGTTATCCCTAGGCACTCAAAATCACCCCTGCCCTTTTCAACATCTGAAAATAATCCCTAGACACTCAAAAACCATCCCTGCCTTTTCCAGCATCAAAGAATTATTATAATTGAATTATTATAATCAATTATTATTATACCACCCGTTTCTCTTCAGACACCTAAAAATCATCCCAGAGCACTCAAAAATCACCCCTGCATTTTCCAACACCTACAAATTTTCTCTAGTTACTCAAAAACTACCCCTACCTTTTTCAACACCTAAAGATCATCCTAAGATACTGCAAAATCACCTCTGCCTTTTTCAACACCTCAGAATTAGCCGTACTTCACTCAAAAACCAACCCTGTCTTTTCAAAAACCTAAAAATTGACCTTAGTGTACTTAAAGACCACCTCTGTCTTTTCCAAAACCTACAGATTGCCCTCAGGCACTCAAAAACCACCCCTGACTTTTCTAAAACCTAAAAAAATACTCACACACTTAAGAAACACCCTTGTCATTTCCAGCAGATAAAAACCATTTCTAGGCATTCAAAAACCACCCCTGCCCTTCCCAACACCTTAAAATCATCTCTGGACCCTCAAAAATTGTGCCTGCTTTTTCCACCACCAAAGAATTATTATAATAAAATTATTAGAATCATTATAATCAAAAACCACCTGTGTCTTTTCACACACATACAAGTTATCCCTGAGCACTCGAAAATCACCTCAGCATTTCCCAAAACCTACAAATCTTCTCTAGTTACTCAAAAACTAGCCCTACCTTTTCCAACACCTAAAGATCATCCTAAGATACTGAAAAATCATCTCTGCCTTTCTAAACACCTTAAAATTATCCTTACTGCACTCAAAAACCAACCGTGTCTTTTCAAACACTTAAAAATTCTCCTTAATGCACTTAAAAACCACCCCTCTCTTTTCCAAACCTACAAATCATTCCCAGGCACTCAAAAACCAGCTCCGACTTTTCTAAAACCTAAAAAAATACTCACACTCTTAAAAAACACCCTTGTCTTTTCCAGCAGATATAAACAATTGCTAGGCATTCAAAAACCACCCCTGCCCTTGTCAACACCTTAAAATCATCTCTGGACCCTCAAAAATTGTACCTGCCTTTTCCACCACCTAAGAATTATAATAATTAAATTATTATAATTAATTATTATAATTAAAAACCACCTGTGTCTTTTCACACACAGAAATCATCCATGAGCACTCAAAAATCACCTCTGCCTTCTTAAACACCACAAAATTATCCTTACTGCACTCGAAACCCAACCCTGACTTTTCCAAAACCTAAAAAAAATAATTACACACTTAAAAAACACCTCCATCTTTTCCGTCAAATAAAAATAATCCCTAGGCATTCAAAATTCACCTCTGCCTTTCCCAACACCTAAAAATTATCCCTAGGAACTCAAAACCACCCCCGCCTTTTCCAATAGCTGAAAATAATCCCTAGAATCTCAAAAATCACTCCTGGATTTCCCAACACCTACAAATCTTCTCTAGTTACTCAAAAATTACCTCTACCTTTTCCAACACCTAAAAATTATCCTTATTGCTTTCAAAACCAACCCTATCTTTTCCAAAACCTACAAATCATCGACAGGTACTCAAAAACCACCCTTGACTCTTCCAAAACCTAAAGAAAATAATCACTTACTCAAAAAATACCCCCGTCTCTTCCAGCAGATAAAAATAATCCCTAGGCACTCAAAATTCACTTCTGCCTCTTCCAACACCTTAAAATTATCCCTGGGCACTCAAAACCACCCCTGCCTTTTCCAACACCTGAAAATAATCCCTAGGCCCTCAAAAACCCCCCTGCCTTTTCCAAAACCTAAAAATCATCTCTGGACCCTCAAAAATAATACCTACATTTTTCAGTTCGTAAGAATTATTATGAATAAATCATTCTAACTAATTATTATTACAAAAAACAACTCGTTTCCAAACCTGAAAATCATCCCTAGGCACTCATAAATCGTCCCTGCATTTTCATAACAACTAAAAATCTTCCCTAATCACTCAAAAACTACCTCAACCTTTTTCAACACATAAAGATCATCCCTAAATACTGAAAAATCACTTCTGCCTTTTCAAACACCTAAAAATTATCCTCACTGCACTCAAAAACCACCCCTGCCTTTTCCAACACTTAAAAATCACCTCTAGGCACTCAAAAATCATTTCTAGGAATCATTTTTAGGAAATGTCGATGTCCTTCCTTGAACCTTTAAGGGATGTTAAAACAAACCTCCAAATAAATTCATCGACTTTCCTTGCTAGAATATGTTTCACACGTTTATTATGAACTGTATACGCAAATTTGTGAATGTTTAAAGTTTATGGGTACAAAACCTTTGTTTCAGTGAGTCTGATTTACAAAATAGAAGGCATTTAGCTAATTCTGGCGAAGCTCAGGTATACGGTCAACTTCGAACAAAGGTTACTATTGTACCAAAGGTCGTACAATCTTGACATTTGGAGGATACGGCAAGCGGTAAAAAAATCAGTCCGGTTATTTAACAGCTACACCTCGTGAATGTTCATCACACATCTTGTTACTCTTGTTTCCGTATCAATGAATGAGGAAATTTTGAGCACTTTTTCAGTGCGCATCAAATTTTACGTTTAATTTGAAAAAAAATTGCTGAATTTAACCAAAACAGACCAATGTTCTACAAAATAGTTGGATCGTCAAACAAAACAGATTAATTTTCAACCAAACAGTTGAATTTTTAATCAACAGTTGAATTTTAACCAGAACAGATGAAGTTTTAAGCCAAGGAAACGAAATTTAACAAAAGAGTTGAATTTTCATTCAAGAAAGATTTTTCAATCAGAAAGACAAACAATGTCAACAAATTTGTTGAAGTATCAAGCCAAAAAGTCAATTTTTCTACGAAACAGTAGAATTTTCAACCCGAAAATATGAATTTTCAACAGAAAAGTTAATTTCCAACGAAATAGATAAATTTTCTACCAAGTTAGTTGAATTTTTAACCCCAGAGAGGGAAATTTTCAATACAACAGTTGAACTTTCAACCAAACTGACAAATTTTATACCAAACAGTTTAATTTTCAACCAGAAAGATAATCAGAAGAAATTTCTGCCAGAAGAGACCAAGTTTCAAATCAAAAGGACGAAATTCATCAAAAGTTGAATTTTCAATCAAGAAAGATATTTCAATCTAGGAAGAGAAACGATCTCAAACAAATTGTTGAAATTTCAAGTCGAAAAAACGAATTTCATACAAAGCAGTTGAATTTTCAACCCAAAAATATGAATTTTCAAGAGAGAAGTTAATGTCTAACCAAATGGTTCAATTCTCTACCAAAATAGTTGAATTTCCAACCCCAAAAAGATAATTTTTCAACAAAATAGATGACCTTTTAACCACAAAGACTTCAAATTTTTTATTTAATGGATTGAAATGTTCATTTCTTAAATTCTCATTTAAAGTTGTGTAAATATAACGTTTCCGACCCTTTTTTTTATATCAAATTCCTTTTTTTCTTAAATTTTTAACTATTGGAAATTCAGCTATTGAAAATGGAAGAAAATATAATCTTAAACAGTTGAGTTTTTGATTGTTGAAAGCCGAAGAGAATTTTTAACATTTGAATTTTTAATTTTCATCTGTTGAATGACAATTCACTCATTAAAAAATCAATTGTTGAAAATTTGACTGTTGAAAATTAAATTGTGAAAAATTCCATATTCAATATTCTTCAGTTTTCAACAGTTGAATTTTATATTAAAAACAAGTGTCAAAAATATTAAATTCACATAATTTTACATGAGAATTCATTAAATAAACATTTTAATCTATGAAAATTTTTTTGAAAATATAAAATTCATTTTTTTCTTTAATTTTCACTTGTTGGAAATCACCTATTGAAAATAGAAGTAAATCTAATTTTAAACAGTCGAATTTGCAATTATTGAAAACCAAAGAGAATTTTCAACATCTGAATTTGGAATTTCCATCTATTAGTTGACAATTTACTTATTAAAAAATCAACTGTTGAAGATTAAATTGTTGTAAATTCCATATTTAATTTTCTTCATTTTTCAACAGTTGAATTTTGTATTAAAAACAAGTGTCAAAAATATTAAATTTACATAATTTCTCATGAGAATTTATTAAATTAACATTCCAATCCATGAAAATTTTTTTGAAAAAAGCTGATAAATGAGTGATAATTGTATATATACTACGCCTTCTCATTTTGAGATTTTCTAAGCAACCCATCGACTGTTCTATTTTGATTGATTGATTTCTTTTTTTTGGGCAGAGTAGTTTTTTCAGACATACCTTTTTTCTTTATTTTTTATAAAAACAAATCTCAAATTCGTCAGTTCAAACAATTTTTTATATCACTTTACTGAAAAAAGTAGTAAAAAAGTAAGAGTTCGAAGCCTACTTCGAAGATTAATCTTTTTAATGCAAAAAAATGTTTATCTTCAGATTTATCTTAAACATTTTCAGCGACAACATTTATACAGAATTTTATAAACTTCAAATTCATTTCTTCGACAATTCACTGACTCTTCAAGGGAGTTTCATCTGCCATAAATTGTAGAAACTTTGCCACTAGCTCTCTAGCCGAGCTCGAGCTCGAGTCATTAAGAAATACAAGCTAGAACCAGGCTGAGGACCCCCGGCCTAGCCCAAGCGCGGGACCGGGAGAAAACCAGACGATTTCCGCATGGGTAATGAAATGTATAAAAATGGCTACATGTAGATCAAATTCATCACCAATGGTCATCAATAACAATTAGATTGAAAGGACTAAAAGTACTGTCCGGTAGAGAAGAATATTGTACATTGAAGCTAAGTAAATGCCTACCAGCCGCGTATCTTTAGAGTAAATAATTAATTTCATGGAACGGAGGCCGTAGGTCTCGGGAGACGGACTCCTGGTGCGGCGTCGGTCACAAGTCACGTTCGAGCAATGCAAGGAAACACTATGATTACACGATACCTTGATGCCTAACCTAAGCCAAGCAAACTTGAGCAAGCAGGTTCGAGAGTCTCAACCAAGTCGAGTTCGAGCCACTCTCGAATTAATCGGATTGTTCTGCGGCAAACCGCTTATTAAGGTCGGGCATGCAAACTCGAAAGCCTTCTAAGGAGCCTTATTGATCCCTAGAGATAATAAAAGGAGATCACGTCCCTGCGCTTCATTTTAAATCTATATACCACTCGCTCTTCTCATGGCTTTGCCTCTGCTCTGTCTGTGATCGATGGCTCTCGGATGCTAATATCGACGTGCCATAGATCATGTCGACGTAGATCGGTTCTGCTTTCAAGCCAATTTCTCTCCGATCTACGATTAAAGTCCAATTTCTTGTCGAAAGACGACTACCCGAGTTTCGCGAAAATAAATCAGATAAAGTATTATTGAAATAGAGTTGCTAAAATATTTCCTTTTTATAATTTTTTTTCGTGAGTTTATTTAGAACCACTATATTCAGAATATTCCATTTTTCAAAAAGAAAACGGTAATAATCTAAACCAGTAACATGTTTCTAAGAAATTGCTAACTTCATCAAATTTGTAAACTATATTTAAGTAAAATAGATATTGGGGTGGTCCAAAAAAATAATTATTGAATTCTAATGTGTACAACGGCTTGAATTGTTCCCTTTCCGACCAAAAAAAATATTTTAAAAAAGAGAATTGAAATCGATTAATATTTAGAGGCCGCGCAAGCAAAGTTATTGTTTTTAAATATATACTTATATTTTATTCCCATAAAATGGATGATATAGTATTTCGCACGCTGAAAAATTATTATTCCAATAGACAGCAGTTATTTTGTTTTGTATTTAGTTACATTTTACTCATAAAAATGCTATAATTATCATATGACACACGAGGTTGATAAACACATTTTTTTTCGTTTATTCGTGTAGTCCAATTTTCTTCTAGAAGTTTTAAGTTTTCCAATAATTTTCGTTTGTCTTCTATAACTACTTTAATAGAAAACAAATCTAACAAGACTCATAAGATACTATAAGTGATTTTTAAATTTCATTATAGATATGTCTGAGACGACTTTATTCACACTTGCATATTGCTTCAGCTGTCGGAATAAGAGCAGATCGTTAGCGGGGGCATCGCTTGTTTTCGAACACGATAACCAGGCTTCCACATAGAAGAGATGCAAACATACAAAATTCTGTAAGAATAATGATTTTTTTTGGCATTCAGAGAAAATTGATCACGAAAAAGATAAATTTTCAAGCATTAGATCACTTTTGCAATATATCGAGCTCAGTGGTAAGCACCAGGAATTTTGAAGCAGTACTTCTTCTTTTCCTTCTGAATCACCTAACACTAGCAGACAAAGCTCTATTATCTCTTTATTATCGTCTCGTAGTAGATAAGACTTTTCTTTTCGTTGTAGAATATTCTGAAGAAATTGTATGACATTTTTTCTGAGTTCTTGTACAAAAGGTAAATTCATTCGGGAATCGGTTGGAGGTCTAAATTTGTCTTTATTAATTTTTGTGCAATAATTTTGAAATCTCATAAAATTGCAATATTCGGACCATGAGATGATCCAAACAATGATGTGAAAACAGCATCTACTATCAGTTCGTGGATGTGATGACAGCATGCAAAGCACAGCAAATTCCTACCAATCAATTTTTCCGGAAGATAGTATGCACCATTACCTGTACTTACTACCGTGTTAGAAGTGGTAGTATCAAAACACATTCCAATTATAATAGATTTAATGCTTTCACGATGATTCATCATGATGAAAGGAGGTGTTTCGGGTTTCAATCGTGTGCAAAACT
>JAUMHM010000085.1:29831168-29842530 GCA_032362435.1 Melikaiella ostensackeni
GGGGGGGGGGGGGGGTGTCGGAGCCAGTCTTACGGTATCTAACATGGAGGAGGGGGGTAGAAAATTTCATAAAAACACCTTACGCAAATTGTGGTTGACCCATGAGCTTTTATTTTTAAATTTATTGGAAAATTTTCTTCACTACTAAGCAATTTTTAACTCGGCCTTATCCTTAAAATAGGACAATACTTTGTATCATATGAACTGCTATGTTTTTAAAGGGGCCTCCTAAAAAATTTTGCAGGGGGGGCTCCACGTTTCTAATTACGCCACTGCACAAAGTACTTGAAAGATTGTAATGAAACTCTAAATTTAGTGTTTTTTAGGTTAGCACTTCACAAAATGATAAGGATTTTATACTAGTGGCGCCATCCGATCGTCAAGCTCGAGACTTTTCGAACGACCTAGTATTGTGGTCAGTACTAAGCTACGAAGTGGAGATCTTGGGTTGGAAGAAGCACAAGAGAGTGGAAAGTTTTTAGGAGAGATTCCTCAAACGCTATAATACATTAATTCAAGTTTTCAGTCCTTGAAGCAGCTAGTTTGCTTAATAGTCGTAAACAATTACCCAACACGATTCTTGAAATATTATTATCCAGATCACGCCCATTAGAGCGTGAGCTGGAGCTGTCCATTCTATATGTTGAGGAAGGAACTAGATAGAGATAAGCATAAGCATGTCTACGGGAAATTGTGAACAAAGAGACGAGGGGAGAAAAGACGAGGGGAAAAAAATCGCGGAATCGACGTATAACAGTTGGTATGGGGAAGTGAAGACGGAAAGAGAACCAGAATACTTGAGAAAGATAAAAAAGGAGAGCATGTGGAAGAAGGTAATACGTTTTAGGATGGGACAAGGAATGTTAGAGTGTAGGTATTGGGTAGATCAAGAGAAAAGAAGAAGCAGAATTTGCGATTACGAGCTGGAATCCCGAGGGCATGTGCAAGAAAGATGTACTGAGGAGGAAACAGGTAGTGAGAGCGGGTTTGTGTTAGAGAGAGGCCAAGAGGGCAATTCGCAATTCTATGCAGGGACCTTAAAAAAAGATTAAACTCACTCAAAATCGAAATGGTAAGAAGAAATGGAAGTTTGAAAAGTTGAAAAGAATGTTAGGAGAGCGGTGGCTTATCGATATCGAAAGAAAATTTTGAATGCAATCAACCTTGTTTAACTTTGAAAAAAGTATCAAATGAACATGTTATGAGGAGGAAAGTTTATTTAAACCATTTTAATTAATCAATAACTAATCTAATCCTAAAAACTTTTAACAACTCAAGAACGATCGGATGGGTTAATAGCACTATTCGATCGCTGATAAACACGTCGTTTCTTAGAGCGACGGGAGTAAAAGCCGCCAATCTCATCCGTAATGTGCTCAACACGAAGGCCGAAGTATACAATTTCCACTTTCAGGAAGAACGTCAGTCGAGAGGGTGAAAAGCACCACTAGCGCCATCACTAGAGCAACGACGATCCGCGGGGTTAAATGGTATCATGCCCCGTTTCCGCTGCCAAACAACTCCGAGCTGAACATCATCCGTTCAACCCGCTTTCCCCCTTTTTCACCCTTTCCCACCCCTCAACTTATCCACACCCCTATTCCTATCCCCATCAGTAAACTTGGACCGAGAAACAAACCAAGCCTGGGAAATTATGAGTCTTCGTATCATCCGCAATAACTGCCTGATATATTTCTCACACCAATACAAATGTTAACGTCAAGAGTGGTGGTGGTCGTGCACCCCCAAGAGAGAAAATACGAAATGGACCGGGGCCGCGAGACACCAGAATCCTCTGAAGCAAAACTCGAGTTCCGCCGGAAGTCGCCGGCGGCACCAGGAAGCGTTACTGGATTTCACAGAATGTGTATTCGTATTTTAAGGTCATGAAAGAAGTTTCTAGAAAAGGAAAACTACTTTCTTCAACACCCAGTGTTTAGAAGTAACGCTCTGAGCAACATTTTTTAGGGTTGAATTTTACCTTCAAACCTAAACTGACAATCTTTAAATTACTCTATTAATATTTTTGAGAAGTCTCTTAATTGAATATAAATAAAATGACTGTCATATGCTTGACATAATCCTCAAACTTTCGACCTAAAAGGCTGCAAAAGAGAAAAAAAATACAGGAAAACTGCCTTGCGATACGAAATAAATTACCGGGGGGTTAATCTACTGCTACAATCTGGTGTACGCTTCCTCTGCAATCTTACGCAATCTTGTGCAATCTCATGCAATGCTTTGCAGTCCCATGCAATATTATACAATTTATTAAAATCCCCCCTTACGGAAAAATATTTTAGAAAATTCAGTGTAGGTCTATGATGATTTTCCTATAATGAACTTCTTATAATTCTTTTGCGATTCTAGAA
This sequence comes from Melikaiella ostensackeni, assembly GCA_032362435.1. NCBI lineage: Eukaryota > Metazoa > Arthropoda > Insecta > Hymenoptera > Cynipidae > Melikaiella > Melikaiella ostensackeni. The sequence goes on from JAUMHM010000085.1 coordinate 29,833,541, forward strand.
ACATCATTAGAAAAAAATCAGTATACAAATAAATAATGTGAAAATATTGAAAGGATTGATGCGAAAAATAGAGAAACTACAAACGAATGATTTATTTATTTACATAAGCGAAAGATTTCAAATTTTTTCGAGGGATTTCACAAGATTTCACAGAATTTCACAGATATCAAGGAATTTAGCAAAAGTCCAGAGAATTTCCACGGATATCAAGCATTTTTGACAGAATTCATGAAACTTTCACGAGATTTAAAATGATCTCACAGATTTTCAAACATGTCAGGGGATTTTATGGGATTCTCAAGGATTTTAACGGATTTTGAGGGACTTCCAGGGATTTTAAGGATTTCAAAATAATTTCATGGGATTCAAGGAATTTCGAAGAACTTCAAAGAATTTTGCACGATTTCCAAAGTTTTCAGGGAAATTCGAGGTTTTTCAAGGAATTTCACAGGATTTAAATGATTTTATTGAATCTCCTAGGATTTGAAGGATTTCAAGGGATATCGAAGAATTTTGTACGATTTCCAAAGTTATCAAGGGATTTAAATGTATTTCAAAGAATTTCACAAGACCTAAAGAATTTTATTGAATCTCCAATGATTTGAAGCATTTCAATGGATTTCGAAGATTTCTAAATATTTGCACTGTTTTTTTTTCAACAGAACTTTATTGAATAAGTTTAATTTAATTTATATTCAAGGAATTTTGAATAATTTCTACCTATTTTACTGGATTATCGCAATTTCCAAAGATTTCAAGGAATTTTGAGGGATTTGAGCGAATTTCGAGAAAATTTTGGGGAATGAATTAAATTTTATTTCAAAAATTTCTGCGGATTTCAAGTTATTTTAAAAGAATCCCAAGAATGTTAAGACATTTAAAAATTTCAAGGGATTTCAAAATATTTTGTACGATTTCCAAAGTTTTCAAGGGAATTTGAGGTTTTCCGAGGAATTTCACAGGATTAAAATAATTTTATTGAACCTCCAAGGATTTGAAAGATTTCAAGGGATTCTAAGGAATTTTGTACGATTCCCAAAGTTATCAATGGATTTTAAGGTATTCTAGGGAATTTCACAAGATTCGAAAGGTTTTATTAAATCTCCAAGGATTTGAAACGTTTCAATGGATTTCTAGATATTTGAACTGTTTCTTCAGGGAACCTTATTGAATGAGCTTAATTTAATTTATATTCCAGAAATTTCGAATAATTTCCATCTTTTTTAATGGATTTTCACGATTCCCAAAGATTTCAACGGATTTAAAGGGATTTGAACGAATTTCGAGAGAATTTTAGGGAATTAATTAATTTTTATTTCAAAGAATTTCTACGGATTTCAAGAGATATTAAAGAATTTGAAAGTTTTAAAGGATTTGAAGTATTTAGAGTTATTTAAAAGGGTTCCAAGATAATCAAGACATCTACAAAATTTCAAGGGTTTTCGGAAAATTTTGTACGATTCCCAAAGTTTTTAAGTGCATTTTAAGGTGTTTCAAGGAATTTCAGAGGATTTAAAAGATTTCATTGAGTCTCCTTGGATTTGAAAGATTTCAAGGGATTCCAAATATTTTAAGAGATTTGAAATGTCTTTTTGAAGAACTTCATTAAATAAGTTCAATTAAATATATATTCAAGGAATTTCGAATTATTTTCACCTATTTTAATGGATTTTTACGATTTCCAAAGATTTCAAGGGATTTTAAAGAATTTGAACGAATTTTGAAAGAATTATAGGGAATGAATAAAATTTTATTCCAAAGAATTTTTACGGGTCTCAAGAGATATGAAAGAATTAAAAAAAATGTGAAGAATTTTGAAGATTTCATGTTATACTAAAAGATTCCAAAGAATATCAAGACATTTGTACAATTTCAAGGAATTTCAAAGAATTCTGTAGTATTTCTTAAGATTTTACAGGATTTATGGAGAAATAAATACTAGAGAATGTAATCTAAAGGGATTTTAAAGCGATTCCAAAGCAAAGGTTTCAAGGAATCTCACAAGTTTTAAGGGATTTTATAAAATTTCCAAGGATTTCGAGGGATTTCAAAGATTTCAAGGGATGTGAGAGGCTTTTTTTAGAGAACTTTCATGAATAAATTCGATTCAATCATTGATTTTAATAATTTAATGATAATTTTTACTGATTCTAAAGGATTTGTAAGATATCCAAGGATGTCAAGGGATTTGAAGGAATTTCAGCGAATTACTAAAGACATGAAGGAATTATCAAAATTTCAAAGGATTTTAAAGATTGTAAGTTATTCTGAAAGTTTCTGCAGAGTTTCAAGAGGCTTCGGAAATGTCAAGGAATGTCAAATCATTTTGAAGGATTTTCAAAGATTTTAAGGAATTTGAAAGAGTTTCACAAGATTTGAAGGAATTTTAAAGGAACTTCAAGTATTTCAAAAAGTTAGGGGATTTTACAAACTTCAAAGGACTTCCAGAGAACTTCAGGGAATGAATTAAAGTTATTTCATTTTCAAGGAATTTTAAATGATTTCTACAGAATCCTGACTATTTCACAGATTTCAAACATTTCAAGGGAATACAAAAGGGGTTTGCAATCTCATTGAATATTTTTCTGTGACATTTATACAATCTTTTCCAATCCCATACAATCTTGCAATCAAGTCCACACCAATAATCCCATGCCATAAACATCCTAGGCTTTACCTATAAGGCAACCCTCAATAATATTTAAATTAATAGAAATCATGAATATTGGGTGCAATAAAGTAAGATATTTTCAAAAACTACACAGAATTCAAGATTCTATAAAAAATTAGTCCATTCCAGGAAGCGATAGCTTTCAATCTACTGTACTATAGATAGCAAATTATTTCATTAGCTTCACAGGAAATTAAGTCTTAACTTGACATAACATCTTCCGAAAACAACTATAACGACTATTTAAATAATTTCAAATAATTCGTCTAAAACTATACAAGAGCTCAACTGATATAAATTCGAAGAGGATTCAAAAGAATTGAAAGGACTTCAAGAGAATTGCAGAAAGTTTTATTGAATTGAAGAGAAATGAAAAAATCGGAAGCAGGTGTACACCTAAATTCTTCCGTGATTAACCCCTCGATTACCCCTTACTTTTGTTTCAATGCCCACAAAAATTATTTCCGAAACCGATCGAATCAGCTCGACTGATTATTTTAATTTTCGTCTTTGAATGCTCGTGAAATGTCAGGCTGAAACGATCAAAAGAAAATCCCATTAGCACTCAACTTTTATTAAAACTTTTTCAGCCTTACTCTGCGAATCTTGATATTTGGAGGTAAATTAAATTCCCAATCTCAGTGCTCACTCTACCATTAAATGGATAAATTTCAAAAGAATGGAGAAACGGGAAGTTGAATAACAGCTTATTCGTCGCCATAATCATCGAGTATGACCCTGCATATGTATAGCGTATAATATGTGCACCTATGCGCGAGATGGACGCACCTCTTGACGATCATCATAAATTGGAACTGCACACGCATTTTCTGTACGCAGTGGCATTATGGGGTTAAAAGAGTGAGAAAGAGCGGAAAGAGAAAAGGAAAGGAGGCCATGTTCGAGGAAAAAAACACCATAAATCCACCTTGTGTTTGTATCCATCACCGTGAAATTAAAGACCGATGGAAAGATGATCGCCGCTGCATATATACCACTTGTATTCGTCGTTTCTCTTTCCCATATTCCATATCCATATCTAAATCCATATCTATGCTTCAAACACATGTGTTCCAATTACTTCACCGGCAGATGGAAATCCAGACTCCATCACGTGCGTAAATTATCGATTGTTTAATTAGGTATAAATTAAATTCGCATTATGTTGTTTTAGATTGAGGTTTCTTTTATTTTATTGCAGAAAAAAAATATTGCAGAATAAAGTGATGAACTAAGAGAATGGACTTGAAAATTCTGTCAGTTGATTCTAACGCGTTTATTCTTCAATATTTTCAATTTTTTAAATTTTGTGTACAAGTAGTGAATCTCCCTATTAAAATTGCCTGTTTCAAAATGCTACACGTGAAGTTCAGCAATTTGAGATAAGCTTTGTGCATGCCAAAAAGTATAAATGTGTATCTCCTAAATTATTATGGGTTAGAATGAAAATGGAAATCCATAGACTATTTATTATAGCATGCTACCCTCAAGTTGATGAGGAGAGTAGTGTTGTAAAAGATACTTTTTAGGACTCATTCAATTATATTATAAGTACTTGCAATCCTAGGGAAAGAATCATTCTAAATTTTCAATCAATAAGACTTAACTGATGTTCGTTACCTTGATTCACATTCGGTTAACTTACCTCATTTGAATAAATAACAATAGGAAAATACATTGAAAAAAACAATTCAAAAAATACTGAGTAAGAAATGTGAATTATATTTAATATTTTATTTCAGATTTGTTAAATTTTTCTTTCGAGATTCCAGAAAAAAAGGTTTCGTATTTTTTGATTTCTTTGTACGCATATTATACCACATTTCCTTCCCTTCAACATCGTCTTGGTTCATCGAAAGAACGGAGGAGAATCGTTCACAAGAAATGACTGAAGGGTTTATCTTAATCCACGGTTCACCGAGCAGACAAGCTCTACCCAACCCCTTACAACCTCTATCCACCCCTCCTTCTCCATAACCGATCACACTTCACTTGTTCTACCAGATTTCTTCCGAAGGCATTTCCAAACTAGAATCACTTCTTTAAATCAAAATTGGAAAGATCTTTTGCTCACTTTCTCACCGTCCAGTAAGATCCTTTTCTTATCGGCTTTCCAAATTTACTTCTGAAATTCTTTTAGTATCAAATCTGTTGAGTAAATTCTGGTATTGTATATATATATTATATATAAATTGTGCAATATGTGCAACTAATTGAAAATTGATCACGAAATGTTTGCTTATTTTGTCCCTAGTATAATTTTAGATTCAAAATTATATCCTCTGTAAAAACATACTTGATTCACAATTTTTCATTATTATTTCATTAACAAATAGGAATATAAATTCTTTGTCACAAAAATTTCGACAACTTCTTATGAGAAAAAGTTTTTAAAAATGTTTGAAAATACGACATTATTAAAGCACTTACAGTTAACGTAAAACGGAGATAAACGGTGCGTGTGGGGTAAGCCGGCTCATGTGCAACTTTATTTTTCATAATTAATCATCTATTTCTCTGAATGAAAAATTTCAAGATTAGCGATTTTGTCTATTTTCCACAAATGTTGAACTTTAACTTGAAGCTTGTTTTGTGCAGTTTCGTTAGTTGTAACGAATAAAAAGTTTATTCGTATAAAATTTTTAGTTTTGAAAATTCGGTTAGATTGTGAAAAAAATTCGTGAAAAATTTGACTTGCAGAAGTTTGTGGAAATTTTTGCAATAAATCATACTTTTTAGCACCGGAACAACATTTATACAAATTTCTACATGGACAGTTTTCTTATAAAATAATATATACTGAGAAAAACCAATACTACTTTATAAAGTCCAAGGACACTTATATTTTAAAAAATGGTGTTTTGCAAGTTAAAATGCCTAAGATTACTTTCCTTAGTGAAATATGAAAATTTACAAACTAAAAACGAATACTTAGAATTGATACATTTTTTGAATTAATGGAATGCATTGCAATAATGACATTTTGTATAGATTTTTTCACTTCAAAACGAAAAAAAAATTCGAACTTGGCCTAAGATCGAACAGTAAGGAAAAAATCGTCGAAGAAATTACTTTTCTTTTTTTGAAAATATTGAGCATGTTTAATACAGGTAAGATAAGGTCTTAATATTTTCAGAGTTTAATTTTCTTAGGTTTCCGTTGTCTTTTTCATGTTGCGTTTTTTATTGATCCCTTGAAGCCCTATACACAAGGTCTTCGCTCGGACAGTCAGTGCCGTATCAGAAGTTGTTCACATCGCGTTTTTCTGGGCATATATTTTTGTACGTGTGCCGGGTTCAGAGACTATATATGCGATCCTGAATGTTCACTCACTCGTCGGTTTCAATCCGGTTAAAACTAGATTTTAATAGCGCCCTATACTGTGCCGACCAGACCCGAGGCCGGCACAGTTACGCGAAATGAGCGTAAAAAGAAAATAAATGACAGAACTGGCATCTAAATTTTATCATCGAGTTAGAAAAATAGGATTGCAATTATTTTCAGCGACTGCTCCAAGGTATATTGAATAAATCGAGAAAAAGTCAAATAGTGTAATTAAACGGAAGTTTCTCAGCGGTGAGCCTTTCACTTGATTGACACCTTCCCAGGACATTACGATTTCACGTTCATTGGTGAAGAAGATGGGGAGGATAGTAGGATCAGGATTAAAACCTGAAAATCATCGAGGACGATATGGGTCATTCTGCTCAAAGGGACCTTTTTGACGTCCCGCTTTTTTTCGACACTATTTGTTTATAATTGTTGAAAATTAGCGTAGTGGTAACTGTGCCCGTATTATGACCAGAAAAAAATTTTGTAACCGGTTCCCATAAGTTGAATGTATGTGGGAGCTGTAAATCGGTTATCTCCGAAGCCTTTTTTCGCTGCGACTCAAAGATCTTATTTCGTCCGGAATTACAGTATTATTCAACTACAATATAGACGAATATTTTGTTTTAATCTAGTGAGAGATTATTCTTAACTTCTTTTCGATGAAAATTAGTCTTTTAATGGAATACTCTCAGATACCACGTAAATCCAATAATTTTTTGAAATACTTGTCCGCCATATTTGATCCGCCATTCCGCTTCTTGAAATTTTGACTTCAGATTCGGAATCAGCGACCCAGAAAACTAAATAATAATTAATTTTTGTATATTTTAATGGGTTTGCCGACTTTTGGTCATGAACCTGGATCTCCTGGCCCACTGTGAACTCATGCGGTGCAAAACTACCCCTAAAATACCAATATTTTTGAGAATTAATTTTTCGCAAATCACGGGGAAGAAAAATTTAATATCTGAAAAACTCTTAGCCAGAAAAGTCGAACTGAAAAGGGTCTCTTGCAGTAGAATCACTCATATAGACAAACACCTGTAACATCACCGACGAAGTCACGTGCCCAGGCGTGGCCATGACTAAATCTGATCGATCTGCAAAAAGAAAATTCGCAAAAAAGTTGATCAGCCCGTGCCTCAAAAACGTAAAAATATCTTTAGCGAATCGTGTTGGGAAGCATTAAACCGCAAATCCGTCTCCGATTCGCCCGATAAACTTCCGACGGACTCTACAAGTAACGGCCTGTGAATTACCGATACCTTCTTCCAACTTGCTTATTACTCTAAATTTTAATACAATTATTGCTATTTCTCAAGAAAAATACAAGAAAGATAGATCAAGTGGGATCTATAAAAATATTCATCAGAATCATAAGGCAAGAGTGATTAACTGTGACTTCAAGAAAAAAAGATAACAAAGAAAGTTTTAATGAGAATATCAACAAATTTAATGAATCTATTTAAATGTGGTTAAAAAGGCTGCCATGCACAGATACACATAACTTTATAAGGTTTTCTATTTTAGAATAATTGGAAAAAAAATTTTCATAAGAAAGCGAATTTTATATTATCTTAAAGATTCATGATTTTAATGAGAAAATGGAAAGATTGACCAAACAACATTTTATAATAGAAAATGTTTTATCAATACTTATAGGTAATATTTGAATTTAATTAAAATATGTTTCATTATTCATAACTGCAGTTATCCTATAAATTACCCATGATGAGGGAGTCTAAATTGGCATCGAAACACGTTGGTCCCCAGTAGTATAGTAAAGACGGAAAAAAGAAAGAGTGTAAGGTTGGACTCTTTCCTTTAACTCCATGTTTTTTCTTTTTTGTTTTGTATATTTGTCTCTCATGAGCCGGAAAAACGGGTAGTCTCGAAGTCTAATTTTGATATGTGAACTTTTTGGGTGTTCCTTTTTCAGTACACAACAAATTTTCAGAAGAAAGTAGATTTCCTTTCGATCTGTAAGAAATTTTGAAAGATAGATATTAAGCAAGGATTTGTCCAATCTGCAGGGTTGCCTATGAATACTTAAGATTTCTTTTAATTGAGGTGTTAATGGTTAAATTAATTTACCAAAAGATATCTATTTGACTTTAATATAGTTTACAGATTTGAGGAAGTTAGCAATTTTTTTAGAAATGTGTTATTGATTTTGATCATTACCTTTTTCTTTTTTGAAGAATGGAATAATCTCAATAGATGGGTTCTAAATCAACACACAGTCACCTATTTTGACCCTTACCTGTAAACATCATTTCCCCTCCTTCATCCTCCTTGATATTGTCGTTAAAAATAAACCATCAGTGGAAAATAATTTCCACAATAAAAATTTTACTCAAAATTTTAATTGATTATAATATTCCAAACGATGATGTCTCTTTTATATTCTAACGTTTATAGTAATAACGTTCACAATAAGTACCAAGATGATATTTTAATTATATTATCAGTATATTTAGAAAAAAACAAATGTATAGTTGACTGAAAAGTATATTAAATACATTTGAAATCAAAAACATCTATAAAAATCATAAGATTAGAGAAAAATGTAAATGAGGTACTCAATGGTACATAATAACAGAATGCACATTTTGTCTATATGGCATTTTCCTCAGAATACCATTTTTTGTAGGCAACGGGGGTAGCATTTATTTTACCTGTATGCATGTAAAACCATTTGGCAACCTTGTTTTTTGATGAGTACCAGGTTAACATTCAAATTAGTTGTAAAATTGAAAGAACCTGAAAAAATTATTACAAAATTTATGTACACAGAACATGGGAAATGAAGGAAACAGATCATAGTGCCAAGATCAGCCGGAAAAGAGGGTAGTCTCGAATTCTAATTTTGATTTTGGTTGCAAGAAGGTTTTACATAGTATACAATTATATTGACGATAAACTTTGTTTAGATTAGCCCCGCCACTATAGGGCGAAGTGTGAAGTCTGAGACGGCTGAGTGTTC
>JAUMHM010000085.1:29844975-29859401 GCA_032362435.1 Melikaiella ostensackeni
AAGGATTTGTTCGATATCTCATTTTCTAATATGGTAATAGAAAAAACGTTAAAAAAATTTTTAGTTGAAATTCGGTTAGAATTTTAGAGTAGTAATAAACTTTTTCTTCCATTCTGCATCGATATTTCTGGATAATATTATTACTTATTGAAAAAAATGTATAATTTTCTTATTTTCATTGTTCTTTCAGCAAAAAAATGTCAGTCATACTGAGATATCTAGATCTTCAATATTGATTTTATAGGAAGAGAATGATTTTTTTGGATCAAACATTCTCCATTTTTGTTCAGTACCCCCATATGTCGAGAGTTAGTTTTTATTTTTGTAAAATATTGAAAACTCGATTTTTAATCGCTCCCGAACAAAGATTTTCAAAACCTCTGAAATTTTGACTTCAAAACTCTTGGACGATTTACTCGAAATTGGAGAAATTTTTAAAACAAATCTTTTCTATTCGCATTTAGAAACTCAATATTTTGGAAGTGAGTTTTTACTTTTATTTGAACTGAAAATTGCATTTTTTATCGCAATCCACAGCCGAATCTGCACCAAGTTTATGTTAGTATCACTTTGAGATTGTCAGCTGTGGAATGGAGGAGTGATTTTAAAAATATTGCAGAATATTGTATTCCAAAACATTTTAGAATATTCTAAAATAATAAAAAATATTCTAGAAGAATCAGGAAAAAAACGTTACGTTTGGGACAGTAGTATGTTTTGGACAAAGTCAATTTAAACATATTAAATCAAGTATAAACTATTGCTCAATGATTGTAAGTGTTTCTTTAGACTCCAAAGGAACATGTTTGTCCAACAAACAAGAGTTTATGTTTGATTTAATATATTCAAGTTGACTTTGTCTCAAACGTACTGCTGTCCTAAAGGTACCGTATCTTTCCTAGAGAACTGGATATATAAAATCGAGCATTTTTAATTTTATAAATATTTATGTTGAATTCTACGATTACAATAATCTATTTAATGAGACTCAGACATGTATTATTTAAGTTTCATTTCAAAAGATCTTGCAGATTTAATCTAATCTTTAAATATTTTTAGGTGTAATTTTCTACAGACAGGGCACTGTCGTGTCCAAATGATAAATTATCAAAACCATTGACTGTATTGTGAAAAAATCCGCATGAATATCTCTTTTGGTTTCTCATAATATAACCCATTCTAAACAAATCTATTTTATTATCGCTGAACTCAATAAAATAACGTTAAGTGCCCTAAAAGTGGCTTTGAATCATGTCCACACATGCCCGAGGCATAGTTTACAGCCGAACAAAAACATATCTCAAAAGTTACATCTTCATCATTAATATTGTAATTTGAGTGTGATAAAACAACAATATGTACTGAAATGTATCTACGAAAACCTTTTTGTGATTACATCAATACACAAAGGGCTATCATTCGATTACTAGGAATAGCTTTTTGGGTTCGACGTTAGTATCAAATTGAAGAAAAAAGGTCTCACTAGTCATTTGCCAAGTTTCGAGAAGAAAAATTAAGAAGTTTTATCGGAAACTAAAAGAATGTCTAAGAAAATATTGCGTATTTCAATTTGTATCCATCGACGTAACTGGTAACAGCTTTCATATTTCATAATAAAACTAAACGAATGAATGATGAAAATATAAATTAGAGCGGGACAAAACAGCTTGCCAAAGAATTCTAGTTTATGTGCATAGACGTGAATATTAGCAAATATAATATTCTAATGTTTTGATATTGATTTTATTCATTTTTTTTCAAATTTTTATCTAATACATAATAATCATTGTGTGTCTTTTTTTTCTTATTGATGAACATCTTATTGGATTGCCCTATTTTATTAAGTATTAAGCCTTATCGTTCGAAGAATATGGAAAATTCAAGATGTCAATATGCTTCAGGAGTGTTACAAATAAGTTTGTTGTTTGAATACAAGCTGTTTTTGTAGTGCTACTAAATCTAGCTTGAACTACAGAATACAATTTGTGCTGTCTCTAGAATACAGCTAGAAACAACAACTAAAAATACAACTAATGTTGTTTCTAGAATCGCGGTCGTCGATGAGGGGGTCCAAGGAATCGAAAGAGAGAGAGAGGGAGGCGCTGTAAGCACAGCGGAGTTTAGCAGTTCCATAGCCACAAAGCGGAGAATTCGAACACTCGCGTGCATATTTTGCATTCCCTTTTGAATACACGCGGAAAACTTTCTGTTCATAAATTAGGCATCATTACTGAAAAATGTTCCTCCTTTATGGTAACAAAAATATACATTTGTACAAAATACACTTAATTAATATTATGTATTCCCACTAGAGGTGGTTCAGACGGCCCTGACTGGCGGCCATGCACGAAACCGTCTTTAAATCGAGGTTTCAGTGCATTAACTTCTCAACATCAAGATCGTTGAGCGAGATACGCCAAACACTAGCACAATCCCAAATTAAAACAGAATTCCCATAACATGCTCTTTATAAGAATTCAGAATGAATTCAAAACAATTCAAGTTACATTCAAAAGGTTTCAAATCAATTGAACTAAATTAAGAAAATCCATTGATTTCAGTAAAATTGGAGTAAAATTAGTAGAATTCAAGAAAATTCAAGAGACTTTGACGAAATTTATAAGAATTTGAGTGAATCGAATAAGATTTTAAAAATAACAAAATTTCCATCAAATTGAATGAAACGTGAGTGGACAGAATTCAAAAGGCGAATTCAACAGAATTTAAGTGCACTGAAAATAAAATAAAAAACCAATGAACTAAATAAAACGCGAGTGATTTTGAGGGAATTTGAGGGGAATGAAAAAAGTTCAATGAAATTGATCAAAATTCAAAGTAAATTTGAAAAAAATCGAGTTACTTAAAAGCAATTCAAAAATATTTTAAAAATTCATTGAACTCATTGAATTTGGAGTAAATTTACAAAAATTCAAGGAAGTTCAAATGAACTGAAAAGAATTTAAGAATGATTAAAAGGAATTCAGGGTAAATTTAGAACAATTCAAATGAATGGAACAAATATTTAAAATAAAAAAAAATCCATTGAGTTGAGATGAATAGGAGTAGATAGAATCAGCGAATTAAAAGGAATTGAAGGAAAATGAGAAAAATTCGATGGAATTAAAAAAAAAATTCTGGGTGAATTTAAGAAAAGATTCAAGTGAACTGAAAACAATTTAAAACTATTTTGAAAATCAATTGAATTCATCAAATATGGAGTGAATTTACATAAATTGAAAGGAATTCGAAAGATATGATAAGAGTTCATGATAAATTAATGAGAATTCTAGATGGATTCCAAATGAATTGAAAAAATTCAGAATAAATCGAATAATTTGAGTAAAACTAGAGCAAATTCAGAAGAATTCAAGGGAATGCCAGAGAATTCGAGGAAATTCATACGAATTCAAGAATAACTCTAAGAAGTTCATGGTGAATTTAGAATAATTCAAGTGAATGAAACAAATGTTTTAAAATAAATGAAAAAATTCAAAGGAATTCAGATAAATGTGAGTAAATAGAATAAGTGAATTTAGAGAAATTTAAGGAAAATGAGAAGAATTCGATAAAATGTAAAGAAATTCAAGGAGAATTTTTTCTTTTAATTCAAGTGAACTGAAAACAATTCAAAACTATTAAAAACATGTATTGGGTTTATTAAATTTGGAGTGAATTCAGAAGAATTCAGGGAAATTCAAAAGAATTCAATAAAATACCTAAAAGTTTAAGACGTGTTTAAGGGACTGCAGAGTGAATGAAAAAAATCTATTGAATTGAGTGGAATTCAGTGAATTTAGAAGGATTTAAGTGAATTCAAAAGAATTCAGGGAGATTAAAAAAATTTAAGGTAATTCCAGAAAATTAAAAAAAATTCAGGATAAATTAATAAGAACTCAGGGTGAGCTCCAAATGAATTTTGAAAAAAATTAAATAATCCAAAATATTCCGTAGATGCCAGTAAAATTGGATTGAATTTAGAAGAATTCAAGGAAATCCAAAAAATTTGATGAAATTCATACGAATTCAAGATAAATTAAAAATAATTCAAGTGAATGAAACAAAATTTTAAGAATCCAAAAGAATTCCATTGAATTCAGGAAAATGGGAGTGAATAGAATCAGGGATTGGGAATCTGATAAAATGTATGAGAGTTCAAGCTTAATTTAAAAGTCTTCAAAGTGAATTACAAAAAATTGAAAATCAAAAAAAGATTGGATTTCAGTGGGTTTCGAGGGAATTTCAAAGAATTCAGGGTGAATTCAATTAATTCAGTGAAATTCAGAAATAGGTATAGACCTGAGTTCAATAATGGTTAACCCATGGGTTACTTTATTGGAAAAAAAGTCACTAAAGTGATCCTTTTATTTACAAAAGAGACTATAGTGACTTTATCTTAAAAAATTATCCGAAAAGTGCTTGAGAAAAAAGTGACTAAGAGTGACCTACATGACTGTGTGGCAGACCTGTACATTGGGTTATATTAATTGTGAAAATTCCATCTGAATATTCTGTATTTCCATAATGTTTTTAGCTCAGGAATCTCATCTTATTAAATTTTGAAGCTCCTATTTAAGCTTCATGGCCTGCGCCTGTTTCAATTTGAAGCTATCTCATGTTGGTTCCCTAAATTTAGCAAACGAGATACGCATAATATTACCTGACAGTTTTACTCGCAAAATAAATTAATTCGGCGCGTTATGTCGACATTTACATCTAATACGAAGCAAGTGGAATGTACGATTACCGAGTTTACGGCACCGACGCCGGCGCACTTTGATGCATTTAATAGGATTTTAGAGTGTTACCTGGCTAGTCGTAAAAACAGTAACATGATCCTCAGGAGACAGTTTAATTAAAGTATCCATTTCTCCCGAGTAGGACAGGAACAACATGTCGAAATTCTTATATAGTTTACCGGGATGTTACTAGGACTTCAATATTTCTAATGAAATTTCTCCTAAACTAATTTATTATCTTGAAAGTTTCAACGAACCTCGAGGAATAACCAGTGATGGGTAAGTTACTTTTTGAAAGGAACTAGTTATAGTTACCGTTACATTACGAAAAAAGTAACTAGGCGTCGTTATTGTTACGGATTCAAAATGTAACTTTTTCTTAGTTGCATTCCTCAAAAAAGTAACTATCGTTAGTTTTTAGTAACCATCGTTACTTTTGTATTTTAGAAATGCATACTCAAATTTCATTTTTATGAAACTTTATTCATAACTTTCGAGTGATAGTTGTTATACTATTTAATGAAAGTCAGGGCCGGCTTACCCAATAGGCTAATGTAGGCTATAGCCTAGGGGCGCACAGCGGGTCAAAACGTCAAAATTTGTTTCAAAGGAACTTAGAGCCAAGAATTCTTAATCGATTCCGATTTTTTTTCTTTGGAAATACTCTTGACTTAATTTCAAAGAGAATTATGAGAACTGATTTTTTTTCTTTATCGCACTTTTGTACTAAAAAATCAAAATTTTAAAAATTGTCACTTTTACAACTTCATTTCTTATCTTTCCGTGAACAAGCGTAATAAACTCAGCATCAATGAAAACACAGGCCCACAAAAAAAATATCTTGTACTTTTGACCAGACAAGTCTTTTCATACGTATTTTGCATCGCTGAATCCAAATCCGGAGTCAGATTAAGGGGTTTCCCAGTCAGTTTCCAAGAAAAAAGCGAAAAACATGACTTTCTGTGTTTTTCTTCATTGTTTTTTCCAACAAAAAAAACGAAGGATAATAAAAAAGATCTGACCCCAAATTCGAATTATCCAGATGAAAAAATGACGATGAACATACTTCTGTTTTTTTTTCTCAAAATTTTGCCCTTGCAGGGCAAAGAAAACTGTACAAAACCATAGCTACTGCAAATACGATGAGCTGATGGTTTAATTGGAATTCGTTTATGTGTATGTACATATATTTATACAAATATTTCTATTCTTTGTAGATGAGTACATGCTGACCTGCCAAGAACAATAACCTTGAACTAGATAGAACTTTCAAGGTCATTTGACGGTCAAAGCAAATATATAATTGAAAGCAAATTTTTTTATTTATGAATTCGAAAGAAGGGTGAATTTCTCATTCGAAAACATATTTAATTGTTTCTCATTATGACCTGAATATCGTCAAATGAAAAACTACACTGCAGCCTAAATAACGTAGCTACTGAGACTGCAAAGAGCTGATTCGTTCAGTTGAAATTTGTGTATGTGTATATACATATATGTTTCAGATATTTATATTTTTCGTGGATGAATATATTTTGATCCACCAAGAACAATAACCTAGACTTTGATATAACTTTCAAGGTCACTTGTAGGTCAAATTGAATGTATCTTACACATTCTAAAACTTAATACTATTTGTGGGAGTTCCATCTTCAGCTCAAGCATGGCTGAAATTCGACAGATCGATCATTATCGTTACTTTCATTTGACACGTGTCGTACCAAGGTGTGAGTGATATCTCTTAGAGGTATTGGTACTTATTTTTGGTACTGTCAGAAATCTGCTGCTACGAAGTGTTGGTCACGATGAAAACTGCCCTGCAAAATGGGTTGTGTAGAATGATTCGTTTGGTCCAGCATTCCGTAGTATCGAAGCCAGCGAAGGCGCGCTATCCTGCAGGGGAGCGCTAGGATGTGAGAATGATGCCGTAGTGTGTCTGGCGACGAGTTGATATTGTCCTAGTTAAAGTCGGAAAGCTGTCATACTTAGGTCTGGGGAGGTATAACAGTTATCACCCCTAGGCGGCTGACTCACCTGCGATCGGGTCAGGATTCCTAGCGTGCGGGGTTTTATATAATATTATGGAGAACAACGACTTTCAACCTTCAATAAACTGTGCTGGCACATCTAGTAATCGATATACTTTTGTCAAACAAAAAAAGCAATCCTTTTCGTCGCATGGTTCTTTCCATATTGTTGGTGTTTCAAACTTGAGTTTAGTCTTTTCCTGATTTATTCCGTAACGATTAATCATAATGTAACACGAGCCACAGATGACATGGGAAACCCAATTTTTATGTTGTTGTGAAATTCCAATATTGAAACATGTTTTGTATAAATTGTCAATTCTTTCTGTTATTTTTCTTTTGTTTTTCCCAACATATTCTGCACAAATGTAACAAAAGTCATCCGGATTCTCAATGCATTTGTGGGCATATCGATTACTGGATGCACCAGCACAGTTTATTGAAGGTTGAAAGTCGTTGTTCTCTATAATATTACATAGAACCCCGCACGCTATAAATCCTGACCCGATCGCAGGTAAGTCAGCCGTTCTAGAGGTGATAACTGTCATACCTCCCCAGGCCTAAGTATGACAGCTTTTCGACTTTGATGAGGACAACGTCAACTCGTCGGCGGACACACTGCGGCATCACTCTCACATCCTAGGGCTCCCCTGCAGGATAGCGCGCCTTCGCTGGCTTCGATACTACAGAAGGCTGGACCAAACGAATCAATCTACACATCCCATTTTCAGGGCAGTTGTCGTTGTGGCCAACATTTCATAGCAGCAGGTTTCTGACAGTAACAAAAATAAGTACCAATATCTGTATGAGATATCACTCACACCTTGGCATGACACGTGTCAAATGAAAGTATCGATCATGATCGATCTGTCAAATTCTAGCCATGCTTGAGCTAAAGGCGAAACTCCCACAAATAGTATTAAGTTTAGGAATGTGTAAGATACATTTAATTAGACCTTCAAGTGACCTTGAAAGTTATAATCAAAGTCTAGGTTATTGTTCTTGGTGGATCAGAATATATTCATCTACGAAAAATATAGATATCCGATACATATGTGTATTTACAAATACACAAATTTCAATTGAATAAATCAGCTCTTTGCTGCTTTAGTAGCTATGTTATTTAGGCTACAGTGTAGTTTTTTATTTGATGATGTTCAGGTCGCAATGAAAAACAATGAAATACAATTTCGAATGAGAAGTTTACCCTTCTTTCGGATTCCCGAATAAAAAAATTTATTTTCAATTATATATTTGCTTTGGCCGTCAAATGACCTTGAAAGTTCTATCTAGTTCAAGTTTATTGTTCTTGGTAGGTCAGCTTGTACTCATCTACAAAGAATAGAAATATTTGTATAAATATATGTATATACTCATAAACAAATTCCAATTCAACCACTCAGCCCATCGTATTTGCAGTAGCTATGGTTTTTTTAGTTTTCAATGCCCTGCAAGGGCAAAATTTCATTTAAAAAAAACAGAAATATGTTCATCGACGTTTTTTCATCTGGATAATTCGAATTCGAGGTCAGTTCTTCTTTATTATTTTTCTTCTTTTTTTTGTTGGAAAAAACCATGAAAAAAAACATAAAAAGTCATTTTTTCACTTTTTTCTTGGAAGCTGACTGGGGAACCTCTAAATTTGACTTCGAATTCAGATTCAGTGATGCCAAATACGTATGAAAACACCTGTCTGGTCAAAAGTACAGAATACTTTTTTTATGTGGGCCTGTGTAATTTAACGATTGGGTTGAAAATTCATCATTCTTCGTTGGAAATTCAACCACTTGGTTATAAGTTGAACTTCCTTGTTAATTGTTTTTTTTTAAATTCACCTCTTTGGTTAAAAATTTCACTATTTTGTTGAAGTCTCGTTTTTTATTTGATTAAAGATTAATTTTGTCATCGGGAAATCAAGTTATTTAATTTTTTTCTAAATACTTACCCTTTATAGGTTCAAAATTCAACTATTTGGTAGAAAATTCATGTATTTTGTCAAAAAGTCGCCCTTTGAGGTAGAAAATTAATCTATTTTAGTTGAAAATTCAACTGTTCATGACTATTAAACCATAAGGTTCTATTTTGAATTTCGAATGTCTCTTGATTATCACATTTTTTCTATGCGAAGTAATAGGTAACAAATGAAAATAAATTGACTTCTGTAATTCAAGATAGAACCCTATGGTTCTACAGTCGCGTATTTGGTTAAGAATTTATCTTTCTTGATCAAAAATCAACTTTGTTGTTGAAAATCCATCTTTTACGGTTTGAAAGTGAACTGTTTTCTGAAACATTCAACTTTTTAGCTTAAAAGTTAAACTCTTCTGTTGAAAATTCGACTTTTTGGGTACAAAGTTAGTCTTTTGAGTTGAAAATTCATCTATTTGGTTGAGAATTCAACTATTTTATTGAATATTCGTATTTTTTCATCGAATTCAACTGGTTGAAAATGCATCCTTGTTGGGCAAAAATTCAGCTATTCTGTGGAAAGTTCAATGCTTCTGTTGAAAACTCTACTATTTTGTTGAAGATATCTTTTGTGAGTCGAAAATGTAACTTCTTTGTTGAAAATTCGTCCTTTTGGATTGAAAATTCATCTTTTATGGTAGAAAAGTCATCTTTCTTGGTTGAAAACTCGTATTTTTTGCTTGAAAATTTATCACTTTTGGTAAAAAATGAATCTGTTGAGGTTTAAAATTCAACTATTTTATTGAAAATGTAATATAGTTCAATTTGAAATCATAGAAATTTAAAGCTTCTCATAAACTAAACTCACCAAAAACGCGAAGAAATGCAATAAACTATTTTACAACGTATTGCGTAAAAAACCAAATAATGCAACCCTTGCCAAGAAAAAATGTATTTCTAAATCTTATAAAATTATTGTTATTTTAATGTGATGATGAAGTAATGTATTTACACAATTGACTTAATGCTCATTGTAAATATTGACTCTCGAAATTTATTAAACACCCATTATTTCATATTAAATTTCCTAATTTGTTTCAAGTGCAAGTTAAAATTGCAAACATTTCTCAAAGGACACGCTCTAATTAAATTGTTCAAAAAATCTATAAGCTCAATACTTATCATTTTCAATTCCGCGCTAATTGAATTAATTTTTGAAAAAACGAACAAAAAACATATGACTTAATATTTCAAACCTGACTGTTTCCTTAATATAGCTTATCAAGTTTGAGAGAAATAAGAACTTATTTATAAACGGCGTCCCATAGTCATTTTCAATACTCATTTTCAGTACTCATCTTCTACACTTACTGTCAATACTCATTCTCTCAATACTATACTACAATACATTCTTCCAATATTCATGCTCTCCAATGCTCAATCTCTTAATACTCGTACTCTCAATACTAATTTTTTTAATACTCATTTTCTCAATACTTATGCTCCCAATTCTTATTCTCTCAATACTAATTTTCTCAATACTCATTCTTTCAACACTTATGCTCCCAATACTCATGCTCTCAATACTCATTCTCTCAATACTCATTTTCTCAATACCCAATCCCTCAATACTTATGCTCCCAATACTCATTCTCCCAATACTCATTCTCTCAATACTCATGCTCTCAATACTCATTTTCTCAATACTCATTCTCTCAGTACTCATTCTCTTGAGACTCATGTTTCCAATACTCATTCGTCCAATACTCATGCTCTCAATACTCATTCTCCCAAGACTCATGCTCTTAATACTCATTCTCCCAATACTCATGCTTTCAATACTTACGTTCCCAATACTCATGCTCTCAAAACTCATTCTCATAATACTCATGCTCTCAATACTCATTTTCTCAATACTCATTCTCTCAGTACTCATTCTCTTAATACTTATGTTCCCAATACTCATTCTCCCATTATTCATTCTCCCAATACTCATTTTCTCAATACTCATCCTCTCAATACTCATCCTCTCAATACTCATTCTCATAATACTCATGCTCTCAATAATCATTTTCTCAATACTCATTTTCTCAATACTCATTCTCTCAATACTCATTCTCTTAATACTTATGTTCCCAATACTGATTCTCCCATTACTCATTCTCCCAATACTCATTTTCTCAATACTCATCTTCTCAATACTCATCCTCTCAATACTTATGCCCCCAATACTCATTCTCTCAATACTCATTTCCTCAATACTCATTTTCTCAATACTCATTCTATCAATACTCTCTCCGCGAAAAGAGTATTGTGTCTCTTATACTCACATCAACACTTAACTCAATACCCACTGCAATACGCAGTTGTGATAGCAATTTTTCTATACTCAATTTTCGTAAGGGCAGCCAACGGCTACGCGAATTTCAGAGAGGAGGCAGGCTGAGGAAAAAAATAGCCTAAAATTGGTAAAGTTGTTTATAGGTGGACCCTAATATAGGAACCGAAACGCGTGTCATTGTGTCATCATCACCAAAATTCTGAAAGCTGTTTGATCAGGACGCTAATGTTATACTGTTTACCCCAAATATACTATGTTGCTAACCAGAAATTCAAGAATGGATCTCATTTTCCACCCGAGGAAGAAAATTGTGGCATCTGAAATCTGCATTTATTTCATATGAGGTACTTCACATTTCAAGAAGAAAAAAGAAAAATGATAATTTGAAATTGAAAACTGTTGTAAATAATAATTAGAGGAGAATATATAGTATATTATACAGAATATTTTGATCTAGACTTTAATACAAAATTTTATTCAAAACATTTGAACTGTTTACAATATATTATACTGAATATTTTTTGCAATTTCCGAACCTCATCTATCAATTTATCTGTTGATTTGAAAATGCTTAGATTTAAATAAGAAAAAAAACATTTTTAAAGTATTTCAATCATTTATAAGATTCAAGCAACTCAATTTTTATACGAAATTAAAAGCCGAGAAAAAGAAGGGTTTCCTGACAAGGGAACGTTTATTAATTAAGTAAGAATGATTTTAAAAATTTTAGACCCCCTCTCGCCCTTTTGTAAGGATGCTTAAGATTATTTGATTCCACCTCCTTTCCTACCTAAAATTATTTTTTACTCAGTATATTAATAATATATCAATTATTTTCACTATGAACGAGATTTCAAGGGATTTGAAAAGATTTGAAAGATTTTCAGTGATTTAATGGGTTTTTAAAATATGAAGGAATTACCTAGTATGATTTCAAAAAAATCTCAATTTTTCGACAGATTTTACAGGATTTTACGGGACTTCAAGAAGCTTAACTATATTTCAAGAGATTTTACGGGATTTTAAGAAATATCGAAGGCTTTCAAAAGATTTTAAGAATTTAGGAACAATTTCCACGGATTACGAAGGATTTTAAGGGGTTTCAAAAGATTTTTAAAGATTACGAAATACTTTGAAAGGAACCAAGAGATTTCAAAGGATTTTAATGGATTTCAACGGACTTTTTGGGATTTTGAGAGATTTTGAAAGAAATTATGTGATTTCGAAGGACTTTGAAGGATCTCAAGAGATTTCAAGAGATTTTGTCAAATTTTTGGGGATTTTAAGAATTTAAGAACGATTTCTGTGGATAAACATAGGATTTTCAGGGAATCTAAGGGATTTTTCGAAGGATTTGATAGATTTTTAAATATTTTAAGGGATTTCAAGAGATTCAGAAAAATTTCCACTGATCTTGAAGATTTCAATGAGTTTTGAAGGGATTTCAAAGATTTCAAGGGAAATCGTAATAATTCGAAATATTTCACGGAATTTTTAAGGTTTCAACAAATTTTCATAGATTTTTAGAGATTTTGAAGGATATTTATGGGAATTTGAATATTTCAAATCATTTCAAGGACTTCAAAGGATTGCACGGAATCTCGAAGAATTTTAAGGCATTCCAAGGGATTGGAAGAGATTTAAAAATATTTCAAAAGAAAGCATGGGATTTCATAGAATCTTATTGGATTTTCAAATACTTCAAGGGATTCCAAGAGATTCGGGAAGATTCTCTCGGATTTTAAAGTGTTCAATGAATTTTAAACGGATTTGAAATATTTCAAGGAATCTCATAATACTTCGAAATTCTTCACAGAATTTCAAGGATCATAACCGATTTTTATAGATTATCATGAGATTTGGAATATCTCAAGCGATTTCAAGGATTTCAAAAGATAGCACGGAATCTCGAAAAATTTTAAGGCATTCTAAGAAATTGGAAGGGATTTCGAAATATTTCAAAAGAAATTACGAGATTTCAAAAGATTTTATTTGATTTTCAAATATTTCAAGGGATTTCAAGAGATTGGAAAAGATTCCCTTGGATTTAAAAGTTTTTACTGAATTTCAAACGGATATTAAAGATTTCAAGGGACCTCGTAGTACCTCGAAATACTTCACAGAATTTGAAGGGTCTCGTAATACTATGAAATATTTCACGAAATTTCAAGGATTTTAACAGATTCTTATAGATTTCTAGGGGTCATGAAAGATTGTTATGAGATTTTGAATATCTTAAGCGATTTTAAGGATTTCAGAATATTTCACGCAATCTCGAAGAGTTTTGAGGGATTCCAAGGGATCTGAAATGACTTCGAAATATTTTGAAAGAATTCACGGGATTTCAGAGAATTATTAGTGACTTCAATGAATATTTAAGGGATTTTACGGAATCTCAATTCAAAGAATTTCAAGAAATTTTCACATGATCAAACAAATTTTAATGTACTTGCAAAATTATCAAAAAAAATTTACAGGATTTCAAAGATTTCCAGGGATTTCACAAGATTTCATGAAAGGTGTACACCAGGTTTCAAGAATGGTTAACTCCTCGACTTTATATTTATCGGACGTATGTGAGATTTTCCAGACAGCCCTCCCCCCCCTCAAAAAAAAAGAATGACATAATTAATGGACACTCCCTAATCAAAAACAAAAATTATTTTTAAAAACTCTGGATATTAAAAGAACATGTTAACACGAGACTTTTCTTATTGCATTTCACTATCCACAAGCCTCTATTAATTTATTATTCCCTCCAATATTGAATATTCATACTCAAAATGAGTTTAATATACATATAATCAGTCTAATTTAAAAAAAACTCCCCAGAGTAAAGGAAACGTGCTAATTGACTTTTATTGTGACATACGAGATTCCTTACAAAGAGTGGAAGTAAAAGATATATAAAGATGGATCTTGATATCCCATAATAATGTCTATTAATGCAGTCGTAAATATGTTTCATTTAGCTTATCAAACGCTGAGCGATCATAGTCAGCGCCTTTTAACACAAACGAATTTTAATTCTCCATATAAATGTTAATTTTCATTAAAAAATGTTTTTCTCTTCTCCGAATCGTGAGAGCTCGTTAAAAGTGTTCAAATTTGTTACAGGTGGCAAAGAATTTCCCACAAGTCATTAACACAATCGAACGATTTGCGACGCGGTAGGTGAGAGTTTCCATTAGACTTGAGTTTAACGATTTCCTTTTATCTAATTATTTTTAACTAAAACTCCAAATAGATTATCGATTTATGAAAATAAATTGGAAATTTGAATTTAGAATCAAAAAGTCACTAAGGTAAAAGCCCCGGTTTGTAACCTACTAAGAAGCGGTCTTTTTTGGCGAATTGCTTCACGCAAACGTCTCATAACGCCCAAATAATACTCCTTGTTGACGGTCTGACCTT
>JAUMHM010000085.1:29860207-29879815 GCA_032362435.1 Melikaiella ostensackeni
TACACAATACGGCGTCACTTCAACAAATGTCAAGCTATCAAGCTGAAAATCTGAAAGAACGTCAATGACACTTCTACAAACACAACAAAAAAAGAAGAATTGAAATCGGCCGAACGTGAGCGCCACACGGTGACGAGTCCTAAAACTTTTTGATCAAGGTGGTAAATGGCATAGAAGGCGGAGAAAGCGAAGAAATGGTTAATGTGCCATATATCGGAGAAAAAAAAATCGGTTTGGGATGATCTAAAATGGAAATGAAAGGTGAAAAGAAGTACCAAATTACGGCATGAGCGGTTATTCGAAAACCAAATCGCTGTTTGTATTATATTGTTCCAATTATGATTAAAAGTGGCAATGAAGGTGAAGAGAGCGAATAAAGCGAAAAAATTATTAATGTGGCGTATCTCGGTGAAGAAAAATTGGTGCAGGATAATCTAAAATAGAAAGGAAAAATAAAGAGGAGTACTCAATGACGCTGTGAACAGTGTAAGGTAAGAAAATTCGCTGCTCGTGTTTTATTGTTTCAAATATGACTGAGGATGGCAAAGATGACAAAGAAAGCGAAAAAAAGATTAATTTGTCATATCTCGAAGAAAATAAAACATTTCGGAAAAATCCAAGATAGAAATGAAAGGTAAAAATGAATACAAAACGATGGCGTGAGCGGTTTGTATAAAAAAATTGCTGCTCGTGTTATATTGCTTCAAATATGGCTGAAAATGGCAAAGAAGGCGAAGAAAGCGAAAAAATGGTTAATGTCCCATATTTCGGAAAAAAAATTGGTTTGGATGATCTGAAATAGGAATGGAAGGTAAAAAGAGTTACCAAACTATGGTGTGAGCGGTTATACGAAAACCAAATCACTGATGATGTTACATTGTTTCGAATATGAATGAAATTGGCAAAGAAGCTAAAGAAAGCGAAAAAGGAGTAAAATTGATTAATGTGCCATACCTCGGAGGAAAGAAATCGGTGTTGGATCATCCAAAATAGAAATGAAAAATAAAAAGAAGTACTAAAAGATGCCTTGAGCAGTTTAAGTGAAAGAAATTCGCTGCTCGTGTTATATTGTTTCAAATATGACTGAAAATGAAAGACAAAAAAAGCAAAGAAAGCAATATAATTGTTAATGTGCCATATCTCGATGAAAATAATCAGTTCAGGATTATCCAAAATGAAAACGAAAGATACAAAGAAGTACCGAACGATGGCTTGAGTGGCTTTATAAAAAACAAATCACCTCTCGTATTATTTTGTTTTCAAATATGTCTGAAAATGGCAAAGAAGGCGAAGGAAGCGAAAAAATGGTAAATGTGCCATAACTCGGAAAAAATTGGTGTGGGATGATCCAAAACGGAAATAAAAGCTAAAAGGGAGTACTCAACGATGCCATAATAATATGCTTAAAAATAAAAAATTGCTGCTCGTGTTATACTGTTTTGAATATGACTAGAAATGGTCATTTTTGCACACTTAGATTAGAATAACTCAAAACCCTGGTGGATTTGTAAAAAAAAAAATTTATTTGGAAAAATTTGAACAACGGATTACTTTTTAGGACATCAAAGTCCTTCGGGGCTATCTCGCCCGAACTTTGGGTACAAAAAGGTCAATTTTTGTCAGCCTCTATAATTATGTAAAAACTAAGGAACTTATAAAAACAAAACTGGGCTGAATGCCACTTCGAATCAAGCAAGTGAGTTTAGATCGTGAGCCAATACTAATATATTACTAACAAGTTGATTCAACAGATCAATGAAATTGTTTTTATTGGTGGACTTAAAGGACGATGAATGCTACCTTTTTTGGTGGAGGATTTTGGACTAAAGAGAATTTTTTTTCCAAAAACTCCTATCCATTGAAAACTGTGTTAATGCCAATTTCCGACAAATCTCGCGTGGCGATTGATTAGAAATTAGAGCTACTGCATACCGAGGATTGGACGTGCAGCTCCAGTAAATTCTCGGTTTAATTCGTTCTTCCTCTTTCGGAGTTTTTTCGGTCTGATCGTATCGTGATATCCTCTCCTTCTGCAACAAAAGTAACGAATAAGGAGGAAATAATAACATTATAACGAAAAAAATCATTACAATTAGTGGTTAATCAGCCTCTGTTTTTAATTAAGGAGGTGAGGTACACTACCGTCGAAAATTATCGGTACGGATAGCGCGAGTACTATTAAAAATGTCCGCTGACTTTGAACCAAAATAAATCGTTCAAAAAAAGAGGTAGAGATTTAAAAAATATATATTTGGAAAAATTATGCAATTTCGCGCCTTATAATCCCTTGTGAGGATATTTTTGACTTTTCCAAAAAGATATATCACCTGAGAAATTAAAAAAAAATCAATGATTTCTCGAATTCTGTACCTCGAATTTAACTCATGGTGTGACCTAGGAAAGTTGTAGCAAAAATTTGAAATTTATACCATGTTATCAATAAAGTCTTACATTTCATGCAAACCAATAAAACTGAAAAAATTTCAATGAGTTCGCCAGATATGACCAAAAATGTCAAAACGTGTGTGCGTCGAGTATTCGCACAGTGGTCAAAATCAGGAATTTACTGTTCAACAAAGTCCAGGGCCTTCAGTTTTCATCCGACTTACAATTTTTTTTCCAATAATAGTTGAATGAATTTTCAAGAGATCTCTGAGACGCGATTTTTCAACTTGCCTTCGCTAATATTTATTTACTTAACGCAAAATGTGGTAAGAAGAACAATTATGTAGTTTTTGTTTTTTTTTTCTCTTGAGGAACGATTATCAAATATTACAAAACGTCTTGAATTCAAGCAGGTGCACTGTCAGGATACGAATTATTAGCTAAATTATCAACTTGATTTTTATTAACAATCCAAATCAATAAAAAACAAGGAAGCAAAAGGCTCAAAAATGGTTATTTCTGATCAGGGTGCGCAGTAAAAAATGCATATTGTATCCACATATATATCTGCTGAGTATAGACTCAATGAAAAAAATTTTCAGTGTTCGAGAATTTATCTCAAAGTGAAAGATAATCGTAAAATTCACGAAATACTAGATATTTTTAAGTATTACAAGCTCAAAAATTGTTATTTCTGGTGGTAAGAAGGGCAATTAAGTATTTTTGTTTCTCTTCAGGAACGATTGTCAAATATTACAAAACACCTTAAATTCAAGTAGTTGTACTTCCAAGGTACGAATCATTTGCAAAATTATCAACTTAATTTTTATTAACAAATTAAATCAACAAACAAACAAAAGAGTGGTTCGATGAACGAAAAAATTTTTTTTGGACTTCAATTGCTATATTTTATCTGTAGTGCGACATTGAATGGTAAACATGTATGAAATAAATGAAATTATTACTGTTATAAACAATTAGCGCACCAAAACTAATAGATTCTCAGTTTTCTGCAAATTTCACCCCTTTTTGAGATTTATTGCTTGATATGTTCATAGAAGTTGTAAATTGTCATTATCAGTTGTCAAAATAGAATAACAGTCGTTTATGTGAACAAATTGGATAAACAAACAAAATTTTGGGATTTTCGCGCAGAATCTTTGATTTTTTTCGACTACAGTCCCGCATGGATCTGAGATGTTTTGTGATATTTGACAATCGTTCCTGAAGAGAAAAAAACTATAACTGTAAAATTGCCCTTTTTACCAAACTTTGCGTTGAATTAATAAATATAAACAAAGTCACGTTTAAAAATCGCATTTCATAAGTCTCTTAAGCATTTCTCCATCTGTAATTAGAAAAAAATTGTAAATCGGATGGAAACTGAAGGCTGTAGACTTTTTTGAACAGTAAATTTCTGATTTTGACCGGTCATAGTGTATGTACAACAATAAAAAATTTGTTTAAGGAATTTTCCCTTCTTAAAAAAATAGACACTTTGAAAATTTCAAAAACTTAATTTTTGCAAATATATACGCTTCAGATATTGTAAAATTGTATCCACTTTTATTAATTTTTCTAGAAGCAAGTGAGTGTTGAGAATTGAGTTTTAATTTTTGAAGAGCTGTATCTTTGATCAAATAAAATGTTTTTTAAATCAACTTAAGGAGGCGCTTTTTTATATTCGACTTCCACAAGAATTGAAATTCCAAAAATAATAAACGCTATGTATAAAAAAGTTAATAGTATATTGTGCTGCAGGTGAGGAAAGTAGGCAGTTCTACACGAGTGTTGAGTTTTGCTGTACGAGCCAGAGGCGAATCGAAGGGGAGTTGTAGGCGAGTCGGAGGCGGATTGGAGGCGAGCTGGAAGCGAGCTGTAAACGAGCCGAAGACGAGCCGGCAACGACCAGCAGGTGAGCCAATGGCAAGTACTGTAAACTTCACAAGAGTTACAGTTGCCTACTTGCAGCACCTGTTGCACACGATATTTTTTGAAACAAATGCAGGGAATTTCCGATTTGGGAAACAATACAGACAAATTTTTTGGAAGTTTTGGAAATTTATGATAAAATTACCAAAAATTTCCACGAATTTCCGGAAATCTCCGCAACTTTCGAATGTCAGAAACAACGAGAAATTTCGGAAATTTTGAAAATTTTCGGTAAATTTATAAACTACCGAAAAATTCCGGAAATTGAAGGTATCCAAAGCTTCTCGGCAGAAAAAAAAAATTTGCAGAATTTTCGAAAATTTATGAATTACTGGAAACTTCCACAAATTCTAGGTATGCAAAAATTTCCTAAAATTTCTCAAATTTTCGGAAATTTTCGGTCACTTCCCGCACGCTATACATGCCTCGGAAATCGACCATTCCGTGTATGCCTTACAAAAAATGATTTATTTTCATTCTGGTAGAATGAAATACATTGTTTATTCCTCGTAAAAATTAATATTAGAGAAGTGAATATTTTCGATCTACTCAGTATTTCATCTTCAAAAATATTTTGATTTTAAAAAACAATTTCTATGAATTAATTCAAATCTCAATTGAGCTAAACAGCATAATGTAAAAGACTTAAAGGATTTGAAATTAAGTAAAAAAATTGAAGATGGGGAGTTCAGAATGTAACTCAATATGTTTTCGGAAAATTAGATGAATTGTCGGATTCAATTCAATACAATTAAAAGAATATCTTTTTAAATTTCGGAAAAAAATTCATGAGTACGGGGATTCGAACCCCCCGACGGTTTATTTGTACAAACCAAGGCAATTTACTTTGCACGACCATCCTATCGCCCTCGAACTTAAATATGTATATAAAATTGACTTAATTGATCCAAACTTAATACATAGGTACTAAACAAAAATTTGAAAGACTTTATTTTTTCGAAATATGGTCCGAAAAGTGTGAAAGATAGCCAAAAAGATTCATTAAATTTTTTAGAAGTACTTCTTTGCTTTTAAATTTTCGAATCCTTAGTTTGGAATATATTCTCAAAAACAAAAGGTATTTTTATAAAACTTGGGAAAATATTCTTTATCAATAATATTATTATTTTAAAAATAAATAGAATGTGTATTCTGATTCACTTTTTTAATTATCAGTTTCCATAAGATGAGTATTAGTGCGTATCGAAAAAGTTAGATATTTTGCTTTCGTTCTTGTTCAAGGCTAAAAAGTTTCTGGTAGGTGCCAAAAAAACTTCCGGAAAAAATGAGTCCTAAAAAAAATGTCTTAAATAAGCGCAAGGTCATTATTTGTCAAAATAGGGAAAAATAATAGATTTCTCATCGCAAAATGCTGAAAAATGGTTATATCTGATCCGAGCAAGCAATATAAAATTCATATTGTATACACATATATAACTGCTTGTATAGGCCCAATAAAAAAGTCCTCTTTTCGCGCATTCATGTTAAAGTGAGAGATAATCGTGAATGTCACGAAATATTACATATTTTTAAGTATTACAAGCTTAAAAATGGTTATTTCTGATCCAGGTAGGCGGTAAAGAATGCAAATTATATCCACATATATGGGTGATTCTCTCTCAAAGCGGCAATTTCGTGCCTGGATTATTAAAATATTAAAAGTGATAAAAATGGTGTTTTTTTTTGCTTAGATATATGTAGGGTGGTGTACCATACACGTATGCAACGTGGTCACGCAGGATCACTTTATTTGTTTATTAAAAATGATGTAGAAAAATCATAGGTATTATTCAACCAGCCTATTTTGATTAAATATATATGGCTCATTACCTGGTATATCAAATGCATGTAAACTATAAATGCCAAAATTGACAAAAAAGTACGTTCAAATCTTATTTTATGACGAAAATATGTCCGGGAACGGTACATGCCAGGGGCGATTTCACTTACAATAATATTAATTAAAAAGAATATATTATAGAAATCCTTTATTTCATTTGCTTACATGAATCAACATTCATGCGTAAGTAGATGGAATGACTATATTCTCTACTATCTGCTTTGAAAGTTGTTAGAAACTTCAAATTGCTCTGAAACATGCCAGGGGAGATTACACGCCATATTTTTCTTAACTTGAAGAAAAAATAAATTAAATTTTCAAAACCCACAAGTAGTTTTATTTGAAGGTTACTAGGATACAAATGTTGTGCTACAACTTACTTAGAATATACTGATTTCCTTAGAAATACAACGTGCCAGGAGAATTACAGTAAAAAAGATACGCGCCTGATTTTTGCGGAAAATGTCTTATATTTTGCTTATTACACATTTTAGCATTGATGAAGAAGTTATAATTTATGGAGTACATCTTCAAATTTATTACCTATGAAGCCAAAAAACATATTTTCACAAAACAATTTTTCTGCAGAGTCTGAACTGCAAAGGTTCATCCGCAAATCGAAAAGTGTTTACAAAGTTCAATATGCTCTGAAGGCT
Organism: Melikaiella ostensackeni; assembly: GCA_032362435.1. NCBI lineage: Eukaryota > Metazoa > Arthropoda > Insecta > Hymenoptera > Cynipidae > Melikaiella > Melikaiella ostensackeni. The sequence continues at coordinate 29,867,021 of JAUMHM010000085.1, forward strand.
GAGATAAAAAATATTATGACGTGTCTTCAATATCATTACATTAGACTATATACAAAATTAATTTAAGCTGAATTTGAATGATCAAAGTTGATAATTGAATCTTCAGTTACATGTGGAACCATCCGATCCATAGGTGGTTACAGCCAGGTTAGATTACATTTCGCACTTTCGCGAATTTTTAGATATAGTAAAAAAATTTTTTTCAAGTTTCACAAATGCCTCTAATAGAAGCAAACATACTCCATTTAAAACACCTAGACTCTTCATATTAGCTTCTTCAATTAATAAAATATTTAGCGGTTACACAAATGTGCATATATGATGAGAATCACCCGTACACCTGCTTAGTATAGATCCAATGGAAAGATGTCCTGTGTTCGCGCATTCATGTCACGAAATATTAGATATTATTTAGTATTACAAGCTTATGAATCGTTATTTCTAATCTGGATAAGGGTAAAAAATGCATACCATATCCACATGTATACCTCCTTAGTACAGACCCAATGGAAAAATGTCCTGTGTTCGCGCGTTCATGTTAAAGAGACAGATAATCATAACATTCACGAAATATTAAATATTTTTGAGTATTGAAAGCTTATAAATGGTTACTTCTGATCCAGATAGGCAGTAAAAAATGCATATTGTATTCTATATACCTGCTTAATGTAAACCCAATGCAAAAATGTCCTATATTTGCGCTTTCATGTTGAAGTGACAGATAATCATAACATTCACGAAATATTAGATATTTTTGAGTACTAAAAGCTCATAAATCGTTATTTCTAGTCTATAAACAGTGAAAAATGCATATCTTATTCACATATATACTTGCTTAAGACAGACCCAATGGAAAAGTGACATGTGTTCGCGAGTTCATGTTAAAGTGAGTGACAATCGTAAAATTCACGAAATATTATATGTTTTTAAGTACATACTGCAAGCTTAAAAATGGCTATTTCTGATCTAGATAGACGGTAAAAAATGCATATTGTATCCACATATATACCTGATTAGTACAGACCCAATGGAAAAATGTCCTGTGCTCGCGCGTTCATGTTAAAATGACAGATCATCGTAACATTCACGAAATATTAGACATTTTCAAGTATTACAAGCTCAAAAATGGTTATTTCTGATCCGCATAGGCGGAAAAAAATACATATTGTATATATATATATATATATATATCTGCTTAGTTATCAGGCATATATCTGAATATAATAAGCATCGAAAATGGTATAAAACATAACGAACTTTGATAGCATTATTTCCTATTTTAGAGGGTTCATTTCATTTATATAGGGATGTCTTTTTAAAGGGTAGTCAATATTTTTATTTCCATATTCTGAAAACATTTGTTTTGCTTGAGAGTAATGCATAATAAACGAATTTCTAATTGCAGCATTTCCTATAAAGTTGAGGGGTAAGATTATTTTATCTAGAGGTGGTTTAGTTGTCAGTATGGGATAATATTTCTTCCCCACTTGATATCCTTTCTGCAATGAGTTATTTTTTCAATCGACAATCTAAAATAATATTTTCGTCTCTTCTAATTTTTGGGGCTAACTTTCTGAGGTAGATGATATTTTAATTTCCAATGAATCCTCAATTAATTAAAATTCCACTTTTATTGGGAAATCCGAGGGGAAATTTTCATTTTGCGAGTAATTGGAATGGAGAACCCCTGCCGGTTCCGGTTTATTAATCGTGTAAAAACTGTGGGACGCACGTTCATCGCCTTTTTCATGATTTAATTAGTTACCATCCGTAGGCCCTGCCCACCTGGTTGCGGGGGACCACCAAGGTTTCCCGTACATGTACGTAATCGTGGAGAATAAGTGTATAACGACCAGGAATTCTCCTGCCCCGAAGAACTAAAGACCCTAACCGCATTGCGACTCATATTATTAATTATTGATATATTTTTATAGATTTCCATCGATCCAAAGATCATAATCAAATTTCCATTTTTAATATCGATTCATCGTATTTATCACGATTTAAGATACTCAACTGAGAATGCTACAAAAGTTTTTCATTCTTGAAGGCTTTGAAAAATCGGTGAATAAATTGAATAATCAAAATAAACAAAAATAATAGAGGACATGAAGCTGAATTTGTCTAGCTGATTCTTCTTGAATTATGCTTAATAATTCAAAGGTTGAGTTTATTTCTCGAAAATAAAAAAGGCCGATTTAGATAATACTTCAGAAAAGATTCAGGAAAAGAAACTAAAAAAAAAATTCAACTTACTAGAAATTCGCAGGAGACATTTTTGTTTACTTAATGTATTCATTAATAAATAATACTTTAATAAAAATTTGTTTCTGCGTATTTTAATGTTGTAGAAATAGACAAAAATTTCAAATAAAAAGTGAGTGGATATCTCTTTTGAAGTCAAATGGTACTCTATGGCGTCACGACTTACGGACAGCTCAATATGTTCTTTATCGTCGTCTTAGATATATTTTCCAAGATTATAAAATAACGTTTGAAATGGAAAATTCAACAAATATACCAGCCGATCACTCTCTGGTTCATTAGAGTTCATATTCTGTCGAAGAAGCGCAATTTTATTCATTTTTTTAATTATAATGTAATTGGAGGCAGGGCTTTAGTGCCCTGACTGTGACTAATAACTAATGAGGGTACTAAGACCCTGTTCTCAATTAAATTTTCAATTTTGAAAATTAATATAATTCACTTTTTAAGTAAAACAAAAACTTCAACGGGCCAGGCAGCGCGCAGCAGTCGGGTGGTATATTTTCTCACATTTGCCAAAATTTCAATGGGCTACTTTCATTATTTAAAAAATAAGAAGACTAGAAGATTCCATCCAGCAGTAGGATAGAACAGAAAAAAAAATTTCGGATTCGGAGGGGGTTCAAAGGTTGTAATTTGGTACCCGGATCTCCCACAAAAAGTTACAGATAAAAAGAAATATATCTTATGTTCGCGCATCCACGATAAAGCTCAAAATAGCGAATAATAGGGATTTTTTTGTTATTTTTGTAAGAAATCAATTTTTTGATAGTTGAAAAGGGTTCTCAAAATTGGTATTTACAACTATAATCATCCTTCGAAAAGTATGTAGCAAAGAAAAATCCGTTGGCATCGTAAACTGTCATTAAACTTGAAAAAAGGAAAAAAATCATGTTTTTACTGGATTAAATGACACTTTTCTTATTGGTATCAATTATTTATGCATGCAGAGGGTTCTTAAACTTTGTATATACTCTTATAATTCTTACACATTATAAATTGTCATTGAAATTGAATGAATTATTTAGAATCATGACTTTTGACTATTTTACTTGAGAAATAATTCTTGAAAATTCAACTTTTCGGGCTTAAAAGTCAACTATTTTCTAAAAGATTTGACTTCTTAGCTTTAAAACTCAACTCTTTTATTGAAATTTCGTATTTTATGGCGAAAAATTCACCTTTTATGATACAAAAACTATCTTTTTTGGTTGAAAATTCATCTTTCTTGATGGAAGATTGTGTCTTTTGCTGAAAATTCACATTTTCGGGTAGAGAAGTCATCTTATTTAGTTAAAAATTCATGATGTTTCTTGGTTGAAAATATTTTTCCTTATAATTCCACTTTTCAGGTTGAAAATTCAACTACCTTCTAAAAAATTCCACTTCTTAGCTTGAAAATTAAACTATTTGGTGGAATATGCAACGGTTTTTGGTTGAAGTTTTATCTTTTTTGTTTGAAAATTCGTTTCTTTTGCTTGAAAATTCAGCTATTTGGTTAAAAACGCAACTCTTCGTGGTAGAGAATTATTTTTTTTTTTGTAAATTTAAGTATTTGGTTAAAAATCCATCTTTCTTGGTTGGGGGTTGTGTTTTTTGTTGAAAATTCACCTTTTCGGGTAGAAAAGTCATCTATTTTGGTTACAAATTCATGTTTATTGGTTAAAAATATTTTTTATCATAATTCCACATTTCGGGTTGGAAATTCAACTACCTTCCAAAAAAATCATCTTCTTGACATGAAAATTCAATTATTTGGTTAAAAATGCAACTCTTTTTGGCTGAAGTTTTATCTTTTTTGTTAAAATTTTTCATCTATTTTTCTTTAAATTTCATTTCTTTTGCTTTGAAGTTCAACTGTTTGGTTAAAAATTAATATTTTATGGTAAAAAAAGCGTCTTTTCTGGTTCGAAATTCATTTTTCTTGGCTGAGGATTGAACTTTTCAGCTTGGAAATGCAATTGTCTTGTGAAAAATACGTCTTCTTTGCTTGGAAATTCAACTATTTGGTTGAAGATGCAACTGTTTTTGGTGCAGTTTAACATTTTCGTTCAAAAATTCTACCATTTGGTTGAAAATTCATTTTTGCAGGTTTAAAATTTAACTATTGGGTTGAAAATAATTTTTTTTTAAATTCATCTTTTCGGGTAGTAAAGTCATATTTTTCGGTTAAAAATTCATATTTCTCGGTTCACAATGACTTTCTTGTTGGGAATTTAAACTTTCAAGGTTGAAGATTTAAATCTCTTCCAAAAAATTTGTCTTCTTGGTTTGAAAATTTAAATATTTGTTTGAAAATGCAAGTAAATTAAATTAAAAATTCCTCCTTAATGGCAGAAATATAACCTTTTTGGTTGAAAATTCATCTTTATTGGTTTCAAATAACTTCTTGTTGTAAATTCAACTATTCAGTTGAAAATCATCTTCTTTGTTGAAAATGTATCTCTTGTTTAGAAGTCAATTGTTTTCCAAAAAAGGTTATGAATTTTTGTTGGAAATTCTTCTTTTTTGGTTGAGAATTCAACATTTCAGGCTGAAAATTCAAAAGTATTCTAAAAAATTGGTCTCTTTTGTTATGAAGTTCAAATATTTGGTTATAAAAGCAACTGTTTGATTGAATTTTTTTGGGAAATTCAACTGTATAGTTGAAAGTTATCTTTTGTGTTAAAAATTCATGTTCTCCGGTGAAAAGTAATCTTTTTTGGTTCAAAATTCATCTTCCTTTGTCGAAAATAACTTTTTTGTTGTAAATTCAAATTATTGCTGTGTCGCTTTCGGCAGATAATTATAGGTTTGAGTTTTCACTTTAAGAGCACTTTCCATAAATGAAATAATCGTTATTAATGAGAAAAATATCATCTAATCAAGTAGAAACGTGATTTTTCTCCTTTTTTCGAATTTAATAACAATTTACGATGTATCTTGTTTTTTTATTGCTGCGTAGTTTTCGGAGGATGATAACAGTTGTAAATTCTAATTAAGTAGCTGGACTGATGCTCTAACGATTTTTATTTACCAATTTTATTTACCTTCCCTCCTTAAATTTTTTAAGTCAATCGAAAACTTGAGCACGAGATAGACATTCGTCACCATGAACTTCCTTTAACAAATTACATGTTTCTGTGGCGGATTCTCTAAGTTTCACAAGAAACTCCATGTTGACGCGCTGTTCTGCCTTCACACTCAACATAATTCCGGCGGAGCTCAGGTAGGCGGTCAACTTCGAACAAAGGTTACTCTTGTACTGAGGGTCGTACAACCTTAATATTTGGTGCGTAGGGGGGGGGCAGTTCAATATCAGAACCTGCTAGTTGTTGCCGAGGCCCCAAGCAAGCAAAAGTCAGTTCAGTACATCATTCTCTGAGAACAAATTATAATTATTCATTTATGGGAATAGATCTGATAATATACTGGATTATACCTATGTTTAGAATAGCTGGATACGAAAATCCTTGAATTAAAAATTAATTAATGCTAAAAATGGAAAGTGTCTAAAAATAAACTTTGCTCTCCATTTGAGTGAGGTGGGTGGGATCGGTGGATAATTAGCGTGAAGAAACTCTGTCTTCAGGAGTGACGAAGCAGACACGATTGAAATCGTTACGATCATCTCACTGAAAGAACTAGATCATTCGTTACTAAGAAATCATGCATGTAATCAATAAAAAACACTTTTTCCCTGCCTTGGAATATTCTAAGTCATTCCAAGTCCAAATCATTATCTGTATTCTCTAATACATAATTAATTTAAATAGGAAGTTCTTGAAATGAGATGATTCAATTACAGTTTTACAGGAAAAGAAATTGAATTTTCGAAATTTTTGAATGATATTAAAAAAAATACTGGAGTGAAATGTTTACTGTAGTGGAAGAAGTTTATCAGTACTCTCCTAATCCGTGAAATTATCGCGATTTACATTGTCACACATAAGCTGAAGTCAGGAAACAACGTTGATAAATGAATAGAATCTTTTGAACCTGGTAACTTTTTTTTTTAAACGAACTTAAATATACATTCATTTTCAAAAAACTTAACTTAATTGGACCAGATTAAATATATAGAAACTGAATCCAAATTTGAATGAAATATGGTCCAGGAAGTGTAAAAATCGTCAAAAGATTCATGATTTTTTTGAAAGCAATCGTTTTCTTCAAGTTTGAAAAACGAATGTTTCAGAAGAGCTTTTACGAGTCGCATATGTGACCGCCATCTCTTTTATCCTCCGTTTTATATTCCTGGCACCGTGTAGCGTCACCCTTCGCGAACCACCCTCAGTTCCTCACCTTCGTTGTCAGCGCCTCAACGCCATCCACCCGCCGAAGGAAGGCTCAAAATCTCCCCTTTTCCTCCTTCCTCCGAATCCCCAAGAATTCCTTCTTCATATTCACCGGGGAGTGATAGTCCGACATAACCTAACAAATTTTCAGCGCTTTTCCTCCCTCTCAATTCTGCTCGGCTGCGCATTTAAATCCTCGACTTCGCGGCGACCCCGTGTCTCTCCGGCCGAAAGACCGCAGCACGACCGCCCGGGGACCGATTCTTCCCACGCACAATTTAGAGTTTCACATTTTATTCCCATCGCGACTTACCAGGGGGTTGGATAAACTCGTTTCACCCCTCCTTCTCGCCAATCATCCACCAGGACGCTGGACTCATATATTTTTGGACGTTACGTTTCGTGCAGAATCTAGGAGACTAGAATTTATCTTGCGGATACATTTTTTGTTCCTTCTTGACGATAAAATTTCATGAATACCAACAGGATTCTATCTAGGATAATCGGTAGAATGGTAGGGGTTAATTATTCCGGCAATCTGGTGCACACTCTCTGTGCAATCTCATGCAAGCTCATGCAATCCCACGCAATATTTTGCATTCCCTTGTAATCCCCCCTTACAAAAAAATATAGATCTATAATGATTTTCTTATACACTGAAATTCCAATATAGGTCCGACCTTGATTCTTGCCTAAAATGGCCTTGGACATATATCCAACCGACTCCAATGTCAACAATCAGGGCCGTTTGAACCACTTCTATGTGATTTTTGTTCGCAGTAAAAAATATTTATTGAATTTCTTCAAATCTTTGTTTTGAAGGATAAACGCTGGCTCTTGTTTTCCTGTGACATTTTTGTAACACATAACGTAAACACTGAAAGCGAGTGAAACGAAGTGTGGGCCGTGCGAACTGACAAAATTATGCGCTTGTGATACAGACCCCTTTGTTAGTGCGGTACTGGACGCGTTTGCTGGCTTCAGAGTCACGCTCTTTTCACCCCTTCGTTCCCTGGTCGTCGAACGGAATTCTCGGAATAACATATTGCAGACTGACCTATTAGAAACTTTTAGTGTAATTTTCTCACGATTCTAGAAAAATCATTATAGGAAATCATTATAAGAAAATCAGTATAGGAATAATTATTGTTAAAATATCGAAAGAATTGATGCAAGAAATAGAGATACTACAAACGGATAATTTATGTATTTACTTAACATAGGATTTCAAATTATTTCAAGAGATTCAACAAAATTCCACAGACTTCAAGGAATTTTACAGAATTCTAAAAGAGTTGAAAGATTTCAAATACATCAATGGATTTTAACGAATTTTAAGGAATTCCAGAAAATTTCAACGGATTTTCAGCAATTTCGTCAGATTTCATAAAAATTTTACTAGATTTTGTATAATTCCAAAGATTTCCAAACATATCAGGGGATTTTAAGGGATTACGAAAGATTTCGACGTATTTCGAGGGACTAAACAAATTCAACTAATTTCAGACGATTTCATAGGTTTTCCAGAGATTAAGAAATATTTCCACAGTTTTCGTAAGATTTCGAAACATTTCAAACGATTTTAGAAAATTTCAAAGATTTTTCAAACATTCCGAGGATTTTCAGGGATCCCTAAAAATTTCAAGAGATTTAAAAAATTTCAAGGAATTTCAGAGAATTTTGTAGGGCTTCCGAAGATTTCAAGGGTTTTCGGGAGAACTTTGGATAGCAAATGAAACTAAATTAATTTTCAGAGGATTCTCATTAATTTCAAAGATTTCAAGGGATTTTAAGGTATTTCAAGAAATTTGACACGATATCAAGAATTTTATTGAATTTCCAAGGATTTGAGAGATTTCAAAGGTTTCTAGAGATTTGAACAATGTTTCTAGAGAACTGTAATGGACAAGTTTAGTTTAATTTAATTTATATTTGAGGGATTTCGAATAATTTCTACTTATTTTAATGAATTTTTACGATTTCCAAAGATTTCGAGGGATTTTAAGGCATTTCAATAAATTTCCAGAGAACATTAGGAACGTATTAAATTTTATTTCAAGTGCTTTCAACAATTTTAAGAGATATAGAGATATTTGAAAAAATTTTGAAGAGTTTTAAAGATTTTAAGTTATTTTAAAAGATGCCAAAGAATTTCAAGACATTCAAGAAATTTAAAGGGAGTTCAAAGAATGTTGTCAGATTTTCAAAGATCTCGAGGGATTCCTAGGGAACTAAATTTTATGGAATGAAATTTCAATGGATTCCTAGCAATTTCAAAGCAAAGGTCTTCAAGGGATTATAAGTTATTTCAAGGAATTTTACAAGGTTTAAGGGATTTTTTGGAATTTCCAAGAATTTCAAGGTATTTTAAAGATTTCAAGGAATTTCGAAGATTTTTGTAGGATTTCTGTAAATTTCAAGGGATTTCTAGGAAAGTAAGTTCTATATTTAAAAGGTTTCGAGGCTTTTTAACGTATTTCAAGGAATTTTACCAGATTTAAAGGATTTAATTGTTTCTTCAAGGATTTGAAGAGATCTTTAGGGATTTGAACGATTGTGTCAGAGAACTTTAATGAACAAGTTTAGTTTAATTTAATTTATATTCAAGAGACTTCGAATGATTTCCACTTTTTTAATGGAATGTTTTAATGGAATATTCACGGAATATGAAGGAATTAAAAAATATTGCAGGGGATTTTATTACATTTTAAGTTATTTGTTTGTTCTTTGAGTTTAAAAATGACAAAAAACGATCATTTTCTATATTTGTATCACCCACTTTGCTCTGTTCAATGATATTTTTTCAGAAATTCATAGAATTAGTAAATGTACTCTCGATGAATAAAAATATTCATTAAAAAAAAATTCTCACATTTTTTATTGTTATAAACAAAGTGATACATAAAACTGGTATCCGCTGGATTATCGGTGTCTGAAAGCATTATTAATTTCGTCGTTGAATTAAGAAAAAGTAAGAACTCATCATGACCGGGAAATAAACGATAACAATTATAATTGTCATAAATAGTCGTTATGAACGAATTCAATTATATCGCATCTTCGAACATTACATTATTAATTTATACGGGATCATTCACTTTCATTTCCAATATAGGAAAATTGGAATTTTTCTCCCACTTATGAATTTGAAATTCTCTAAAACATTCAATATTGGATCTTGGGAATTGTATATATTCAAGAAGGGGGGGGGGGGGGTAAGAACCATTAAATCTAATGAAACACCTTCAGAAAAAAAATTTTTTGATCCATAGAAATTTATATCAAAGCATAGGAAAATCAGGATTATCCTTCCACTTCGAAATTCAAAACTTTCTGAAACATTCCCTGTTCATCCTAGGAAGTTGTAAGTCTTCCAGAAAAAGGGATCAGAAACTAAATGAATCTAAAGGAAGACTTTCTGAAAATTGAAATTTTTCCCCTACCCCGAAAATCAAAATTTTCTACAACGTTTCCTGTTAGTCCTAGAAAGTTTCAAATCTTCTCAAAGTGGGAACAGGAACTAGGTGAATCTTAAGGAACACTTTTTGGAAGGAAAATTGATTTCCAGAGCCATAGAGATCAAAAGTCCAGTTTAGGAACTAAACTAAAGTTATAATAGTTTTCAAATTACTTTTTTATAATTATGAGACATTGATTATTCTAATTAGTTTGGTTTGTTGACTTAAGTTTAGCGTCAGAAATTGAAATATATTTAATAAGTCATCCACTATTAAAATCTCACTAAACAAATTAGCATAGCATTGAATCGAATAAATTTTATTTGGCAGCTTAATTTAAAAGTCGATTAATGTCAAATATCCGCGTCCAAGTTGACTGGCGATTAAGGGTACGGTCGTAAAACTTGTTTCACGCCGCAGGATGCTTTTCCCGAAGGAATAGGTGTGAAGAATCCTCGTTTCTATGGAAACGTAGTCAGAACCCCCAGCTTCGGCCGATATGGGCGAATATTAAGAAATAGCTCGGTGGTATTTCCGTATTTGCGGACAGAAATGAGCCATTCTTCTGACGCGACCGAAATAAGGTACTGTCTATGCATGGCACGCCACCCCCTCCCCCACCCACCCCTACCATAAATAATATCACGCCATTCCTTTCTTTTCATCGCTCCTCGACCCATTCTCCTTCATTCGACGCCTACTTTCTTCCTATAAAGAAATCGCTTGGGATATTTATTTCTGAGGCGTGATTCCGCGACATTGGTACTTTTATAAGAAAATCATTCCAATATCGATTATCTGACATTTGAGAAACATTCACAAGATGTAACAAGTTTTTAGTCGGGTTGGATTTGTTTTCATGGTAAAAATGGGAAAAACATTCCTTTGCGACAATTTTAAAAATAAATTTTGAATTACCCCGATTCAAAAGTCTTATTTTTGATAAATTTAACAAAATCGCAGCTTGATTGTCTTGTCTTTCATTTCTTATTCTTCGTTAGTATTCATTAACGGAAATTCTACATTGAAAAAAATATGAGAATTTCCTTACCAACAGAGTAACCATTCAGAAATTGTAAAAGTTTTCAAAACTCGCGCCCTGATGAATTGCCGTCAGACCATGAGGGGCCCTGAGGGCAATCCAGCCGTGGCCCCTCATGGCAGCGACATTCTAATCCATAAGGATCCAACATGACCTTTTCTCATGGTTGCTATTACGGTTGCCTTCGAAGGGCCCTCGTGGGCCCTTCTCAGTTGCCGCGTCGCTAAATTTTGAATTTTTAAAAATAGCTTTAATAACTGTCTCCTCACGATTGTTAACATATTTAAATGAATAAATATGCATTGTCGATATCAAATTTTTAACAAAATGCATTTTTGTGATTCTTTACTAATCAAACATCGAAATTTGTAGTCTCGAGAAAATATTAAGCCTTTGGATTTAGAAATTTAAGCCATCGACCGTGTGGGGCAAATAAGCAGGGCCCCTTGCGGAGGCCCTCATGGCTTTTTCCTTAGGAATTGTCCACGTGGGCCGCTCTGACGGTGGCCAAAATTACAAAGAGGGCTAAACGGGGCTTTTTTCACACGGACAGTTTCAAATTAACAATTATTGAAAAGGCGTGGTATTTAGTTACAAAACTTTTCAATTCAAATGCGCAAAATGTTTTGCAATTCAAAGCGTTCACCAATTTTTCCTTAAGAAAACTATTTTAAAGGTTACAAAAACTTGGTTAGATTCGTCTTCTACTTTTTCATTTGCGGTAAACGAAATCATCGATAATCGAGGGCTGATCAACAACACGCAACCCCTGAACTTAACTCGTGGCTTTTTGGGGTTGGGGTTTATCCGACTGGCATTTTCGCCGACAGACTCGCGTCCTATCCAGTCCTATCATACCGATATGACTGCGAGGGTCGCCCGAAGTAAAATCATTAGTAATCCGATTGTGACCAATGTCCTCGCCCCTTTTCTTCTGAAACTGTAGAAATCGGGAATAGTTTTTATTATTATTTATGCCTTTTTATTATTCATTTATATTATTCACATTCATTATTTATGCATTTTTGTTATTATTAAGCGACTCAATTCATCTTCCTTCTCCCTTCTTCATTCATAATGTGTCCACATTCCACAGTCCACATTCCCTTTCTCCAGTTCAACATGACTTTTCCCTTCCTTTCACTCTCCTTCTACCTTAACCTTGCTATATTTACAATCACTCTTTCATTCTTTCTCATTCGCTCCTCTAGCCCCCTCCAATTCCTTCATCCACTCCTCACCCAATCCTCCCTCCCATAAAACCTTTATCACATTCTCTTGCCAGCTTCCTTTATCAACAATTCCTCTCATACATTCTTCCCATACATGCTCCCAAGTTTCCTCTTCACATTCACATATTCTGCATCTTCTGTCACTCTCCTTTTCCCAATACATCCCTTCCCTGACCCCGTTTCCCAATCTAAATCTTGCTATTCTGGCCCATTTCCTCTCTCCCGATCCCTTTTCTATATAATTTGGTACTCCTTCGCTCTTCATCATCTTATACCATTTATTATATTTCGATTCCTCAATGATCTCCCATCTTTCTATTAATTGTCTTTCTCTGTCTTTTTTCTCCAAGTCTTCATAGTTTGCTCCAGTTCCATCTCCTACCACCTTGATCAAAAAGCTTTAGGACTCGTCACCGTGTGGCGCTCTCGTTCGGCCGATTTCAATTCTTTGTGTGTGGTTTCGATTTTTCACAAAAAAAAATGTCATCGACTTTGCATCAACGAGTTTGCATTAAATTTTG
>JAUMHM010000085.1:29885235-29898036 GCA_032362435.1 Melikaiella ostensackeni
TTCCCAGATGTTATGTAGTCAATCACACACTGAATACGGGACGCGTTCTGTCTAGCCCAGCCAATCTTCTTGTTCAGCTGATCCCAAAGGATTTCCGAATATTTTAAAGGATTTCAAGGGATTTCAAGAGGATTTTTTGATTGCTGATAAATTGCGTGAGTCAGTGATGGGTGAGATACTTTTTAAAAGAAACTAGTTATCGTTACCGTTACATCACGGAAAAAGTAACTAGTTATCGTTTTCGCTACCGATTTAAAATGTAACACTTTCTTAGATGCATCTCAAAAAAAAGGAACTGTCGTTACTTTTTTAGTCACTTTTGTATTTGAGAAATATATATCCAATTTTAATTTTTACAAAACTTTATTAATAACTTTCGAGTGATAGTTGTTATTCTTTTTAATGAATGCCGTGGGTTAGTCATGACCCACATAATATTTCTAAAACAAGGAATGTTTTAGAAAATTTTGAATTTCAGGGTGGAAGAAAAATTTCAGCTTTCCTATTTTCGGCTATAAATCTCTTTGGCGTTGAAAATTAGTTATTTTTCTCTGAAAATGTTTCTTCAGATTCACCTAGTTACGACTTCCACTTCTAGAAGATTTACAATATTCTAAGATGAACAGAGAATGTTTCAGAAGGCGTTAAATTTTCAACAAAAAAGGATAAATTTTCAGCCAAAACAGACATATCATCAACAAAATACATGAATTTTCGAATAAAAAAAGGAGCATCCAAACCAAATAGTTGAATCTTCAACTAACGACATAAATTTCGAACCAAAAATGAAATGGTTAAATTTTCATTTCAAAAATGAATGTTTAACCAAGAATCTTCAGCACAAAGGAAGAAACATTTTTAACAAAGTAGTCTAACTTTCAACCAAAAAAGGTGAATTCTCAATGAAAAAGATAATAGTCGAAATTTTAACCAAAAGCGATTTTCATTTTAAACCAAATACAGCTGAACTCAATCAAAAGAGACGAATTTTCAACAAAATAGGTAAATTTGAAACCAAAGGGATGAATTTTCAACCAAGAACATAGTTTTTCAACAAAATAGTATTTTTATTTCAAATCAAAAACAGTCACTTTCAACCAAAAATAAACTTTTCAACAAAATAGTTGAATTTGCAGTCAAGACAGAAAAAAAACCATGAGATTGTTCGAAGTTTCGGGCCGAAAAGGCGAACTTTCACTAAAAATTTCGATTTTCGACCAAATAATAAAATTTCTATCCTAAAGAGTTCAATTCTTGATAAAAAATGTAATATTTCAAATTTCAACCAAAAAAGACGAATTTTCAACAAAATTGTTCAATTTGAAACCGAGGGGATTAATTTATAACGAAATACATGAATTTTCAGCTACAAAAGATCAATTTTCAACAAAATAGTGCAATTGCAACCAGAGAGATGAATTTTAAACAAAATATATGAATTTGCAACCAAAAAAAAAAAACATTTTCAACAAAGTAGTTCCACTTTCAACCAAAATAGTGAATTTTCAATGAAAGAGATAATAGTTGAAATTTCAACCAAAAAAGATTTTCATTTTAAATCAAATACAGTTGAACTCAACCAAAAAACGAATTTTCAACAAAATAGGTAAATTTGAAACCAGAGATGGATTTTCAACCAAGAACATAATTTTTTAGCAAAGAAATATTTTTATTTCACATCAAAAAGAGTTACATTCAACCAAAAAAAAACTTTTCAACAAAGTAGTTGAATTTGCAGTCAAGACAGAAAAGAAACCAACCAGATTGTTCGAAGTTTCAAGCCAAAAAGACGAATTTTCAAGAAAAATGTTGATATACAACCAAATAATACAATTTCCATCCAAAAAAGTTCAATTCTCGACGAAAAATGTAATAAATGAAATTTCAACCAAAAAAGACGAATTTTCAACAAAATAGTTAAATTTGAAGCCAAGGAGATAAATTTTCAACCCAGAACATGATTTTTACCAAAAAAAAAGACGAATTTTAAAGTAATTACCTAAATTTTCAACTAAAAAAGATCAATTTTCAACATAACATGGGATAGTTAACTTTTTGATTTAAAAAATTAATTTTCAATGGAAAAAGATCAATCCTCAACGAAAAATTTAATAGTTGATATTTCAACCAAAAAATATTCAATTTGAATTCAAAAACAGTTATATTCAACGAAAAAGAATTTTCATCAAAATAGTTGAATTTTCAGTCAAGAGAGAAATAAAATCAACCACATTGTTAAAATTTCAAGCCAAAAAGGCGAGTTTTCAACAAAAAAGTTGATTTTTAACTAAATAATAAAATTTTTACCCAAAAAGATAAATTCTCAATGAAAAATGTAAGGGATGAAATTTCAACCAAAAAAGACGAATTTTCAACAAAGTTGTTTAATTTGAAGCCAAAGAGATGAATTAATAACAAAATAGTACAATTTGAAACCAAAGAGATAAATTTTCAACCAAGATGATTAATCTTTTACCGAAAGAAAGACGAATTTTATACAAAATATATGAATTTTCAACTAAAAAAGATCAATTTTCTACCAAAAATGTCATAGTTAAATTTTCAATGAAAAAAATTAATTTTCAACGGAAAAAGATGAATCCTTGACTAAAAAGATAATAGTTTATATATTTCAACCAAAAAAAATTTAATTATAAATATAAAACAGTTTAATCCAACCAAAAAACTTATTCTCAACAAAACAGTTTAATTTTCAACCGAACGAAATGATTTTTTTTTAAATCGTTCGATTCCATTAAAATAATTAAGTTTTTAATCAAATAATGAAATTTTTAACCAATGAAGATGAATTTTCAACTAAAATAATAAATGAAATAACTGGAATAGTTAAATTTCCGGTGAAAAAAATTCATTATCAACTAAAAAGAAATAAATATTTTACTCTGAAATCATTTTTTAATTTCTTTTCAAGTGTTTGTATACATTTTAGAAAATTTTAAATGCCAGGGTGGGAGAAAAATTTCAATTTTTCTGTATTGGGATATAAATCTCTATAGCTATCTGCCGCCACAATTTTAATAGTGAAAATAAAAAAATAGTTGGAAAAACAATAAAATTGATTGATTGTTGTAAAAAGACTTGTGAACTACATTTCGAAAGTAACTAAAAATAGTAACGATTTTTATAGTTACTGTTACTGAAAAAAATGTAACTAATTACCAATTCGTTCCTTACTTACTTACAAAAGTAATTTCGTTACCACTATCGTTACCAAAAAAAAGTAACTAGTTACTACCTATCACTGTTTACAGTATAAAGCAAATTAAAGCCGGAAGTGATTCGACTAAAAGTAATTCTTGTTTTATGTATATTGTATTCTTTCCTTCAGTAAGGTAAAGGCCCCGGTTCGCAAGCCCCGACCAGTTCGTCACTCAGCAAGCGTATGAATTGATTTTTTATATAATACAATAGACGTTCTTGGGGTAATTTGCTGTTGACGCCAGTTAGTTCTAACTTTGACGAGTCTCCATAAATCAACTCTTTCAAACAAAAGCTTAGAAGTTGTGGAATTAATTGAATATAGTTTATAAAAATAGTCAAAGAAACTTTTGAAATGGTTTCCATTGCCGGTTACGAACCGACTCATCATTGCGTTACGAACTTGCTCAAAGAGGACTTTCGGGGGTTACGAACTGGCACATCGGGTATGTTCGTTCAAATCCCTAATTATTTGATTAATGTGACCTTAAACTTGCTTCCAATGACATTTTCAAATGAAAATGGATCATTCTTTACGTAAGGAGAAAGTTTATTGCATTCAAATATTGATTGGGACATTCGAATAGGATTTTATTCTTTCCAGCTTCTTAGTAGGTTACGAACCGGGGCCTTTACCCCAATATGCAGCCAAACTCAAAGAATGTGTGAAACATGCTAGTTAACCCGAAATGCGGGACGACTAGCCAAAAGCGCAAGATTTGCTAGTCGTCCCGAATTTCGGGATGATGAGACACTTCGTTGTTTTAATTCATATAAGTTCGTTACCCTACTATCCGAAATTGGCTCTTCTTTATCACAAAGTCCGGTCAAATAATGGGGGACCGCACCTCGCGTTGATTCGTTTACCGATTCGATGGACTTCTCATCGAAAAGCAGAGTCTTGGATTCGAGTCTGGGAGATGACGAAGAGGTCCGGAGGGTGGTTCTTTGTCTCGAGGGTTCGGATTCTAGAGATAGAGGCTAATTCCTAGCCTCAACCCCTAAGGAATGTCCAAGTCCGATTCCTTTTTCTGCGTCCTTTCGTTCTTCCTTTCGCCTTCCCGGATACTTTGATGTTCCTAATTTGATTGAAGGAATCCGACGAACGGCTCGTAACTTCGCCTTTATTGATTGCTGTTTTGTTCGGCGTGCCATTGCCAAGGTGCCACCTCTATTTTTTAATACCCTTTACCCCTTAGAACTCGAAACTATTTTTAATTAATGAATGACTCTCTGCTGGTGAAGAAAATTAAAAAATATAAGTTAAATCAAACCAAAAAATAGAAACGAAATCAAAAGATATGTTCTGCTGTCAAATAGAAAAAGCTAGTAAGTGACATTTGCCATGAAAAATATTTTCCGATACATGCGCATGAGAAAATAATCTCTATGAAAAATGTCACTTACTAGGTTTTTTCGCTGAACAGTGATGTGGATTTTATGTCACTTCTAAGAAAACTATTATTCTGAATTTTATGATTCTTTAAGTGTTGTTCTCTATGTAGAACAATTATTTTAAAGCTTTCAGAAATATCACTTGGATAGAGTGACCTAAACTATTTCTATGATTATTCGCAGGGGTGCCTTTCTGTAGAATGGCCTCAAAAACGCTCGAAAATAAGGGAGACGTACCCGAAAGCGCGAACGCTGAAGAAAGACCGAACAACTATCGTAGCCCACCTTGTTACAACACCTAAACTTTGTATATCTTTTTCTGAAAAACTATCATCTTTAGAGTGAAAATCAATGGAACATTAAATATGTATTCTTATGAGATCTACAAATTTTGCTTGGAATATCTTTTGAAATTTTCATTATTTACGGAAATAAATGTGAAAAGGCCATGACTTTATGAGTTTTTAAATGATTTTTGATATCAAATTCAAATTTGCGCCAATTTTCACTATCATATTCATGATCAGCGCGTCAAAATACGTGAGTATAAGCCGTTTTAAGAAACCACAGGTTTGACGTTTTTCAGAACTACACCCTATACATTCAAGTAAAACAGTGAAATAATGCACTGGTTCCTCGATATCTTCTTAAAATTTTGAAACTCAAGGTTTTTTGAAATTGGAAAGGATCGAATTTCAAACTAATGAATTAAAAAATTTATAATTGTATGCGCGTAAATTAAAGACAAAAATTTCATTCTGAACTAAATTTTAAAGTATCTAAGAATAAACAATTTTTAACAGAAAGAAAAAAATAATGATCAAGTGAACTGCTTCGAGTTTGAAGCATTCTAAATATTTGGATGGCTGAAAAATACAAAAATTCATATTTAAGTTATGCATAATGTGACAGATCAAGATGTAAAGAATTCGTAATTTCACGAGCTCCAATTAATGTACTTAAATATTTAAAAATGAAAAAAGATGTGTTTGAAGTCTAAAAATTTAAACTTGAAAGCGTTCGATAATTAAAAATTTTTAAATTGTATCATTTCAATTAAAAAAATTTTTTACTCTAAACTGAAATATAATAATGATAATGATAATAGTAGTAGTAACATGGAAAAAAGAACGTTTTTTCAGCACAAATTTTCAAAACAATTATAAAAATTATCTGCTTTAAAATATGATAATTTAAGCCCGGAATGTTCTAAGGTAAATTTTATGATAAATAATATAATCTAAAGATTCCAGCATCAAGCCACGTTGAACAATCTATAAACTTACTGTTTTAAATTGAAAAATTTAATAATAATTTTTGTGATATTATCAACTACCTACATAAAATCTCATTCTAATAGGAAGAACACAACTTTTCTGTCATACAAGAGGTATTATAATGCTTTAAGAATAAATGGTCAATTTTTTTTCAAACAAATATTTTTTCATTGTTTCATCACTAATTTACTTACGAAATGAAAAATAAAGTATCCGCATTCCGCAATCGAGGCATTTCACGTCAAATATAAAATTGGAAATTGTAGCGCGATAGATAAAAATGATTTTCAAAACTGAATACGCACATTAGCCTAAGTTGTACCTTTGTAGTCAACAAATTTTTCAAAAGAAAAATTCGAAATCGGATATGATTTAGAGATCCTCTTCTGGAGTTTTGTCGTTATTGTTGTTTTTATATATGTTTTCAATGTCTTAGAAAAGCATGTATTAAATTTTTATACATATAGAATTATCCTCTTTTATATTACCACAATTATATATAATTTAATAAGAATTTTGAAACTCATTCCTAGAGGAAATGATAATTTTTTCTTACTTTTATTTAACATTTTTCTATGATAAGTAACTTCATTTGATTTACTTATTATGTTTTGTAATTGGCAAACGGTATTTCAAATTCTTATAGAAACATATGTAACAAGTTAGATAAAATTATTATCACCCATAAAAATTGTCATTGAATTATGTTCAATGATGATAATGTAAAAGAGGATAATTCTATGTGTGTAAAAATTCAGTGCATGCACTTTCGAAACATTGAGAAAATAATAACAACAAGAGATCAATAAAAAGACAGAACTTAAATCGGGGACTTCTAAATCATTTCCGATTTTGACTGTTTTTTTTATATTGGTAACTAAAAAGGTACAGCTTAGGTTAGTATGTGTATTCAGTTTCGAAAAGAATTTTTTTGCCTTATAAAATGATTCACCCTAATAAGCATATTGAAAAAAAAATAACAAGATGAATGTATAAAATCAACTCAAAAATTTCTCAAACTGAGCATTTGGTTATGAACTTTGTTTATAACAATCACACGTTTCATGAAATACCAATATCGTTTCCTGAAGTATCACTAGAAAGCCCAACAAAGTACGTTTAATAAAAAAGCATAACTAAAACTTTTAAAAATTGCTCAAACTGTGGATTTGTTTATAAAATTTGTTTACAACAGTCACAGAAAATATAGTCTACTGAAGCATCACTGCCGAGTCAAACAAAGCATGTTAGAAAAAAAGTACCTCAAACTCTCAAAAATTGCTCAAACTGCGTTTTTGTTTATAAAATTTGTTAATAACAATCAAACTTATCATGAAATAGCAATATAATTTACTGAAGTATCAGTAGCAAGCCTTACAAAGCCTTTTGAATAATGTACCTCAAACTCTAAAAAGCTGCTCAAACAGCGCATTTGTTTATAAAGATCGTTAATAACAATGAGAAATATATTTTTTTCTTCTGAATGTTCGAATATTACTTTAAATTGGATTGAGTGTCAAACTCGCTCAATTAATATCCAAATTCATTCAAAAATCACCTACCATTGCTTATAACAATACAATTGTTGGTAAAAAATTATTAGTTTATAACGATCTATCAAATTATGCTTCGAAAATGTTTGTCCATCTATCACACACAAATTTTAATTATTTTTTATTAATTACGTTTTATCAAAGCAACAATATCTTAAATTGTACCATTTTTTTCTACTTAATATTTAAATAAAGTGAATGAGAGATTTTTTTTTGCCTGAAGGGATCTCATAAAAATTCAGTTAGCTTCAATTTGAAGAAAGAAAATTTGAAATCGATTCAAAATTGTAGCCGGAATAGTATTTTGAACATTTTTTCATCATTTTGCCCCAATGTAAGCGAGGGGCCCTGCTTGTTGTTCTCTTACCTCAGTCTACAAAAATCAAACGATTTTTTATTATAATGAACTGCCTTTTGTGTGAAATTAAAAAATTATAAAAAATATGGTTAGTTGGTCAAAAGGAAAAACGGAAGTCTGATAAAATGCTGGTCGAAAATTCTAGTCATGGTCGAGACGCTGATATTTTTATTTTTTTTTCATTTCAACATTTTTTATATATATTAAAAATACACATATATTTATTGAAATATGTTTTAAAATGATGAGGAGAAAATTATTGAAAATGTTTTTAAAAATTAAAATTTACCATCGGGTCGACTGCGAGGGGCCCGCGTGGGCCCCTCGAGGCCAACATGTCATTTCCAGGAGGAGCCACGCCACACGAGTTGTGTCTAAAATTGCTTATGATTTTCATAAAGATCATAATTGTGATTCCTCAGTTAATAATACAGCTTGCTTTGAATAAACTATACAGGCACTAATTAATGAATGCACATAAGAAGATTAAATTATGATTAGCTAAGTTTATATCGACTTCTATAGAAATCTTGACCCTCGAGCAAGATACGATAAAATTATTACGGAAAATCCCGCTGATTATGAATATCCAGGGTACTTCTTCAAAAAATTGGTCGTTGATTGTTTAAACAAGTTTTTTCAAACAAATACAGTGTTATGACAAAAAACGTGTCTAGAAAATCAATTTTAATGTTTTTCGAAATTTTTCGATCCAATAGATGCTTATATATCTACCTGCTGTCAATTTCAGTGCGAATCGAATTGTTTATAACGATATAACTTGAATTTGGTTAATTGTACCAAAAAATTGTGAACGGCAAAAAGTCTTGTCTTGGTTCAAACATCCCAAAACATATTTTGCAGAATTTTCTTTTCATAAATACAGTATTTGTCCAAAAAAACTTGTTTAAACAATTACCGACAAACTTTCCGAGAAGTACCCTGAGTGTTCATAATCAGGAAGCCTTTCTCGACATTTTTAGCCAAAATTACCCTCCAGACCTCTCAGTCCATACAAAAGTATTACTGGCGGCTAGATTACACTGGTTCATGCGAAAAATGTACCAGGAGAAATAGAGTTTGTTAGACCAATTGTAGGTCGCTGGAAAAGAAAATGACATTCATTTACTTTTCCAAAAAAAATTTCGAGATATTTGCAAAAAACGTATTTTTTCAGTTAGTGGCATAAGTATTGATAACGTTTGATCCATTCAACATAAACTGTGTTTCATTCAAAAGGTATGATCTTTCACTTTCCGACTATATACTTTCTATGAATGAGATGAGAATTTTTTGGGTTACAGGCGATGAAAGTGGAAAAAAGTGGATTTTCCGACCTTATTTGAAAATCACTCACTTTCAGAAGTTCCATTTTTTCGAATTTCATCGCCTATAACCCAATAAATTTTAATGCGATTGACAAAAACAGTATATTCGTCAGAAAGAAGAAGAATTGATCTTTCGAATGATATGCAGTTCATGTTAGTTGGATCAACCCTTCTCGCGATTTCTGCCAGTAACTGAAAAAAAGAGCCACAAACACGTTGTTTGCAAATATCTCGATAATGCTTCTTTGGAAAAATAAATGAGTGTCATTTTCTTTTTCTCCGATCCAAAATTAATCTGAAAAACACTTTTTCTTTCAGGTACACGCGATGAACCAAAAATTTGTAAACTAGTGTTATGAGCAGTTCACCTGAGGAAATAAGATCGAGACGATGTTATCTGATAATTGCTGTGGTTGGAGTAATTAGAATGAAAAACCCTCGGTCTGTTTGATCTTGCTTCCCCTGATGAAGCTGTGAAACTATAAGTGCGCTATTGTCTTGAAATAGTTGAGCTTCGCGCTGTTGGGTAGCGTGAGGTATGTGGTGCGTGACATCATGATTTATTTATTTACAACCGTCGAACTACAGAACTTTCCAAGGGTCGGCTCACATGCTCTGTAATACTGTAATAGAAGGAATAGAGTCATTTTTCATTTTTAATTTATTTCAACAAGTCCCCAGGGTTCGAATCTCAGTTTTGACTGCATTTGATTCCTTCTGTTGGAGAAAGTCCCATTGTTCTTGAAAGGGAAATTAATCATAGTTAGAAGAAGAATTAGAAATATTATGAGTACTTTTAATTACTGTAATTGTGTCGCAATTAATTTGTTACTTGCCACTGTTCTACTTAAATTTTCCTCCGGGGAAATAAAGTTAATATTTGCTCTAAATCTATTATTTGGATATTGACTTTACACCCATGTTCGCATTACATGAGAAGGTATCACAAATCGTCGCTGGTTCAGATCTTAGTTTTGACTGAATTTGATTTCTTCTGTTGGAAAAAGTCCTCTTGTGCTTGATAAGTAATTTAATCATAGTTAAAAGAATAACTAGAAATATTATAGATATTTAAAATTACTGTAATTATAACGCAATTAATATATCACTGGAACTGCGAGATTGAAATTTAACTATTGTTATAATGATGCACTTTCAGAGTATAAATATATAGCAATGAATTTTCTCAATTATATGGTGCTACTCGTATCCTGTAGTGCCAATTTCAATCACTTTTCAGTTATGCTTTCTTCATAATGGAAAATGATATAATATACGAGGTGTTGCTATTAAATAACCAGACTGATTTTTTCGCTGTTTGCTTGGGGCCTCGGTAACAATGAGTTGCGCCTGATATTGATCTGTGTTATTCCCTCCCTCTCCTATCCTCCAAATTTCATGTTTGTACGACCCTCAACACGACAGTGACCTTTGTTCGAAGTTGACCGTCTACCTGACCTCCGTCGAAATTGAGTTGAGTGTAAAAGTAGAACAGTGCGTCAATTTGAAGTTTCTTGTGAAACTTGGAAAATCCGCTACAGAAATGTACAATTTGTTAAGGGAAGTTTATGGTGATGAGTCTTGCACATGTATCTCGCACTCAAGTTTGTGATTGGTTTGAAAGATTTAAGGAGGAAAGGGGAGGGATTCGAGACGATCCGCGTCGGCCGTCCTCGCACATCAAGAACCGACGGTAACATTGAAAAAGTGAGTAAAATTATTCGAGCAAATCGATTCCTGAGCATTCGAGTTATTGCTAACTTAGTCGACATCTGAAAAGAAACTGTCAAACAAATTTTGAATGAGAATTTACACCGAAAAAAGTTTGTGATAAGATTGTGCAGAAATTGCTCACTCAAATTTTTTCATATAAACGATCAAAATTATTACTTTGTTTGCACTAATGAATAGAGCAAATCCAAGCTACCTAAGAACAATAGTTCTTTTCCAAAAACAATCACATATTGGAATCACAAATCGTTACGATAACTATTTCACGGGTTCATTTCCCAGTTTTGACTGCATTTGATTTCTTTTGTTAGAAAAAGTCCTTTTGCCCTCAAAAGGTAAATGAATTGTAGTTGACAGAACAATTAGAAATATTCTGAGTACTTCTTATAACTGTGATAATGATGCAATCAACTTATCACTAGAATAGCGAGATTAAGACGTAACTGTTGTTATAATGATACACTTTCCGAGTATGAATATATGACACGCCGGGAGCTAAAACGTCCAATTAATTTTGTTACGAGTTGAAATGTCAAAAAAATATTACAGCGCAAAAATTTTCCAAACAAAACTCACGGGCAAAAATGTCACAAAGGTTTTCAACTCGCAAAATTGTCAAAACAGAAAATCACGGGCATAAACGTCAAAATAATATTTGACTTTGTATAATAAGAAATGCCGATGTTTCTTCATGATTTCTAACCGTCATTCTTGATAGCTGTAATCAGAAATCGTTGCAATTTCAAAAATTCATCCGCTAAAAAAAACTTATCGCTCAAAACAAAAGAAAATTTTAGTCCAGGTTACCAATACAAAAAAATCATTGAAACTTGATGATTTTATATTACTACTTTTATTAATAATAATACTATTTTTTGACTTTTATCATTATCGTTTGACCATTTTTGTAAAGAAAATAATTTGTTTTCAAATGTGAAAAAATACAACATTTTTTCTAGATTTAAATTATGTGTAAAACCATTTTTCAACAAAAAAAAGATTGTGATGAAAGGAGGTGTTTCGGGTTTCAATCGTGTGCAAAACTACTATGCAAAACTACTACAAAAAAAAACTACGAAAAACCCGAAACACCTCCTTTCATCATAATGAATCATCGTGAAAGTATTAAATCTATTAAAAAAAAGATTGTACTATTAGGTTCGTACGAAATGTACTATTGACAAAATTCTTGCTTCAGACAGCAGTTTTTCATACAAGAAATTTCTGTCAAGAGTTTCATAACGACATTTTAGAAAAATTTGAATCATTCATTTTCATTTCAATATAATAGATATAAATAATGTAACTTCATTCTCAGATACTATCGTTTTATAACTGTTATATAATAGAAGTCTTCTCTTATAAGTTCATGAGAAATATTAATAGAGAAACTTTATTTACCTTTATTGTTCTTGTATCACTTTCGTTATTTTTTTCTTTTTTTCGGACTGTTTGACATGTTCACCAAATTTACTTTTCCAATAATGTTCCAACTTTGAATGAAAGAATCTATAAATGAATTATAAATGTATATTCCAAATTAATGATCTTTCTTTAGAACATCTTAAGTTTCAAAAACCAAATTCAGCAGTCGAAGTCTTCATATCCTTGTTCAATATTAAGTCATCTTGTTCATTGAAAGAAAAACTTTTCTTCGAGTAACATTCAATTTATTCACAGACATGAATGCCAAGTAACACGAACAATTTTATGAAAAATTCAAACTATTAACTATCTTTTCTACTCCAACAATAGCTCACCATGAAAAAAGTTCGGATTGAATATTTTAATTAGTCGTTATCGCTATCCCCACTAGCTAAATTATAATCTTGAGCTGAGTTGGTTGTTCTCAAATCTTATATTCTTACTTGGGATACTTGGGATCGATGTATTGAATCAATTGCATGAGATCGTTGTACTTTTGGACTGTGATGGTATTT
>JAUMHM010000085.1:29903486-29923505 GCA_032362435.1 Melikaiella ostensackeni
TTAAATTGTTCATCACCCTTCTTAGAATTTATTCATTTCAATTTAAGTTGAAAAAGTAATAACTTTGAAATCAATGATAAGTCATTTTCATACAGGGAAACAACTTCATGTTGTTTCAAGTAAAAAGACAATTGCAACAGGGTTGGAGAGGATAGAAGTGACTATTTACTTTTCATTCATTATGGTCGATTTGAAATATATCTGGTTAGTATAAATAATAAGGTTATTTAATTCATGTTGAATAACATTAAATATTATCAACTTTTCATTAGAAAGTGTAATTATTCAGGAAAAGTGTATTGTGTGACAAGTGCGGGAAGGGAAATATCTTCTCATATGTGTCATACACGGCATATTTTGCAAAAAGTGGAAGAAAATGTCGATATTCCGCGTCTGTAGAGCGTGCGCGAAGTGACAGATTCCTCTACTGTGAGATTAGTATGCAGGAATATTACGGCACGGCAAACTGTGCGGGAATACTATATTCCCGCAAGCTAATCTCACAGTAAAGGAATCTGTTACTTTGCGCACACTTTACAAACTTGAAGAGTCGCCATTTTTATGCATGTGTTCCGACAAAGTATATTGTGTTACAAGTGCGCAAAATAGGTGATTCCTTACAGCAATCATCTGTGCGCATGTGTATCTCACGCTATTTTTTCCAACAACCATCCGAGAAAATTGCAAGCTAAATTCTGATCCGAAACAGTGACAGTAAGAGCCCTGTAACATAACCTACAAACTCTGCCAGTAGGCAAAGTTCATTATCTCCCAAGTGCGCTTGCGCAACTTTACCCACAGGTATGCAAAATAACTATATTTCAAATTGCGCATGCGCCAATATTATTCTCGCATGGTTGACTGCAATGAGGTACTTCGCACATAGTTTAGAGGCGCATGAAGTCCAACTCTGGAGGTTCGTGTTGAAAAAAAATATATGTAAGTAAGAGTTGAAAGAAGAGAAAATTTAAAAATAAAGAAGCATAGTAGACAGACAAGTCAGTTGCGAACATGTTGCTGCAGGGTAGTTGGCGTCCATTTCTTTCCTTCTTTTAATCTTACTTTCCCGCAAACGAGCAGCCAGGCGTTAATTCAACGGCATTGATTGCCGCTCGAGTCCCCCACTACTTCTTTTTCACAACCCCTCCATTTCATGAATCTCCCTCTTCTCTTCACACTTTCTTTTTCCATCCTTTACCATAGAACCTCCTCCTCCCTTGGGCAACATTTTCGCATTCGCTCGTTATCGTTAAAGAACCTTAATACCATTTTTCGCCGTCAATTGATTTCAAACTCATTTCCTACTTTTGAATCTTTTGAGACTTTTAATTTTCAGATAAAAGAAATGAAGATTATTAAAGTGGAATTTCATTTGTGCATATTAATGAATAATGCTCCAATTATTAAAGCATAGATTGTGGTAAAAATTTAAGGGGTGGAAAAGTTGGAATCAGGAAAATGGGATGATTGTGCAGTATAATAACTGATAATAACAACAAGGACAATTATCTATAAATTTTGGTTCATTTATGCGCCTGTAAGCAACAAACTGTCCTCTCCCAAAAGGAGCACCTTAAGGTCTTCTTGTTTGATCTGATTCTATATCGAAACAACTTAGTTGTTTCTTTATTGATTCTGCAAACAGTTTTTCTTTTACCATTTCTCAAAATAGAAGAAGGTCATAGTCCTAAATAATAACACATTTCTTAAAATTGCTAACTTCCTCAAATTTGTATGCTATGTTTAAATAAAAATAGATACTAGGTCGTTTGAAAAGTTCCGCGCCTGACGACCGGATGGCGCCACTAGTATAAAATCTTTATCATTCTTGTGAAGGACTAACCTTAAAAACACTCAACCCAAACTTTCATTACAATCTGTCAAGTACTTTGTGTTTATCGTAATTATTGCGTCATCATGTCAGTGACTTTGTGTGTCAGTGTAAGTTTGATTGTACGAGCACAAATGACGAACCACGTTCAGGGAGGCCTTTAGACACGACTTCGACAAAAGTGATCAAAAACGTTGTCCGTTTAGTGACCGATGACCGTAAATTGAAGATGCATGAGATTTCTGAGATGGTAAACATTTCACCTGCTTGGGCACACAATATTTTGCATAATCATTCAAACATGCGAAAGCTATGTGCGCGATGGGTTGCCATTCGTGGTCAAGCGTAATCCGAAGGAGATCTTGCTTCGTTTTGTAACCGTTGACGAAACCTGGATCCAATACTATAGGCTCGAAACAAAGCAGCAGTCAAAGCAGCAGGTACTGCCTGATAAAAGTGCGCCAAAGAAGGCGCAGACTGTTTTGTCAGCTGGGAAGGTGATGGCCACAGCATTTTGGGATTCCCATGAAATTATCCTCATTGATTACTTGGAGAAGAGTAAAACCATAACAGGAACGTACTATGCATCATTATTGGACCGTTTGAGAACCGAGCTAAAAAGAAACGGGCACGATTGGCGCACAAAAATGTGCTGTTTCATCACGAGAGCGCACCGGCTCACACCTCCACAATCGCAATGGCCAAAATACACGAACTGGGCTCCGAATTGATTCCTCATCGACCCTATTCTCTAGACTTGGCTCCGTGCGACTTTTTTCTGTTCCCGAGCTTGAAGAGATGACTGACTGGCAAGAGATTTTACTCAAATGGAAAATCAAAATGAAAAAGAGGGAGAAAAAGAAAGTGTCAACCAAACAAACCTCTAGCTTTCTCTTTTTCCGTCTTTTTGCTTCTTCATAGAGGAAGCTATGTAATACATAGTAACAATTTCGAAAATTTCTAAATTCATTTAATTAAACGCTCCTCAATTAAAAAATGTCTAATACACTGTTCTAAGCAATTGTCCGGATGTGTGTGTGTGTGTGTGTGTGTGGATGTGAAACTTTTTTGTAAACCTCCTCTAATAATATAATATTATCAAATTTCATTGAAGCGTAAGAAAATTATGGTCATTTATAATAATTGAAAAATTTGTTTTTTACAGTAAAAATATTTTCATCAACATAATTCCAAATTGATGCAAGAATGGAAGATACTTTTTGATTCGAGACGAAGTGATTGAGCTATATTTTGAAATATTTACACATATAATATGAAAAAAAATATAAAATATTTTTAAGAAGATGCATAAATACATCTTTAAATTTTCCAGAACAAATCATAAATTTTCAAATAAAATAATCCTGATAGAGATTGTGATAGTATACTGATAGTTACAAATTTTTTTATACCTGAAAATAATAATCTATTTGACCCCTTCGTTGGCATTGACGCAATAGTGCGTCAATCTTTTTTTTCTCATTATATTTGTAATCGGCGCCCTCAAAAACCCCAGGGTACAAATTTTCAGGATGAAAAATTTTCCAAAATTTTCCTGCCATTTTGGGCACTTTTTGTCAAATTTTCTGTGCCAACGAAGGGGTTAATATCTATTTACTTATAAAATAAGAACTATTTCGCCAACCTCATTAAGCTGATTCTTATTAGATGTATATATATACCTGTATAACTGCAGCTTTTCGGTGAAAAAAGAACCCATGTATATTCTTCCCATACTTTCATAATACTCGTATTCTAGGAATAAAATTGAATATTTAGTTCAATGAAATTGTCTTCAAGATGTACCACGAGAAAATTTTTAGTAATATTCTGGATATTCTTAGGAATTTAACGAAAGGGAATCAAATAAGGTAATACTAATCAATTAAAAACTGAATCTGCCTTTATTGTATATGTATAAAAATTAATTTTAGAAAAAAGTTTTTTTCATATTTTTAAAATTAATTTTTAATTAAATAATTTTCTTAATTACATGTTTCGCAAACAGTCGGGAGGGGCCAAAAAACATTTGTATTTTTCTCAAAATATACATAGTATATGCATTCTTTTATTATGTAAAATTCAATACTTTATCAATAATTTTTTGCTAGATTATTATATTGAATTTTTTCTAATTTTATGATTTTTACAGATGTTCTTGATTTTGAATCTATTAAATAAATTTTTCAGTCTACTATATAGCTGGTGTTTCAAACATACTGTTGATATAATCATTATGTTATTCTGGTACTTATTATAAATAAAACAAGGTTGCTAGAAGGAAGTACATAAATTGAGGTGCAATAATTAATATAATTAAAATGTAATCCTGGTACTTATCTAAAAAAAAGTTTGCCAAAGATGGTACTTCATTAATAATTTATCGACTAGATTTTATTTTGAATTTTTCTAATTTTCCAATTTTTACAGATATTCTTTAGTATTCAATCTTTTCAATAATTTTTATGTCTTATATATAATAGGTTTTTGTGCTAATTCTGAAATTTCAATATATATATATATTTCAAATTCTCTGAATAATATTCTTGAAATCAGTGAAATTCTTCATAAATGTGTTTTTCACGATGGATAATTTGGACGATATACACTCATCTCGCGTAACTGTGCCGCCCGTTTATGTACCGGCTTCACTATTGTTAACGTTTGAAGGCTGAAAATATGAAAATAATTATAAAAACAAAATATTACTTCAAATTAATTACAAATCATTTTCAAATTCAAAAATAAGGGGCATGTGGATTGTTTTCCATTATGCAACTAACTTCACTCGTTGCAAATAACTTATGTATTACCGGATAATAAGATTATTCCATAAAACTTCTATTATTTTAAAGAATATTTTCAAGCTAGATTAACCATAAATTCGAAAAAAGGTAGTCAGGGACACGTTACCAGATGACATTTACTCATATTTAATTTCAATAAACCAAGGAAGGTAAAACTAATTGGAACATAGGATTTACTTGAAAAAAATAAGCTTACTAAAACCCTGCTTGATTAAAAAAATATATTCCTCAAAACCGTATATAATATTCCAGGGATATGATATTGCCATCTTTTTAATTTTTACCCAAAAATTGTTTTTATGTTTATTCAATCTTTCATTATTTATCCTTGCTTGAACATAATAAAATTGATAGTAAATAAACAAGGATCAAATAAACATGAAAAAATGTTTATATGAATGTATGTATGAAAAAAATATATATGGTACAAATGTATTCGAATCGAAAAAATTTACATCTGAAAGTCTAGGTACACTAAGTCTTAATGATTAGAAGAAAGAGTAAAGTATATAAAAAAGTCGCGAAAAAATTTTTCCTTCAAAATTCAATTTAACACACCAATCAATTTATTATACAAAATCAGGCAAATATAGTCTACACCATTTTTTTTGTAAGCACGAAAGCAAGACAGATATTGAGAGTCTGACCTTTGAACTTGATGAGGGAGTGCAAGATTTGATTCAATTGGATTAATTTTTTTTTAGGATTTTTTTTTCAGAAAAAGGAATTTTCAAACCCACAATACATTTTGCAAACTTGACGACTTTTGGTCCACCCTAATGTGTATAATATGTATAATCATAATCTTCGAATTTATTCATTCACTTTGTCTACAGAATAAATTTCAATTTTACATATTCAAAATTGAACAATTTTTAATTTTATATCTCCAAAATTAAACTATTCCAGAAAAGCAGTCACAATTACATCACTTCAAAGTATGAGAATAAACATTCGAAATTAATGAATTTTCAATTGTAAATCTATAAAATTAAATAAATTTCAATTTCACATCTTCAAAATTAATGTTATTCTTTCATTTTAATTCTTAAAAATTTAACTATTCCAAAAGAGCATTCAAAATTGCATGAATTCAAAACGCAAACATTCTAAATTAATGAGTCTTCGATTGTAAATCTTGAAAATTCAAGAATTTTCAATTGCAAATCTATACAATTAAATAAATTAAGCTTTCACATCTTCAAATTAATGAATCTTCACTTGATGATCATAAAAATTGATGAATTTTGAATTTCAAATCAATGAAATCGAATAAGTATTAATTTTACATCTTCAAAATTGGATAATTTCAAATTTCAAATCTTTAAGATTGAACAATTATAAAAAAAGCATTCACAATTTTATCACTTTTAACTATAAACATTACAAATTAATGAACCTTTAATAGTAAATATATAAAACTGAAGAACCTCCAACAGCAAATCTATAAAACTGAATGAATTTCTATTTCACATCTTCAAAATTGAATAATTTTCAATTTTCATTCTTCAAAACTAAACTTTTTCAAACCGAGTATTTCAATTTACATGATTTCAAATTTTAAACTATTTAAATGAATGAATATTTACTTGAAGATCATAGAAAAGGACGAATTTTACATTGAAAATCAATGAAATCGAATAAATATTAATTTTAAATCTTCAAAATTGAATAATTTTAAATTTTAAATCTTTAATATTGAACAATTCTAAAAAAAAGAATTCGCAATTTCATCACTTTGAACTTCAAACATTCCAAATTAATGAACCTTTAATAGTAAATATATAAAACTGAAGAACTTACAACAGCGAATCTATAAAACTGAATAAATTTCTATTTTACATCTTCAAAATTGAATAATTTTCAATTTTCATATTTCAAAATTGAACTATTCCAAACAAAGCATTGAAAATTACATGATTTCAAACTTTAAACAATTTAAATGAATGAATATTCACTTGAAGATAATAGAAAAGGATGAATTTCACATTGCAAATCAATAAAATCGAATAGATATTAATTTTAAATCTTCAAAATTGAATAATTTCAATTTTTGAATCTTTTAAATTGAACAATTCCAAAAAACGCTTTTACAATTACATCACTTTAAACTATAAATATTCCAGATTAATGAACCTTCGATAGTAAATCTTAAAAATAAAAGAATTTTTAATTCAAAACCTGTAAAATTAAATAATTTTGAATCTTGGAAATCGAATATCTTTCAATTTTGAGGCTTTGAAATTGAACTATTACAAAAAAAGCATTCAAAATTACATCATTTCAAATCACAAAACATTTGAATTGATGGATCTTCAATTGTAAATATTAAAAATTCAAGAATTTACAATTGCAAATCTATAAAATTGCATAAATCTCAATTTCACATCTTCAAATTTGTATAATACCAAATTTTAAATCTACAAAATTGAATAATTTTCCATTTTAAATATTAAAAATTGCATTATTTTCTATTTTACACATTAAGTATTGAAGAGTTTTTGATTGCAAATATTCAAAATTCAACTACATATTCCAGAAAAAAACTTTGAAAATTATATCGTTTTAAACTGTAAACATTTTAAATTGATCAATCTTCAATTGTAATTCATAAAAATTGATAAATTTCGAATCGCAAAGCTCCAAGATAGAAAGCCAATGCAGCTATTTTAATATTTATTTTAATTTAGGATTATGATTAATTATATTTTATAGTTATTTCATGTTTGAGCATATATTTCGATTTGATTATTAGGTGTTAAAAATGAGAGAATCAAATTTTTAGATGTTTTCAAAAGAACTTAAAAATTGTGTGGCTCCGAAGGTCAAAGTCATTCCATTTTGCTTCCTCATAGAGGAAGCTTTGAAATGGTAACAATTTTGAAAATGTTTAAATTCGTTTAATTGAACGTTCCTCGATTGAAAAATGTCTAATATAATGTTCTAAGCAATTTTCCGGATGCATGTGTGTGTTGTGTTGTGTGTGTGTGTATGTGTGGATGTCACATTTTCCTGTGCACACGATAACTTGAAGACAATTGCAGATAAATTAATGCAATTTGGAGGGCTTATTTTTACAACTAATATCTGAAAACTGACCGAAAGATTTCTGAAAATAATCATCACAATTTTTTTTAGCACTTCATAATATTTTTAAAATGTGTTTTTTATAGTAAAACTTCTTTCATTGACATAATTCAAAGTTGATGCAATGATGAAAAGACTCCTTGATTCGAGACGAATCGATTTACCTATAATATTAGTGCATTCTACTGGAGAGTAAGGAAGTTATGGTCATTTTGGTCATTCATAGTATTTGAAAAATCTGTTTTTATAGTATAACTTTTTTCATCAACATGGTTCAAAGTTGATTCAAAAACAGAAAAGACTCTTTGATTCGAGATGAATTGATTGACCTACTTGTATTTTTGTATTTCTACTTCCTCTATGAGGAAGCAAATATATTTGCTAATTGGTCATAATGACGAAGTAAAGTGCTCATTAAAAATGAGCATCATACAAATATAAATACAAAGTGAAAATACCCGAGATCGAATTCACAGCTATTCAAGTTTGTATCCGACTTGATCCAAAAACAAAATATTTTAGACAATTACTTGAAATATTTCAATTTCCCTTAATAATGAATACCAAAATAGAAACTACATTTGTTAAGGGGCATAACTGGACCATGACAAAAAGGAAAAAAATATATAAAAGATGAGTGACACTTTATTAAAGAATCGTATTTTTATAGTTCGGCTATAGTATAACGGAGCATTTGCTCGATGCAAACGATCGAGATAAATGGTTCAGGGTAGGATGTGGAGTCGAGAGGAGTAGAAGATCCTGCAGGGTGTAAGTAAGGGATGGCATGGCAGAGAGACAAAGAAGGGTAAAGAGAGAAAATGGGGGAAAAAGAGGACAGGGGTCGAGTGCGGGGGTCAATCTATAATAAAGCCAGCGCTATCTCGTCCGGCTAGTGCGAACGAACACCCTGAGCGTCGTAAAAAAAGGGGACGTTGCTTAAGAACGGATTACGAGGGAGAAATCGTAGGACCGATGGCCACCATTGATGCGGACTACAACCTGCGCTTTCAGGGACTCGATAGTCCCTCTTCAATATTCAGATCAATGAGATTGCATTTGTAGATCAGTGCCATAATAAAAAAATTTCCGCATCAACCCGCGTGGAAAAGTCGATTGGGGCCAGACTGGGTTCCGACTAGATTGTCCAATTAATTGTTGGGTCCCAGCTGGGAACCCCACTCAGTGCCCAACTGGGCTACTCTTTCGGTTGTAACGCTCAGACCAACCAATGCTCATATTGGGCAATTTCTTTCCTGCCCAATGACGGAAAAATTTTTTATTCTGAATAAAATTTTTAACTCAAATTGAGGAAATAAGATTCAGTTGAAAATTTTAATAGGTCTAAGATATGATAGTTTAAGAGCTCTTAGTTTTAATGTAATTTTTCTGTATATATGCGTATTGCGTATGATGTATCCTTCTATATGCTCCGGGCAAAGTTGTATCTTTTCGTTCTTTTTCACAACTGAGCTAAATCTTAAATAATGAGGATTCCCACGTCAAAATGAGGTGTCTTCGTACAGTGAATTCTAGTAAAACTGTCCATATTTTTATCCAATCTATAATTCACTTAAGGCACTGAAGGAATGTGGTCATCTATATCTTCATTTTCAAAATTCGCATTCATGACCATCTTGAAGAAAAAATTTCAATGTAAACATATGTAAAAGATTATTTTTGAATTGATATAATTATTATTATATTGTAAATTGTATCTACTCACTTTTTATTTCTCAGAATAACCGGTTGACACAAAATTACACAAGCCAAGCATAAAATGGCGCGTGCGACTGCTGACAGCTGACCGACTATAGAAACGTAGGGGGAAGATGAGTTTGCGCAGTGCATTTGAACTGGAACAGTCCATAGAAGTTTGGCGGGAACTTTAGAACACTAAAATATGACATCTTTTTTGTCAGTGTTGACTGAAATATAATGTTTGTGTTTTAGTGTTTCAGAGCACCTTTCCTACATTTCTATTCATGTTTGAGGTTATCAATTTTAATGTAGAATTATGTATCATATTATGCTTCTATATAATAACTATAATTAAATATTTTTCCCAATTAAATTTTGACTTTGCCCAATTTCATAAGTTCCCTAATTTTATTCAAGGAACACCTTTGATAAAAACAAACATTTCTATTTGTCTTTATAATTATTATTATTTTCCACTCGGTTTAGTTGGAAAACTATTTTTATTCTAGATAAAATCTTAAATATAGAGTATGATGATCCTGTCGTTATCCTAAAGTTTGGAAAAAGGCTCATGCCAGTTGAAGGGTGCTGACACCACCCGGAGTGTGATTAGTGATAGAGAATGGAGATGCGTCATTTTTTAGGTCGCAGAGCCTGCTCTCTTTCGATAAGGGTTTTACCTTTTCAGAGATGCCCCTATTTTGATAGAACGCCCTCCTCAAGACTTTAAAGGATTACGATTGGCTTGGCTACCATATCACTTGCTTTGCATACGTCCTGC
Organism: Melikaiella ostensackeni; assembly: GCA_032362435.1. Classification (NCBI taxonomy): domain Eukaryota; kingdom Metazoa; phylum Arthropoda; class Insecta; order Hymenoptera; family Cynipidae; genus Melikaiella; species Melikaiella ostensackeni. The sequence continues at coordinate 29,913,694 of JAUMHM010000085.1, forward strand.
GCATGTGCTTATTCCATTCATAATTCGTGACCCTCTTTGAAAGAGTAGCTCACCCTATCCTTTAAAATTTAAATACGGGGTATTGAAGGCTTTTCATTGGATGCTTGAACTCTTTATCTGCGCATGCTGTTTTAAGATCCATCCCCTTTGTCATGGAACTCAACTCCACATCTTTAAAATGATATCACAGACAATCCTGGGGTTTTACTTTCATCTTGAAGTTGGAGTAAAATGATTTCCAGCAGACTGATACTCAGATGATTGAAATGATACAGATTTTCAAAATTTTCAGATTGTGTCAAAATTATGATTGACAAGTGAACATTGACATTTGATAAATCATCGTTTCGATCATGAATCATAGATCTGCATGTCTCATTACGTCGTTATCATCAACTTATAACACTATCTACACATCTTCAGATAGAATTATCATCAATAATGAGTCAGCAGCATCATTCTTAACACATAATACCATTATCACATAATATCCTCATCAAACACATCTCGTCATCATATCACCATTAACTAAAAACACCATATACATAACACCATCTTCCGCCAATATCATTATCCATCATAGATCACCATCATCATATCCTCCCATCATCAAAACATAACACCATCCACACATCTTCAGATAGTATTATCATCAACAATAGGCTATCACTATCATCATCAGTCATAGATTTATCCTAGTCTATAATTCCATAGACATTTTAAGACTCAAAACAAAAAAATCCATCTTGCCCTTTTTAAAAAAGTTTTACCTCATAGCACCTTATGTTTTCACACAAATTTCTTCGTTCCGTTTGTTTAAAAAAAACGTTGGAAGTTGGACTAGTAGATTTTGTGATTCACTAGATTGGATCATTTAGATATTAAATGGAAGATTGAATTGAGCTGCAGGAGTTTTGATATCCCAGAATTTACTGTGAACTTCTATAGATCGAGTGCTTTCATAGCGTTTTAAAGATAGAAAATTTTAGTTAATATTTCTTGTTTTTGTGGATGTTGAATTATTATTAAAGGAAATTTATTCGAGTCTTATATTTATTAAGATAGTCAAGTATTAATTCCACGCAACGCTGATTGCCTTTACGAATGTTGCCATAGTTACGATTCCTGCCTGTGCCGAAGAAAGCTTGGGGTAAGGATAGGGGTGGTTAATGAAGCCAAATCCGTTTAGGATGAATACTGCGGGAGCGAGGGCAGAAAAGGGATGGTTCGTTAGATGGTTTGCATTGAAACGATAACGGTAGACCCCCAGCTGTAAAAACGGTTTTACCAAAAAATCTCAACCAAATCATTTGCACCATTTCTCTTTTAGGGACAGCTGATTTAAAATAAGTTTAGAAACATTGTCTTCTCTGTTTCAAATACGAAATTTAAAAGTAGGAGCAAAAGTAAAAGAGAAAATATCCCGTGTGGAAAATTCGACTCGGGCCCAACTGGGTTTCGACCAGATTGCCCAATTATTAGTTGGGCCTGTTCGTAACGCTCAGACCAACCAATGCCCAGATGAGGCAATTTCTTTTCCTGCCCATTTAAGGGAAAAAGATTTTAATCTAAATGAAAATTGTAATTTGAATTAAGAAATAAGATTCCGTTGCAAATTTTAAGAAGCTGTTATTAGTTTTAATAGAATTTCTCTGAATATATGCGTATTGCGCAGTGTTTTCTTTTATAGCCTCCGGGAAAACTTGTGCTTTATCATTCTTGTCCACAACCGAGTTAAATCTGAAATGATGAGGATTCACGCATTAAAATGAGGTGTCATCCTATAGTGAATTTCGGTAAACATTTCTATCTTCCTCTAGTCTGTTATTAACTTTAGGCCCTGAAGGAATTTGGTCATACATATCTTAATCTTCAAAATTTGCATTCACGTCCATCTTGGTGAACCAAATTTTGATGTTAACATACGTAAAAAATTATTTCTGAAATGATATACATATTCTTAGAAGTAAATTTTAACTACTTACTTTTCATTTCTTAGAATATCCGATTAACACAAAATTACACAGTAAATGCCAGTTAAAGAGCAGTAAAATGTTTATGAATTCAGCAGTTTGTAGAAATGTGTGATTGTTTGGATTATTATCTTTTTCTATTTTGAAAAATGAAATAATCTGAATAGATTGGTTCTTAATCAACTAACAAATTTCCTATATTTTTCTAACGAAGATGGTCCCAGGAAGTTGTAAATTTTCCAGAAGTATAGGCTCACTTTTGTAATGAAAAAAAAAAAAATTTGCACAGTTGAATATTCATTTTTTTGTTGTTGAAACTTAATCTTTCTAACCGCAAATTTAAGCATTTCAGTTGAAAATTTCTCATTCTAGTTGAAAATTAATCTTTTTTGGTTGAAAATGTTATTTTCTGGTTGAAAATTCAATTATTTTGTTACAAGTTTAACAATTATGCTAGAAAGTCATTGTGTATCGTTTAACAATTCAATTGTTTTGTAGATAATTCGCATTTTTGGCTTGAGAATTCAACTATGTGGTTGGAATTTGTTTTTTCTCCCAACGGGAAAATCTTTCTTGGTTAAATATTTAACTCTTTTGTTGAAAATTTGTCCTTTATTTTTCAAAATTTATTTCTTTTGGTAGAAATTTCATCTTTTTTAGTTGAAAATTGAACTATTGTGTTGAACATTCGTTTTTCTTCTTGTTGAAAATTCATTTCTTTCAACTGAAAATTTAATATTCCATTCATGCTCGAAAATTTACCTCTCTTAGTTGAAAAATCATGTATTTTGTTGAAAATTCGTGTTTTTCTCGTTTTTCCATTCGAATGCGAACTGAATTAATAGAATCCAATAGGAAAATCCAACTATTTTTGGTTGAAAGTTGATTCTCTGACTATTTTCTGTTGAAAAGTGTTAAAAATTCATTTTTTGTGGTTGAAACTCTTATTATTTGGTTAAAAATTTTATTATTTTGTTACAAAGTCATCCTATCTGGTTTAAAATTGATCTGTTTTGGTGTAGGATTCAATTACTTTGTTGAAAGTTCGACTCTTTTGGTTGAATCAAACTGTTTTTCATTTAAAATTACAATCGTTTTCAGTTAAATTATCCACTATTACCTTTTTCGTTGCAAATTCGTCTTTTTTAGTTGAAAATTCGTTTTTTGGGGGGGGGTGATTTTTTTTTTTTGACTGAAAATTTAACTATTCCACTTTTGGTTCAAAATTGATGCTTTTAATCAAAAAAATTTCTTTTTTGGCTGAAAATATAACCATTTAGTTGAAAGTTGAACTACTTTGCTGAAAAATCATTTATTAGATGAAGATTAGTCATTTTAGTTAAAAATTCATCTCTGGTTGGAAATGGAACTACTTCGTTGAAAATGCGCTCTCCTTTTTGTTGAAAAATAATTTTTTCAACTGAAAATGTAAGTATTCCATTTTTGGTTGAAAATTCATCTTTTTCTGATAAAAATTCATGTTGAATGCAAACTGAACTAATAAAGTAGAATAAGAAAATCCAACTATTTTTGTTTGAAAAGTCTACATTTATATTTTTTATTTAGAATTCCTTTTTTTTGGTTGAAAATTGAATGGCTTGGTTGAAAATTTAATGAATTTGTTAAAAGTAATCCTTTTTTGTTAAAAATTAATCTGTTTTAATTGAGGATCCAACTATTTTGTTGAAACACCATGTATTTTGTTGAAAATTCGTCTTTTTGGGTAGAAAATTAATCTCCTGGGCTTAAAATTCATTTCTTTGCTCGAAAGTGTAACTATTTTGTTGAAATTTTCATTTTTAGTTGAATATTCATTTTTTTTTCAAATCAAAATTTAACTATTTCATGTTCTGTTGAAAATACATCTTTTCTAGCTAAAAATTCGTCTTTTCTGGTAAAAAATTCTTCCTCTTTTGAGTGAGAATTTGTTAAAAGGTCATCATTTTTTTTTTTGAAATTCGTCTTTTTGGTCGAAGGTTTAACTGTATCGTTGAAAATTCGTCTTTTTGGGTTGCAAATTCAACTATTTTGGTAGAAAATTGAACTGTTTGATTGAAAATTAACTTTCTTGTTTAAAATTCATATTTTCGGGTTAAAAATTCCACTATTTTTTATTCAAATTTAAAATATTTTTCGGTCAAAAATTCAACTACTTAATTGAAAGCTGAACTCTTTTGTCAAGAAAATTTTTTTTTGTTGAAAAATTTATCTTATTTATCCAAAAATTTGACTATTTAGTTGCAATTTATGCATTTTGTTGAAAATTCTTCTTCTCTGTTAGAAAATTAACCTTCTTGGTTCAAAATTCATCTTTTTGGTTGAAAATTCAACTACTTGATTGAAAATTGAACTCCTTTGTTGGAAATTTATTTTTTGTTGTTGTAAGATTCATATTTTGGATTGAAAATTTATCTTTTTAGTTGAAAATTCAACTGTTCAAAACTCAATTTCAAATTTTCTGCTATTTTCAACACTTGAAAATTGAACTGTTTAAAATTAAAATTTTAATTTTTTTTTACTTTTAATAGTTGAACTTACAACAGTTGAAAATTCAAGAAAAACGTGAATTTTGGTCTGAAAATTTATTTCTTTTGGTTAAAAATCCTATTATTTGGTTGAGAATTTAATTATTTTGTTCAATATTCAACAATTCCGTTACAAGGTCATCATTTTTTGTTTGAAATTCGTCTTTTTGGTCGGAAGTTCAACTGTATCGTTGAAAATTCGTCTTTTTGGGTTGCAAATTCAACTATTTTGGCAGAAAATTGAACTATTAGATTGAAAATTAACTTTTTTGTTGAAAATTCATATTTTCGGGTTGAAAATATCACTTTTTTGGTTGAATTTCGTCTCTTTGTTTCAAAACTTTATCTCTTTTTGTAGACATTTCTTCTTACCATATTTTTTGGTTAAAAATTCAACTGTGTTGCTGAATATTAATCTGTTTTGGTTGAGGATTCAACTATTTTGTTCAAAATACGTCCTTTTGAATTGAATTAATTTGAATTCAACTATTTCTTATTGGAAATTAAAATCTTTTCTGGTCGGAAACTCAACTACTTAATTGAAAGTAGAAGTGTTCCGTCAAATTTTTTTCGCTAGAAAATTAATCTTATTTATTCAAAAATTGAACTATTTGGTTGTAATTTATGCATTTTGTTGAAGATTCGTCTTTTCTGTTAGGAAATTAATCTTCTTGGTTGAAAATTCATCTTTTTGGTTGAAAATTCAACTACTTGATTGAAAATTGAACTCCTATGTAAAAAATTCATTTTTTTTAAGATTCATAGTTTTAGTTGAAAATTTACTTTTTTAGTTGAAAATTCAATTTCAAATTTCCTTCGATTCTCAACACTTGAAAACTGAACTGTTTAAAATTGAAATTTTAATTTTCTTTGACTTTTAATAGTTGAAATTTCAACAGTTGAAAATTCAAGATAAACGTGAATTTTTGTTTGAAGATTGATCTCTTTTGGTTAAGAATCCTATTATTTGGTTGAGAATTTAATCATTTTGTTCAAAATTCAACAATTTTATTACAAGGTCATCATTTTTGGTTTGGAATTCGACTTTTTGGTATATAGTTTAACTGTATCGTTGATAAGTCGTCTTTTTGGGTTGAAAATTCATATTTTCGTCTGGAAAATTCCACTCTTTTGAATAAATTTCGTCTCTTTGGTTTAAAACTTCATCTCCTTTTGTAGAAATTTCTTCTGACCATATTTTTTGGTTAAATATTCAACAGTGTCGAATTCAACTATTTTTCATTAAAAATTAAAGACTTTTCTGGTAGATAATTAATCTTCTGATTGAAAATTCATCTTTTTGGTTGAAAATTTTTTTTTTATTTGAAAATTCTACTATTTGGGTGAGAATTCAGGTATTTTGTTGAAAAATTGTCTTTTCTGGTAGAAAAACATTATATTTACATAATTTTACATAAGAATTTAATAAATAAGCATTTCAATCTTTTGAACAATTTTTTTTCCACAAAGTCGATTTTTTCGAAAACGTGTCGCCATTGGCATATAATGTTTTGACAAATTAATAGTCATCCAACAGACTTTCAGCACGAAATTGATGAAATTTACAAAAAAATTACAACCCTCATCATTTCCTTGTGAAACTTAAATTTGAATTCAAAAACTAAAATTATTGGAAATTGAAATAGGATTTAAAAAAATTGAAATTTGGATATCTTCTTTTGTGAAACAGTGTTAATTTTTATTTAAAAATAATTCAGATTTGAAAATTATTACGACCAATTTATTGATGAAAATAAATAGTTATAATAAAAAGTAATAGCTGATTTCAACATAATGATCTCTTTACCGTAAACAGATCCATGGGTCTTAAAATAAAAAAAATTCAATATTTTTTGTTTATTTCCTCTCTTTCTGGTACTTGGTTTAGCCTATTTTTCGGAGATAAAGAAATCGAGCAGCCAGCAGTTTGCGTGTCTAATTTGGGGCTACTATAGGGTAGCACATCAATTTCGACGAGTGCCCCAGAGGCATTGCTGATAACTCAAAGATTGCGTGAGTTCGTGAGCAAAAGGTCCAGCATTCTCTGCCAGGGGATGAAGCAGGGACACAAACGTGCTTACGCATAACTGAACGTTATTCTCCTATCTAATCTTCTCAGCCTGTAATTATCACAGAATGTTTATTCTATATTTAATTAAATTCATTCTTGATTATTTGTTTTTTTTTATCTTTAGTTTTCCTTCATTCATAATGAGTTTACATGACTTCCGTTTTTCACAATTTACCACTATATACTGTATTTTATATTATCCTATCCTTACTCGTTACAATTGAGGGTCCGGATCAAAGAATGGGTCACCCGCTCGAAGACGCGGAAAAGTATTGTCCGAACGTCCCGTGATATCCAAATTTTAAAGTTCAAAAAATTAAATTTGAAAAAACATGGACTTGTAGAGAAGGAGAAAAAGGAACTTTTTTTTATTTGAAGTTTTTTCGTCCGATGGATATTTTTAATAATAAAAATGAAAAAGTGAGAAAAAATTTTCCCAAATTCATTTTTTTTTTAAAACATAAATCGTCAAAACTCAGCCAAATATCATTGAAACTGTTTGAAATTTGATATACACACGTAGTATACCCTATCAATGCTTAAAAAGGGTGAAAACAATGAAAACTTCCTATTGTTTAATAATAATCAATTGCAAATTGAGACCGATCGATAAGCACGTTTTTCTAGTTCCGACGAAGAAAAGTATCGAGGAAACTTCAGATTTGAAATAACTTCCAGTGAGGCATTTGTTCCTCGCTAATAAAGTAAGATTTCTGGAAATTTTGAGATTGATTCATTCAAAATTGACGGAAATATCCATCATGTAAGAAAGCACGCGTCGCCGTCTATGATTGAAAGCGCTTCTCAGCGTTCGCCTGTACTCTCGCCGGTACTCGCTCATAAAAGACGCGACTTTTCAATGATATTTGAATATTTAAAACCTGCCTCTTGCCCCCAATTGATAGAAAATCGACTGCTTTATATGTTTTTGACTTTTCTTTGTTCTCAGTGAGTTAGAATTTAATTAAAAAGCGGGAAATTTTTCGTTCGCTATTTTTTCACCCTCTACTTCGTTTTTTCTTCACAGAAATAAAGAATGTAAGCAAAGCGTCTAGTGCCTTTGTTTTGAAATTTTCGATATAAAAAGACCTGGATGTCTAAAATTTTTTGGACTGTGCAGTTCATTCTCTGATTTATTAGAGCAAATTTAATAAATATTTTTTGTCCTATTATACTGTAAGACATTATGGATGGACATTTTTAGTTATTTTTATGTTCGTGAAATATGTCAGAATTTCAAGTAGGCCGAAAAAGAAAGAAAGTGGAAGAAAAATGTGACAAAAGATTGCAGGTAGAAGGTAGTAGAAGAATATCTTAATTTTATTTAAAAAATTTGAATTGTATAATTTTTAGAATTTTGTACTGAAAAATTATTCAAAAAAATCTAAAATTTTTGTTGGGCATGTAAATTAAAGTTCATTAAAGGACCGCTCACGTACGGGGGGGAGGGGGGGAGGGAATACCTTTTTTCGACAAAAATCGCCTGACCGTACAATTCTCAAGGGATTTTGATGTTTTTGTTTAGAAATGACCGAAAGTCTCCCGGATATAACAAATAACTTCAGAAATTTCACTTCGACTAAAGAAAAATTGGTTATATAATAAAAAAATTTAAACTGGTTTTTGTCTAACTTTTTGGTGATGCCATTTCTCTTGAAACTTTGAAATTCATTGAAACAGGCCATAAATCAATCTAATAACTAATTTAAGAAAATTTCCAGCGGGCTACAGTAAGAATAAAAATTGTTTCCAATGTTATAAATAAATGAGTGAGCAAGAGTCATTTTTTCGTGATTCGCAATGATTATGGCTACTTTAAATCCATAACTTTTGTATGAGATGTGGCAGATAATAATTTGCGATTACAATATGTTAAGAATAGCTGCTATTTGGCAATTATTCAAACAATTTTTGTAAAGAAATGCACATTTCGACCATTTTTTCGTGAATAGGTTTAATTTTTCTTTTTGCGGAATGAAATAGAAATGTCTTGCTGAAGACTCCTTGCTGTCATATTTTTCATAGTGTTAACAAATTTTAATTACGTAAAAAAGAATTTTGAACAAATGCACATTTTGATCACTTTCTGATGAATAGGGTTCATTTTTTTGCCAAATCAACTAGAAACGTCTGGCCAAACACTCTTTGCTGTCAGTATGTCAGTACATTTCGAGCTGATTCCACAAAGCCAATCAAGCCTATTCATGAAAGAATGGTCAAAATGTGCATTTGTTCATAACAAAGAAAAGTCAAAACACATAAAGCAGTTGATTCTCTATTAATTGGGGGGAAGGGTCAGGATTTCAAATGTTTAGTAATTGAAAAGTCGCGTCCTTTATAGGCGAGTACCGGCGAGAGTACAGGCGAACGATGAGAAGCACTTCCAATCATAGACAGCGACGCGTGCTTTTTTACATAATGAATATTTCCTTCAATTTTCAATGAATCAATCTCAAAATCTCCAGAAATCTTTTAATAGTGAGGAACAAATGCCTCACTGCAAGTTTCTTCAACTCTGAAGTTTCCTCGATACTTTTCTCCGTAGAAACTAAAAACACGTGCTTATCGATCGGTCTCAATTCTCAATTAATTATTATTAAACAATAGGAAGTTTTCATTGTTTTCATTATTTGTAGGCATTGCTAGGGTATCCTACGTGTGCATACCAAATTTCAAACATTTTCAATAATATTTGGCTGAGTTTTGACGATTTATGTTTTAAAAAATAATTAAATTTGGGGAAATTCTTTTCTCACTTTTTCATTTTTATTATTTGAAATATTGATCGGACTGAAAAACTTGAAATAGAAAAAAGTTTCGTTTTGTCCTTCTCTACAAGTCCATGTTAATTCAAATTAAATTTTTCCAATTTAAAAATTTGGATATTACGAGACGCTTGGACAATACTTTTCCGCGTTTTCGAGCGCGCGACCCATTCTTTGATCCGGATCTTCAATTATTTACACAAATTCTTATACACTCAACTCTCGATATACCGCGCCTCGTCTTACTGCGTCCTCAGAATTCTGCCAGCTCGCACTCGTGGACGAGGGAGTCCGGGGGACAGGGGAAGACGCGCGGCGTCCTTGAGGCGTTCAGACAATTCCGTACCGACAAAGCGGGCAGCTGGCACACTCACGTACTTGTTTCGCGTTTATTTTTAAGCACACGCGGAAAATCCTCTTTTTATTAATTAGTCTTCATTATTGAAAAAGGTCCATCCTTTATGATAACAAGAATCTA
>JAUMHM010000085.1:29937759-29958145 GCA_032362435.1 Melikaiella ostensackeni
TCTCTGAGTGTAGTTGTGTTCGAATGTCAAAAAAATTATCTACAAATTATACAACATTATACAACATTTTTTTCAGTGACCTATTCGTCACCTATTTTCGAAAAAAGATTCACCTATTCACCTTTTTCAACTCCAATAGGCACTGTGATGATTGCGATATGTTTATAAATATAAAATTTTGATTAAATTATATAAAGTTGTTAAATATGTGAAGTATTTGTATTATTTGATATGCTGAGACTTTGAAAAATATTCAAACTGAAATTTAAAAATTTATAAAAATATGAAAATTAGAACTGGGTAAGAACCGAAAATGAAATTATAAATTTATTTCTATGCTACATAATGGAAAATTTACTCGAAATTATAGAAGCACGCAGACATTATTTACAACATATTAGGGAAGTGAAGGCATCTTCATTTAAATTGTCTGTGTTTCAGAGCGGAAAAACAAAATGATCCTCATCCAGTTGTCATTCCCATAATTCAAAAATTAATATTTTTGAGAGAAACGAGAAATAGTTTTGACATACTATATTCAAATTACTTGAAATTTTCAAAAACAGTATTCCGAAAAATTGGATCTCATCCAGTCATCATTCTCATGTCCTGATTTGCACAGTGAATATATATTTCTTATACATTATACATTAACATAATAAACTAAATGAATAAAATTACCACCAATAGACTGATAACAATTATGTGTAAAGATATTATATTTTTTTAAATGTGCGAATAGAATATTTCGGGTAAGAAACTTCATTGTTGGAAGCAGTGGAACGTGCAATTGTTGAAAAAATTTCAAATGTCGATATTATTGACAGAGTTGCTACTCATAATTTATTGTTTAAAAAGAGTTGCTTCCTTAACAAACATTTAGACTTTGTAAAGTTCATCATATTTCTGTTTCTATATCCTTGCCAAAATATGTTTTAAGGGGCAATTTCCAGTTTTATTTAATCAGGAGGCGGGGGGCCGGTCTAGTGTATTTTTCCCGGGCCGCTTTTCGATCCCAACCTGCCCCTGAGTAGAACTGTTAATTGTAAATATTTTCACAGCCATGCTAACTTCACTTTTGAATTACCTAGAACTGACGTGTGCAACACAAATAAGAATTACACAGTGTTTCATTTTTTGGTTTTATTGGAAATTTATTTGCAAAGTGAAATAAAATATGTTTCCAGTTTGCGGGCATTCCTATTGCCTGTGAGATAGGAATTTTGGCATATATTCACAAAAATTCAAAAGATTAGAACAAATTGAAACTGAAGCTGAATATGTAGAAATTATTCTCAATGCTCGTTCTTCTTCATTCACAATGACAAAGGTGACAAGGCTTAGGATGAATCTTCAACAAAAAAAAAACTTTTTTAACAAAGTAGTTCAAACTAAAACCCAAAAGGATTTTCATTTTAAATCAAATACAGTTGAACTCAACCAAAAAAGACAAATTTTCAACAAAATAGGTAAATTTGAAACCAGAAAAATGAATTTTCAACCAAAAAGATAATCTTTTACCAAAAAAAGACGAATTTTGAACAAAATACATGAATTTTTCTTCAATTGAAAAAAAAAATTTCGACGAAAAAAGATAAATTCTTAACAAAAAATGTAATGGTTGATATTTCATCCAAGAAATATTTTTATTTTGAATCAAAAACAGTCACATTCAACCAAAAAACAATTTTTTAGGCAAATAGTTGAATTTGCAGTCAAGACAGAAAAAAATCAACCAGATTGTTGAAGTTTCAAGCCAAAAAGGCGAATTTTCAAGAAAGAGGTGGATTTTAAACCAAATAATATATATATATATATATAATAATAATAATAATAATAATAAAATGGAATAGGTAAATTTTTAATTAAGAAAATTAATCTTTAACGGAAAAAGATGAATCCTTAACGAAAAATATAATAATTGATATTCCAACGAAAAAACAGTTAAATTTTGAATCAAATATAGTTATATTCAACCAAACACAGAATTTTTATCAAAATAGTTTAAAAATAATATATTTTCAGCCAAGAAGATAATTTTTTACCAAAAAAAGACGAATTTTTAACAAGATATATGAATTTTTTTAACTGAAAAAAGATAAATTCTCAACAAAAATTGTAATGATTGATATTTCAACTAGAAAATATTTTTATTTTGAATGAAAAACAGTTACATTCAATCAAAAAACAATTTTTTAACCAAATAGTCGAATTTTGCAGTCAAGACAGAAAAAAAAATCAACCAGATTGTTGAAGTTCCAAGCCAAAAGAGCGGATTTTTAATAAAGAAGTTGATTTTCAACCAAATAATGAAATTTCTATCCAAAAAAGTACAATTATCAATGAAAAATGTGATATTTTGAATTACAGCCAAAAAGGACGAATTTTTAATAAAATAGTTAAATTTGGAACCAAAGAGATAGATTTTCAACCAAGAAAATATTTTTTCTTTCAAAAAAGACGAATTTAAACAAAATACATAAATTTTCAACCAAAAAAGATCAATTATCAACCAAAAACGTGATCGTTAAATTTTAAATTGAAAACATTAATTTTTAACAAAAAAAGATGAATCCTCAACGGAAAATATAGCAGTTGATATTTAGGAAAAAAACAATTTACTTTTGAATCAAAAATAGTTATATCAAACTAAAAACAGAATTTTCATCAAAATAGTTGAATTTCCAGTCAAGAAGATAATTTGTTTACCGAAAGAAGACGAATTTCTACCAAAATACATGCATTTTTTTTCAATTGAGAAAAAAAATTTCAACGAAAAAAGATAAATTCTAAGCGAAAATATAATGGTTGATATTTCAACCAAAAAAGTATTTTTATTTTAAATCAAAAACAGTTACATTCAACCAAAAAACAATTTTTGAACAAAATAGTTGAATTTGCAGTCAAGACAGAAAAAAATCGACCAGATTGTTGAAGTTTTAAGCCAAAAAGGCAAATTTCATACAAAAAAGTTGATTTTCAACCAAATAATAAAATGTCTGTTCAAAAAAGTTTAATTCTCAATGAAAAATGTAATATTTTAAATTTCAACCAAAAAATACGAATTTTCAACAAAATAGTTCAACTTGCAAAAATAGTTATATTCAACCAAAAAAATCATTTTCATCAAAATAGTTGAATTTTCAGTCGAGAGAGAAATAAAATCAACCAAATTGTTAAAATTTCAAGCCAAATAGGCGAATTGGAAAAATTAGTTTCCAACGAAGAAAAGATGAATCCTCAACTAAAAATGTAATAGTTCATATGGTATTTTTTAACCCGGAGAAAAAATTTAATCAAAAACAGTTTAATTCAACCAAAAAACTAATTTTCAACAAAACAGTTGAATTTACAACCGAATGAAATGATTTTCTTTCAAAATCGTTCGATTTCGACCAAAATAATTAAATTTTCTATCAAATAATAAAATTTCCAATCAAAAAAGATGAATTTTCAACTAAAATAATAAATAAAACAGCTGGGACAGTTAAAGTTCCGGTTTAAAAAATTCATTATCAACCAATGAGAAATGAATATTGAACTCTGAAATTATTTAAAAAATTTTTTAAAAGTGTTTTTGTAGATTTTAGAAAATTTTGAATCCCAGGGTGGACGAAAAATTTCCACTTTTCTATATTGGGCTATAAATCTCTATGGCTATGTGCCACCACAATTTGAATAGTGAAAATGAAAAAATAGTTAAAAAAGCAATAAAATTGATTTATTTTCGTAAAACAGACTTGTGAACTAGATTTCGAAAGTAACGATTTTTCTAGTTACTATTACTGAAAAGAATGTAACTAGTTACGAATTCGTTTCTTACTTACAAAAGTAATTTCGTTACCACTATCATGACCAAAAAAAAAGTAACTAGTTACAGTAACCAGGTAAAAGGAACTTGTTACTTGCCATCACTGGTAATTAGTCTACGGATTATTGGATTAGTTAAATAAGTAAAATGAAAAAAATGAAATGAATATCTACCTAACCCTATTATATTTCAAACATAATTTTCATCCACACAACCTATTACTGTTATTCATGAACTGAATTTTCTGATCACTCAGTACATAAATGTTTAACTTTGGGAACGTCCATTAATTACGTAAGAATAATTTTTTAAATTTTATACCCCCTTCCCCCTATTGTAAGGATTCGTAAGATCCTTGTGACACCCCTCCTCCTTCTCACGTAAGATTTTATATGCTTACTAAATAATTAACAATATAGCATTTATTTTTATTGTGAATGAGATTCTAAAAAATTTGAAAGATTTTCAGTGATCTAAAAGGATTTCAACAGATTTCAAAGCATTTTAAGGTATTTTAAAACACTACAAAGTTTTTGAAAAATTACAAAATTTATACGGAATATGACGAGATTTCCGAAGCTTTTTAGGGATCGCATGAGGTTTAAGGGATTAGACAAGCTTTAAAGTGTTTCAAACGATTCCAAAGGTTTACGAGAGGTTTCACATATTTCAAATGATTTAAAAAGGTTTTAAGAGTTTGAAGAAATTACCCAGTACAATTTCAAAGAAAATCTCAATTTTCCACGAATTTTTAGATATATGAGGGAATTTTGATCGGGATTGAAAGGTTTGCAAAGATTTCAAAGGATTTTATGAGATTTCGATGATTTAACGGGATTTTGAAGGATTTCAAGAGATTTCAAACGATTTCAAAGTATATCCACGGATTTAAGAGGATTTCGTAAGATTTCGAAAGATTTATCGGAATTCCAAAGGATTTCCGAATATTATAAAGGATCATAAGGGATTGCAAGGAATTTTTAATATCCTTTGAACGATTTCAATGGATTTTAAAATAGGTATTTTAAGGGATTTTGAGAGATTCGGAAAGATTACCTTACGAAAAAATATTATAGGAAGTTGAGTATAGAACTAGAATGATTTTTCTACAATGAATTTCTTATAATTTTCTCGCGATTCTAAAGAAATTATTTCGGAAAATCATTATAAGAAAATCAGTATAGAAATGAATGTTAAAATATGGAAAAAATAGAGATATTACAAACGAATTATTTATTCATCGGATCATTTCAAATTACTTCAAGTGATATCACGAGATTCCACAGATTTCAAGGGATATGAGGTGATTAAAAGAATTTCAAGGAATTTTAAAGATTTTATGTTATTTTGAAAGATTGTAATGAATTTCAAGAGATTTACAAAATTTTAAGGGAAGTCGAAAGACTTTCACGGATTTTAAGGCTTTTCGAAGGATTTTACGAGATTTCAAAAGATTCTAAGGTATTTCAATAGATTTCAAAGAATTCTAAGACATTTTAGAAATTTCAAGGGAATACGAAGATTTTTTGTAGGACTTCCGAAGATTTTAAGGGATTTCCAGAGAACAAAATTCTAGAGAATAAAATTTCAAGAAATTTCTAACGATTCCAAAAATTCCAAGGGATTTTAAGAGATCTCAACTATAATTTCTAGAGAATTTTAGGAAATGAATTAAATTTTCAATCGAGAGATTTCTACAGATTTTCGTCATTTAAAAAATTTTTAAGATTTCAAGTTATTTTAGAAGATTCCAAAGAATTTCAAGAGATTTTAAAAATTTCAAGGTATGACAAAGAATTTGGTAAGATTTCCAAAGATTTCAACGGATTTTAAAGAATTTTACAAAATTTAAGGGATTGTATAGGAACTCCAAATATTTTAAATATTTTATGAAATTTTACAAATTTCAAGGGATTCCATCGAATTTCTAGAGAACGTTAGGGAATAAATTGAATATTTTATTTTATTTTCTAGAGATTTTAAATTATTTCTACAGATATCTAACTAATTTAATGATTTCGATGATTGAAAATGGAATCAAAATGGATTTAAAGATTTCAAGCAATTTCTACCGACTTTAACAGATTTCAAGAGATTCCAAAAAATTTATATGGATTTCAATTAAATTTCAAGTGATTTTAAAGATATCAAGGGACAGATTTTTGGTGTATAAAATTGAAATATAATTCAATTTTTCAATGACTTGTTCTGAAATAGATTCATTTTCAAGGCGTGAATTAAAGTAAAGATTAATTTCTATACACATGTAAAAACATAGAGGTCCTAATGCTTTTTCGGAATTGTTAAATTTTGTAGGTTTGCAATTTGAAGTTAATAGTTCAATATGAAGTACATATCAGTATTAAATTATTAGCTTGGAATGTTTCATTTAAATAACTAAAAATGTTCACTCTCACGCGTTTCCATTTTCAAAATTCACTGAAATTATTATTAGACAAAGTCTGTAGGACAGAAAACGGAAATTGTTCAATTTTATGACTTCCACTTTAGAAGTATAAAATTTTGTAATTTTTTAATGTTAGAGGCTATTAACCAAAAATTGTTAATTGAAATTGAGTTCAATTTGAAATGATTAACTTTTGAAGCACTTAAAATTTTACAATTTCGGAATACAGACATATGACAGACATATTTACAGACATAATTTTACATAATTTACTTTTTCTTCTGTTAATTAATACTTTCAGTGTGCACTTAGAAAAAAGATTCTTTGAATCAAAGAAAAATATTCATTGGCTCTCAGTCAAAGGAAAGTTTCTCAGATGCAAAGAAATTTCTTTTTATTAAAAAATAAATAGTTTTTTGTTCGTTTTGATTTTTTTTGTTTTTTTTCTGAATATAAGAAATAATTTTAACAGTCAAAACAGGTCTCAATTAGCATATATAAAAAAATAATTAAAAAGAGGAAACTTACGTAAGAAATGCTTTGGACTCTTTCCCCTCTAAGAGAATTCATAAGATTTTCCGTACCCCCTCCCCCCAAAAAAAGCCTCAAGTAATTAATTGACGCTCCCTCTTAAAATTTCTTGCCATAAAGGAAAATTTTACTTTTATAAACAATCAATAATATTCCCGCAACCCGTTAATAATACCTCTTGAAATAAATATCGCCCAGAAATATTGTTGCCTAATGATTTCTCATCACGTACTAGTTTGAAGACGCACGAAATCGCGGATCAGAATTTTAATCTTCTTCATTATACAGGGTTGCCATTTGAGAAAGTGGGAAGCTGAAACTTTTTGAACCGCACGAAAAGCAATGAGTAAGTAAAATTTAATAAGAAGTTGAATTAATTTCAAGGAAATTGAATTGACGTGTATCAGTGAAATTTAAAAAAATAAGTAAAATTAGGCGGCAGGCGCCTACAAAGAAGGGTTACGTAGCCTATGAAGTCATTAATAAACTCGCTCAAATCTCCCCTCCACCTCTCCTACCAGTACTTCCTCTCATTCTCCCTGCTCTCATTTTGCCTCATCTCGCTACCCCTCCTCGCCCTCTCCACATTCCCCCCTCCCATTACTTCCTCCTCATTTTCCTTCATTTCCCCTCTCTACTCCTTATTTCCCTTCATTTCCCCTCACTTCCCCTTAATACTCCTCACTTTCTTTCATCGCCATTTTCTCACTTCCCCTCACTTCTTTACACTCCCCCTCACATTCCCTTACTTACCCCTACTATCCCTCATTTCCTATCGTTTTACCTCACTTCCAATCATCCCCCTCGTTTCCCCCTTACTTACCGCACCCACCCCTTACTCCTCCTCATACCCTTTCTTCGTCGCCCTTCGTTAACCCTTACTTCCCCTTTTTTATACGACGGACGGACACCCGACCGAAACCATAGTGGTTTCTGCCCGAGGCTTCGAAACCCTGAAAATTACATTTCAAAAAAGATTTAAATAGTAAATTTACAGTTTTAAAATGTTAACCTAAATATATATGATTAAGTTTGTTTTATTTTCAGAAGAAAATTCTAATTTTCTCGCAACGAGTTCGGAATCACCGTTTACAGCGTTTATGCGCAAATTGGCTATCTCATTCGTGAACATTTTTCGCTGCGTGCTCGCGATCCCTAGAGTTATTATTCTACGCAAGTAGCCTCGCATAGGCCAATGGAACATAGAATCGCTTGGACACATAGCCATCCAAGAAAGTTACGAGCCTGATGTCACGCCGGACGCTCGTAATGTCAACCAGGAACTCACCCACCTTCCTGCATCCACCCCCACTCACACTATCCCATTTTATGTTTTTCCTTCTGCATCACCCTCTCCCTTTTTTTTCTTTCTTCCAGAGCAAAATTACTCATAATATCTTCCAGCAGAGAAGGCACGCCCGTTGCTGTCACTATTCTGTAATCCCGTAGAGAAATGATCTCTTTATTATCTATCAGAAGATATCCACTAAGCCCTTTCTTTATTTAATTTCGAACCTTTACATTATTTGGTTTGAAGGTATAGTCGCATTCATTCTTTAATTACGCTATCAATATTATTTCATCTTTATTTAGATTTCAATTATCTTCTCAATTTTATTTGTTGTCCTCTTCTCTCCACTATTAGGTTACTCCTATTTTTCGTAGCCTATTAACATGTTAATAAATTCTTTCGAATCTCCCCCCTCTCCCACGCCGCACTAGAAACCATTTCTTCTCCCCCCATCCCCCTCCTATAGTTTTCCCACCCCCTCCCCTCATCCCGTTCTCCTCATTTTCCCTCATTTCCCACACTTCGCCTCATTTCACCTCACTTACCCTTACTTCACCTCATTTCCCCTCATTTCCAACCCTTACATACCCCCATTTTCCCTCATCTCCTCTCCTTACTGACTCTCATTTCTCCATACTTCCCTTCACTTATCCTCATTTCTCCTTATTTCCCTTACTTCTCCTCATTTCCCCTTACTTCCATTAATTTCTCCTCACTTTCACCTATTTCCCCTGCCCGCCTCAACCCCTTATTCCAACCCACTCCTCTTAACTCCTCTCTCTTCTCCTCATTTCCTCCTATTTCCTCTCATTTCTTCTCATCTTCACTTCCCTCACATTCCCTTACTTCCCCTTGCTTCCCTCATTTTCTCTCATACCTCCCCTGACTTAACCTCATTTCCCATCACTTTTCCTCACTTCTCCCTATTTCCCCTCATTTCCTATCCATCACTCTCCTCCCCTCACTACCCTTCCCCTTCCCTAAATTCCTCTTCCCCATTCATCCTCATTTTCCCGCGCATCCTTTCACTTCCCCTTTTTCATATCGGGCGGACACCCGACCGACATCATAGTCGTTTCTGCCCGAGGCTACGAAATCCTAAAAATATGTTGACATCTGATCTTTGACATATCATCTCTGACCTATGACCATTGCTGGAAGTGAGCTATTTCTACGGGAAAATCCGTAATAGTAGACAATTCGTTTAATTTGCATAAAGAGAGCATTTATTCTTTCCAATTTATCATGCACATATCATTATGGTAAAATGTATTATTGCTCCTAAAAAATTGTTCGGAAATCAATTAAAATAATTCCAAATATGAAGTGTACAGTAAATTTTCATAAAGCGCCTCGTGCTCGGGACCGGGATACTCAGAAAGCGCCCGCTTGGTTAAGACACGCCCCTGGGGCTTGGCGGGAAAGAAATCCGAGACGCATTGATAAATTTCAGTAAGCACCTTGAGCGTGACACTAGTGCCACGCTCAAGGCGCTTCCTGATTTTAGAGCTAATGGAAAGGAGAGGCGCTTCGCGAAAAAGGAATTTATTGATGGAGGCCCTTTGTGAGAGTCTACTGTACTATAAAGGTCTGTTTAATTCAGTTGAGCAATCGCTAGCTCCACAGAGTAGAGAATATAGAAACTAGAGAAAGATAGAAAAACTAGAAAAGATCTCTGAGTCGCATCGGTGGATTATTCGAATATCATCTCGCGCGAATGATTCAGTAAGCGCCTTGAGCGTGGCACAAGTGCCACGCATTTAGAGCTAGTGGTAAGGGTAGGTGCTTTTCGAAAAAGGCATTTATTGATGGAGGCGCTTTGTGAGTGTCTACTGTACTATAAATGTCCATTTAATTTAGTTGAGCAATCGCCAGCTCCACAGAGTAGAGAATATTGGAACTAGAGAAGGATGGAAAAGCTAGGAAAGATCTCTGAGACGCATTGGCTAATTATTTGAATATCATCTCACGCACGTGCACTTAGATGCGCATGCGCGAGAAGATATCCACTCGAATGAGTCAGTGAGAGCTTCACGCGTGCCATTAGTGTCACGCTCTAGGCACTTACTGAATTTAAAGCTAGTGAAAAGGAGAGGTGCTTTGTGAAAAAGGCATTTATTGATTGAGGCTCTTTGTGAGAGTCTAATGAGGATCCGTTTAATTCAGTTGAGCAGTCGCTAGCTCCACAGAGTAGACAATATAAAAACTTGAGAAAGAAAGAAAAACTAGGAAAGATCTCTGCGAAGCATTGGCGAATTATTTGAATGTCATCTCGCGCACGTGCACCTACATGCACATGCGCGAGATGATATCGGGTCGAATGATTCAGTGAGAGCCTTAAAAGTGGCACTAGTGTCACGCTCAAGGCACTTACTGAATTTAAAGCTAGTAAAAAGGAGAGGTGCTTTGTGAAAGGGCATTTATTGATTGAGGCGCTTTGTGAGAGTCTACTGAAGATCCGTTTAATTCAGTTGAGTAATCGCTAGCTCGGCAGAGTGGAGAATATAGAAACTAGAGAAGGATAGAAAAACTAGGAAATGATTCAGTAAGTGCCTTGAGCGTGGCACTAGTGCCACGTATTTAGAGCTAGTGGTAAGGGTAGGTGATTTGCGAAGAAGGCATTTATTGATGGAGGCGCTTTGTGAGAGTCTACTGTACTATAAACGTCCGTTTAATTCAGTTGAGCAATCGTTAGCTCCATAGAGTAGAGAGTATAGAAACAAGAGAAGAATAGAAAAACTAGGAAAGATCTCTGAGACGCATTGGCGAATTATTTGAATATCATCCCTTCTTCTTCTATTAGATCAGGCAATGGCTGAAATATCATCTCGCGCACGTGCACCAAGATGCGCATGCGCGAGATGATATTCGCGCGAATGATTCAGTAAGCGCCTTGAGCGCGGCACAAGTGCCACGCATTTTGAGCTAGTAATAACGGGAGGTGCTTCGCGAAAAAGGCATTTATTGATGGAGGCGCTTTGTGAGTGTCTACTGTACGATAAAGGTCCGTTTAATTCAGTTGAGCAATCGCCAGCTCCACAGAGTAGAGAATATAGGAACTAGAGAAAGATAGTAAAACTTGGAAGGATCTCTTAGACGCATTGACAGATTATTTGAATATGGTATCATCTCGCGCACTTGAGCGTGGCACTAGTGCCACGCTCAAGGCCCTTACTGAATTTAGAGCTAGTGGAAAGGAGAAATGCTTTGCGAAAAAGGCATTCATTGACAGAGGCGCTTTGTGAAAGTCTACTAAAGATCCGTTTAATTCAGTTGAGCAGTCGCTAGCTCCACAGAGTAGAGAATATAGAAATTACGGGTTAAAAGTCGTGCTAGAGTTCGCGTTTCATTTGACGTCTTTCCAACTCGCTACAAATGCCACGAACGTCGTGCTGTATAAACTGTTCAGCTAATTTAGACCGACTGTTCCGTGAAATTACTGGGGGTCGTTGGTAATGAGAGGGTGAATGGTGAGGGTAAGCAATCCATCCCTTGAACGGTGGTCAGCTAATCCCTAAAACTGCTCGTTAACAAATTGAATGCGCCCCATCTCGTGCGAAATCAAGACTACTGCGACCAAAAAGTCAGTCCATTTTTCACTCTCCCACATCAAGTATTAGATAAGACAAATCACAGAACACCCTTAAGCTTAAAACTGAATATTTGTTTAATAATATATTCTAAGAATTATTATAATTGACTAGCAGTAAATGCACGCGCGCGACGTGTGCTTTCACGTCCCTAGTTTTCATTTCCTAACATTAGAAATATAATGAATTTGAAAATCCATTATTAAACCAATTTCTAACTTTTGAGAGCTTGAAAAAATCTTGAAACAATAAATAATAATAAATAATATCGAATTAGAAATACTTGAAATTTAAAGACAATATATTGAACGATTTTAAATTGAAAACGTTCCAAATCAAACAATTCTAGATCGGGTAAAACTTTGAAGAAGGACATTATTTCGAATAAAATGAATAGGGAATGAAGTTGTGTCATTTCTAAATAAAAGCGTTAAAATTGGATAATTTGTAACTGAAAGTGTTTGAGAATGAAAAA
Source organism: Melikaiella ostensackeni (assembly GCA_032362435.1). Taxonomy (NCBI): domain Eukaryota; kingdom Metazoa; phylum Arthropoda; class Insecta; order Hymenoptera; family Cynipidae; genus Melikaiella; species Melikaiella ostensackeni. The sequence goes on from JAUMHM010000085.1 coordinate 29,949,865, forward strand.
CGTTGATCAGAAACTCTTAAAATTGAAAAATTTTAGACTAAAATTTCGAAAATAGGACAGTTTCAAAACGTGCTAAATAGAATAATTTCAGAATAGAATTTTGAAAATTGGATCATTCAAATTCAATGAAATTGAAATTGAATCAATGAATATATTGAATATTGAGTATTGAACATTGAATATTTAATATAAATAATTTTCAATTCCAAGCGATTAAAATTTGACAATTTGAAATTGGAATCTAAATCAAATAATTTCAAAGGCAAAGCTTCTCGAATTGTCAGTATGAAATTTCGTGCAATTCCTTATACTGCAATCTGCATGCAATACCGTGGGATCTCATGCAATCTCATGCAACCTTTTAGAATCCCTTGTAATCCCCCGTTACGAAAAAATATTATAGACAATTCTGAATTGATCTATAATGATTTTCCGGTAAAGAATTTCTTATAATTTTTCGTATTTCTACAAAAATTATTATGGAAAATAATTATAAGAAATCAATATATGAAAATCAGTATGAAAACAAATAATCTCCAAATATTAAAAGGGTTGATGCGAAAAATAGAGAAACTACAAATGAATGATTTATTTATCCACCTAACGTAGATTTTCAAATTATTTCAAGGAATTTCATAGGATTCCAGAGATTTCAAGAAATTTTACAGAATTCCAAAAGATATGTGAGATTTCAAATACATTAATGGATTTTAACGAATTTCAAGGAATTTCAAGGAATTCCAGATAATTTCGACGGGTTTTGAGCGAATTCAATTTTAAGGGATTCTAAAGGCTTTCAATGGATTTCGAGGGACTTCAAAAAAATTTGTAGGACTTCCAAAGCTTTTAAAAGTTTTCTAGAGAAATTTGGAAAATAAATAAAATTAAATTTTAAGGCATTCCCAGAAATGCCAAAGATTTCATCAATTCTAAGGTATTTCAATAAATTTTACAGGATTTCAAGAATTTTATTTAACCTTCAAGGATTTCAAAGGAATTTAAAGATTTCTAGGAATTTAAAAGCTTTTTGAGAGAACTTTAATGCATGTTTAAGCTAAGAATGTTTAATAAATGTTTAAGTTAATTTATATTTAAGATATTTAAAATGATTTAAACTTATTTCAATAGATTTTAACGATTTCCAAAGATTTTAAGGAATTTCAAGGGATTCCAAATGATTCCAAATGATTTCAATAGGTTTCATAAATTTCATGGTATTTCATAGAATTTAGAATATGTGATTTGAAAATAATTGCACGGATTTCAATGAATTTCCTAACATTTCGGAAGATTTTAAGGGATTTTAGACGATTTCATAGATTTCCAAACTTCTCCGGGGTTTTTAAGGATTTCAATGGATTTCGAGGGACTTCAAAGAATTTTTGCAGGATTTTCAAAGATTTTAAGACATTTCTAGAGAACTTTCAAAACTAGATATAATGAAATTTTAAGCGGTTTCTAGCGAATTTCACAAGACTCAAAGGATTTTATTGAATCTCCAAGAATTTTAAGAGATTTTGAGGATTTTAAAGAATTTGAACGGTTTTTTCAGAGAACTTTAATGAATAAGTTCAATATAATTCATATTCAAGGGACTTCAAATTATTTATACCTTATATAATGGATTTTAGCTACTTCCAAAGATTTCAAGAAATTTTAAGGGATTGCAAAAGATTTCAAGAGATGTCAAAAATTTTATAGTATTTCATATAATTCAGGATTTTAAATCCTAATATTTGAGATTTTTAAATATTTCCACGGATTCCAACGAATTTTGTAAGATATCGAAAGACTTCAAGGGATTTGAAGGGATACCAAAGGATTTCAAGAATATCAAGGTATTTCAAAGAGTTTTATAGGTTTTCCAAAGATTTCAAGAGATTTCTGGAGAAATTTGGAAAATAAATTAAATTTTAAGGAATTCTTAGCGATTCCAAATATTCCAAGGGATTTTAAGGTATTTCAAGGAATTTCACAAGTTTTAAAACACAGACAAGCACAAAATCCGAAAATTTCTCCTCCCCCTCTCGGTCAATTTTTATCCAATCGGAAAAATTCTTTTCCTGTGAAGCACTACCTAGTAGGACTACATTTTGCCCAAGTTTGACTTCAATCAGTGAATGTCATTTTCCAGGGTGGGTACACTTGAGAAAAAATGTTCCATTCATGCAATCTTTGCACTCCAATACAATTTTACAATCTAGTTTACACCATAATTCCGATTAATTAACCCCACGGTTGTAATTTAAGCTTTTGCAGCAAGATAAATGGCCAAACTTTTTCTTTTAAAACAGATGTATTTGGTAAAATCAACACTAATTGGAGAGAAAATAATCTAGGAAATCATTTAGCTGACCAGTAATATTTATTGTATATAGTGTATAGTATATATACAATAATATTATATAGTATACTCTATAATTATCCCCCACCTCGGTTAATTGTTATCCAATCATGAAACTTTTTCTTCCTGTATAGTATCACCTACTAGGGCTACACTTTGCCCAAGTTTATGTTCGATCAGTGAATGCCATTTTTCAGAGTGGGTACAATTGTGAAAAGCTGTTCCATATATACAATGTTTTGCAACCCTTTGCGATCTTAAAATCTGCTTTACACCATAAATCCGATCGATTAACCCCTCGGTTGTAACTTAAGCTATCGTAGCAGGATAAACGGCCAAACTTGTTCTTTTAAAACAGATGTATTAGATAAAAGGCAACGCTAATTTGAGAGAAAATATTCTAGCAAATCATTTAGCTGACCAGTAATATTTATAGTGTATAGTATATAGAATATTTATAGTGATGTTATATAGTATACTATACAATTATCCCTCACCTCGGTTAATTTTTATCCAATCATAGTACTTTTTTTCCTGTACAGCATTACCTAGTAAGACTACACTTTATCCAAGTTTAAGTTCGATCAGTGAATGTCATTTTTTAGGGTGGGAACACTTGGTAAAAAATGCTCCATATATGCAATATTTTGCAACCCTATGCAATCTCACAATCTGGTTTACACCATAAGACCGATTAATCAAGCCCTCGGTTGTATCTCAACCTATTGCAGCAAGATGAATGGCCAAACTTGTTCTTTCAAAACAGATGTATTAGATAAAAAGCAACATTAATTTGAGAGAAAATATTCTAGGAAGTCATTTAGCTGACCAGTAATATTTATAGTATATAGTATATAGTATATTTATAGTAAAGTTATATAGTATATTATATAGTTATCCCCCGCCTCAGACCATTTTTATTCAACCATGAAACTTTTTTCTCCTGTATAGCATTACTTAGTAGAACTACACTTTATCCAAGTTTGAGTTCGATCAGTGAATGCCATTTTTCAGGGTGGGTAAACTTGTTAAAAAATGCTCCATAAATGCAATATTTTGCAACCCTATGCAGTCTTGCAATCTAGTTTACACCATAAATCCGATTAATCAACCCCACGGTTGTAACTTCAGCTATTGCTGTGAGATAAATGGCCAAACTTTTTCTTTTAAAACATATGTATTAGATAGAAAGCAACATTAATTCGAGAGAAAATATTCGAAGAAATCATTCAGCTGACCAGTAATATTTATAGTATATAACATATAATATATTTATAGTAATATTGCATCGCCTACTATATAATTATTTCCCATCGCGGTCGATTTTATCCAATCATAATACTTTTCTCCTATATAGTATCATCTGGTAGGACTACACTTTGCCCAAGTTTGAGTTCGATCAGTGAGTGTCATTTTTCAGGGTAGGTATACTTGTGAAAAACTGCTCCATGTGTGCAATATTTTGTAACCATATGCCATCTTACAAACTAGTTTACACATAGCAGGATAAATGGCCAAACTTGTTCTTTTAAAACAGATGTATTAGATAAAAAGCAACGTTAATTTGAGAGAAAATTTCCGAAAAATTCGTTTAGCTGACTTGTTATATTTATAGTATATAGTATATAGTATATTAATAATAATCTTATACAGTATACTATATAATTATCGTCCAACTCGATCAATTTTCATCCAGTCATAACACTTTTTTTCCTGTATGCTATCACCTAGTAGGACTACACTTTGCTCAAGTTTGAGTTCGATCAGTGAATGTATTTTTTTAGGGTGGGTACACTTGTAAAAAACTGCTTCATATATCCATCTTTTGCGACCCTATGCAATTTTGCAATTTACTTTACACCATAAATCCGACTAATTAATCCCTCGGCTGTAACTTGAGCTATTGCAGAATAAATGGCCACACATGTTCTTCTAAAATAGATGTATTACATAAAAAGCAAAACATTAATTTGAGAGAAAATATTCTAGAAACTCATTTAGCTGACCAGTAATATCGAAATAGAATAAGAATTCTAAGAGTACAATTAGAACGATTGGAAACGCAAGGGGTGCTTTTTGTTTGCTCATTATCGAACCCTCTGTCGCAAATTCCGTCTGCTTTCCAAGCGACGTGCTCGAGATGTGGAAAGAAAGGTCCAGATCGAGAAGGTTGGAAGGAAAAGAGAACACTTCTCCTCGTTACAACCAGTAAGAAGAACAATACACCAGACTCAAAGCAACACTAAATTACATTTCGAGTCTGGAATCAAACGAATATAGTTGACTGCTTCTAAAAACGAGGGCTTGAGATCTGTTCGCTCGTAGAAATAGGAGGAGTTTCAGTAACCACCCCACGTTAGAGAGATTAACTTCCAATATCATTATTACCAAAAATGATAGAAACCAAATTTTATTAAATGGAATAGCTTCTTCGTTGTGTTATAATTGAGATGGGTTCAATCGAAACCAATTCTTTTCTTGATAAATCAAGTTTAAAGCTTTAATTTCTTTTTCTATTATTTCTTTTCTTTTCGCCCTTCATTTGAATTTTCTTTGTTGTTATTTCATATTATTCATGATAAGTTTCAAAAATAGATAAAGAATTTGATTTCAATTTGCCGAAAAATACAGGAAAAGAAGATAACCTGGTAATATGCATAAATTTCTTGATGTAATAAATCCATTTTAATTTTGTGATAAACAATGATAATAAATAAAATGAAATTATTTTTGTGGATAGGATATCCAATTATCCACGTGGATGATCTCCACTACGTGAAACTATTTTTATTTTTATTTTATGACTGTTGGTCTTTAAGCTGCTACAGCAATTAATTCGTCTAATTATTGTGACAACCTGAGTCAAAATTTTAGCCCTATATTAGACCTCTAAATGTAGGACTTAATAGCTTTTAGGAGGGAGTGTAGAGTGCTTATTTTTATTGGATTAAGGCCCTCTTTTAGTCCTCCCAAGTGTCACATAAGTCCATTTTTCTTACTTTTAAGGCTAAAAGAGGGCTTAATTTAAAACCTCTTTTAGACCTCGTATGTTCTCCTGGACAAAATTTGTTCTGAAGCAAATACACTGGAACCTCGATTTATGTGCCCTCCATTTACTGCCTTCCATTTTAAACGAGAATCTAGACGGTCCCCAAACGGTTGAAGTAAGTAAGCAGACAAACAAATATTTTAACGTTTAACAACAAAATTTGTTCCTCATTTCAGCTAAATATTTAGTTTAACTTTGTCTCAGACAAATGTATAGTATATCATTCATCAATAAGAACATGTTTTTTTAGGTTATGTTTGGGCTTCTGATAATTTTTCAAAGATAAGCTTTATTAACCCTTACGAAAAAGTATTATAGGAAAATTATTATAGGCCCATAATGATTTTCCTATAATTTTTTCAATAATTATAGAAACCGATTCTTTCATCTTTAGAACCGGTTGAAAATTCAATTACTTGCTCAAAAATTCATTTATTTAGCTATAAATTAACTTTTTTGTTGTCATTGTTACATCCTTTGTTGGATCTCCATTATATTACATTTCGAAATTTATCGCACATCCTATTAAAGCAACCTTAGGAAACACACAATTTCATGTCAAGGACAGTTGGAATTTGGTAAATAAGATATCTAAATTCAAGGTTCCAGATGGATATGAATTTTTTGACTTGATGTTGTATCTCTTTTTACAAACATTCTACATGAACTTGTACTTGACGCTGTCAAGATTAGATGGAACAAAATAAAACTTCACACCAAGTTACCTTTTGAATTTTTTATCAAGTTTTTAAAATTTTGTCTATAAAATGCCTATTGTGTGTTCCAGAATAAATATTACAAACAGATCTTTGGAGCATCCATGGGGTCACCCATTTCAGAGTCAGTATCTGAACTTGTAATGGAAGAATTGAAACAGACAATTCCTAACAAGAATCCACAGTTTATGATGAAAGGAGGTGTTTCGGGTTTCAATCTGAGTTCAATCTTCTTAAATTCTGAGTTTCAAAGGTCTTTTTAATACTAATCATGACAGATCAAAATTCACTTTGGAATATGAACATGAGAAGAAAATTAATTTTTTGGATGTACAACTTATTAACAATAATGGTCATATTTATACCAACTGGTTTCGTAAAAACACATGGTCAGGTAGATACACAAATTTTAAATCTATTACATATCCACCTTATAAAACTAGTATTGTAAAAAAACTTAGTACACCGAGCGATCAAGCTTGCACATACATCTTTTCACCAAGATAACTTAAAAATTGTCATAAACAAACTTAAAATCAATGATTTCCCTATCAGAGTTATCAATAAATTAATCAATATTCGTATTGAAAAATTACTTTCCCATGATAACAACATTAACAAAACGAACAACAGAGAAGTAGACATGGATAGATCAATAGTCTTACCTTACAATACACAACCTTCCAGAATTTTGTGAAAACCATATAACAAACCCAACATCAAAATCATTTTTAAACTTATCAAAGATTCATTTAATCTTATTAAACATCAAAAAGACCGCATTCATGAAAATAAGGAAACTAACATGGTCGTTGTTGTCGATATTGGGCATAGACTGTAACAAATTTTATATTGGTCAAACAAAACGATACACACAACAAAGAATAAATTAACACAAAAGGTCATATGATAAGACGAAAACCAACACTTCTAAGCATTCAACCATTTACCAACACAACTTCGATTTTTAAAATGTAACTATATTAGCTAAATAAACACACTATTGCAAACGAATCTTCATGGAAATGTTTCACATTGTAAAAAATACAAATAATATTAACTTTAGAAACGATATTGATAGTATGAGTGCTATATATAATATCCTCGTCCATACAACTAACTAATTTTATAATTATTAGATATTTTTAATAGAATAATAATAATTTTGTATAATTCTCACATTAACGTGATAGTATGAGTATATTCTGTATTGCTCTCCTTTTAACATCTTTACTTATTTGAATATAAGTGAGACACTACATGATTACTACGTCATCCACTATCGACGCAATGCTATTGTATTTCGACTTATGTAAAGAAACCTTGACGTTTTACGCATTACCTGTACATTGATAAACCTTTATTCCGTCTACGTGACGACATGAATACATACACGAAAATAACATCTCTCGTGTTTCTTAACCATTTTTAATTATGTATGTCCTGTAGACGGAAATAAAATGATTAATTTATATCTTTAACACATAGTCTAAAATTATACTTATAGAAATTCGTTTCTTATCTCACTGGAGTTTTTAACATAGATATAATAATACTTTTCACAACTAAAGGTAATATGTTACAATATTAGCAACTATCCATTTATAACTCTTGATTTAATTTGTACAAATTCTTACAATTACTGTCAAACAGGTCGAATGTATAGTATCTATATTGTTCTACTGATGAAGACTGTCGAAGAACGGTCGAAACGTCTAACTAAACTGTAAGATCTTACGGTAAGTTTATTTTTTGGTAAAAATATGGATCAGCAATCAGCAACATTGAATAATTGGGTCAGTAATCAGCAGCATTGAATAATTTCAAACCCGAATTTCACTTAAGGTGTTCAATGTCAATAAAAAAGCAAAACCCACTATTTTGTGATACTGAAAGGAAAAATATCATTAATTATGAGTTTCTATCGTTATTTGGAAGTAAATTGAACTAATATGATCATTAAAAATTAAAAAATACTTATTACTAACTTATTACATTATTTTTACTTTTTCCTTTTTACTTTTTACTTTATTATCAGTTCTCATTTTCAGCAAGAGCATAACATAATGTGTTGCTTAACGTCTTATCTTGTAGGTATACCACCTTGATCAAAAATTTTTAGGACTTTATTTTTAAAATCAAAAATACAAGTTTATTCATCATAATCGATAT
>JAUMHM010000085.1:29969107-29987002 GCA_032362435.1 Melikaiella ostensackeni
CTTTTTTTTTTTTTTTGAACACCCCTAATGTTGATCTTCTTCTTTCACGTCTGAGAATATACTAATATTGGTGAAAAAATAGAAGAATAAAAACCCGTTTTTTAACCAATATAAGAAAATATAAGAAAAATGAATGATTTAATACCTTTTTTTCTGTCTTTTCTGTTCTTTACTTCTCTGACATCTTTCTGTCATAATAATGTATACTATTCAATAGTAGGACTATATTTTAACATATTTAAATTAATTCAAATAGTGAAATTATCACGAAGACGTAAATAATATGATTGAATTATTTACAAGTCAGGATTGAATGCTTTGGGGTTTTTTTATATTCTTTTTGTTGTCAGAGAAGTGAGAAACAGGAAAAAAAGAGAAAAGCTATAAATCTTTTATTTTTCATTTTTCTAAAAAACATCTGTACATGTTTTTGGTAAAAACTGAGTAAAAAAATGAATCTTTTTTTAGTTTGTTGAACATTTTTCGTCAGTTTTAGTGGAAATACGTAGTCTTTTGAAATTCATTTCTTCATTATTATCATTCAGGACACGTTAGTAATAATGCAGGCTACAAATTCTAGCAGACAAGAATCATCCAAATTTATAAATTCATGAAGTATGAAACAAATTTTGTGTTTTTTGCCGCCTAAAATTTAAATCTTCTTGCGATACCTCAATTTTTTTTTATTGGTATTAAATTTTTAGGATAACCTACTTGTAGCACACATAAGCCTTAAGGTCCCGAGGCTTTTTGAAATTCAAGAGATTTCCTTTTTCGGCCCACCCTAATGTATAAACTATTGAATAAGATATATCTTCGATCTCACATATCACAGTTAAATCCTTAAGTTAATGATAAAATGATAGACGTATCAACAGTATTGAGACTGAGCGGTAGTATACTTGAGAAATTATAAAGCACTCGATCAAATAACCAATTGAAAAAATCCATACCGATTCAATTTAAAACCCGAATCAACCCCTCACATCTCAACCCAAACTCGAATCGTATTTACAATAACCGATGAATCTTTCAATAAACAAACCGCCTTTGAAACCGCAGTTCAAACAAGTATAACAGTTTCAGTCCAATTGTAGAAAATCCACCAGGAATTGACTAAGAGTATTGATACAAAGCGTCTTCCGGAAGCCAGGAGGATTGAAGGAGATACAGTTTAAAGAGTTGGGTGGTCCCACGGCTCATCCCGTGGGAGAGCGTCGAGGACCTGGCCAAATATTTGGTTAGTCTTTGATGGGCTCGATCCCGGGAAAAGAAGAGGCAAAGTGGGAGGAGGGTAGTTTAATAGTGAGAGGAAAAGAAAGCCGAAAGGGAAAAGAGGGACAGCATGATAGAAAGAAAGTCGCGAAGTAAGAAGTCCTCCAAGAAGTTGGAGGCTCGTGCTCGCGTGCTCCCATCGAAGGATGAAACGACGGACAAACGGACAAACGAATGAGCCGTTAGACCGAGAGAATTTCGAGCATTTTTATTAGTTTCAGAGCTTAGCTCTCTTTTCGGTAACCTCTGGCTCGTAGGAACCCGATCAGAAGAACAAAAAAAAATCCAGGGAAATACTACGATCCTCTGAACCCGCTTATTGAAATTGACCGACCATACCAGAGCCAATAGTAAAACGGAAAAGGCTCTGGGAACATGCACAAGTTTCACCAATCGTGAAAAATCATGAAATAAAGTTCGACTTTAACATTTTAATATGGCAAATATCTTTTAGATCAAAGACTTGTAGGACACCGCAGTTGACATACTGTTTACCTGAAGTTGACTGACTATACCAGAACCAATGGCAAAAGGGACAAAGCTCTAGAAACAGCCACGAGTTTTACCAATCGTTAAGAATCACTTAATAAAGTTTGACTTTAACATTCATATATGGCATATATCTCTTAGATCGAAGACTTGTAGGACACCACAGTTGACGTGCTGTTTACTTAAAATTGACCGACCGTAACGGAACCAATGGCAAAATGGACATGGCTCTAGAAATAAGCACAAGTTTCACCCATCGTGAAAAATCATAAAATTAAATTCATCTTTAACATTTAAATATGGCAAATATCTTTTAGATTAAAGATTTGTAAGACACGGCAGTTGACGTGCTCTTTACTTAAAATTGACTGACCGTAACAGAACCAATGGCAGAAGAGACAAGGCTCTAGAAATATGCATAAGTTTCACCAATCTTGAAAAATCGTGACATAAAATTAAATTTTGACATTTGAATGTAGCAAATATCTTTTAGGTCCAAGTTGACGGAGCTGACATGCTGTTTACTTGAAATTAAATAACTATACCAGAACCAATGCTAAAAGGGAAAAGGCTCTAGAAATACGCACAAGTTTGAACAATCGTGAAACATCGTGAATCAAAGTTTCATTGAATTTGATTCTAGCAAATATCTTCTAAAGCAAAGGTTTGTAGTACACCGTAGGTGATATGCTGTTTACCTGAAATTGACCGATCCTATCAGAACCAATGGCAAAAGAGACAAGGCTCTAAATACGCACACGGTTGACCAATCGTGAAAAATCGTGGATTAAAGTTCCATTTTGACATTTGGATATAGCAAATACCTTTAAAAAAAAAAAGAACATTTGTAGTGCAGCGCAGTTGACATGCTGTTTACTTGAAATCTGACCGACTATACCAGAACCAGTGGCAAGAGGCGAACCAGTTGACAGGGCTCTAGAAATACGCACAAGTTTCACCGATCATGAAAATCGTGGATCAAAGTTCCATTTTGATATTTGAATAGAGCAAATATCTTTCAAAGAAAACATTTATAGGGCAAAGCAATTAACATGCTGTTTACTTGAAATTGACCGATCATGACAGAACCAATGGCAGAAGGGATAAGGCTCTAGAAATGCGCACAAGTTTCACCAATCGTGAAACATCGTGAATCAAAGTTCCATTTGACATTTGATTATAGCAAATTTCTTTTAAAGCAAAGATTTGAAGGACACCGCACTTAACATGTTGTTTACTTGAAATTAAACAACCATACCAGAACCAATGGTTAAAGGGAAAGGCTCTAGAAATACGCACAAGTTCGACCAATCGTGACAAATTGTGAATCAAAGTTTCATTTTAAAATTTGATTATAGCAAACATCTTCTGAAGCAAAAATTTGTAGTAGACCGCAGTTGATATGCTTTTTACTTGAAATTGACCGATCCTGTCAAAACCAATGGCAAAAGAGACAAGGCTCTAAATACCCACAAGGTTGCTCAATCGTGAAAAATCGTGGCATGAAGTTCCATTTTGACAGTTGGATATGGCAAATATCTTTTTTAAAATAAAAACATTTGCAGAACACCGTAGTTGACAAGCTGTTTACTTAAAATTGACCAACCATACCAGAACCAATGGCAAAAAAGACAAGGCTCTAGAAATGCGCACAAGTTTCAACAATCGTGAAACAGCGTAAATCAAAGCTCCATTTGAAATTTGAATTTAGCAAATATTTTTTAAAGCAAAGATTTGTAGGACACTGCAGTTGGCACGTTGTTTACTTGAAATTAAACAACCATACCAAATGGCATAACCAATGTCAGAAGGGAAAAGGCTCTAGAAATACGCACAAGTTTGACCAATTTTGAAAAATCGTAAATCAAAGTTCCGTTCTGACATTTGAATATAGCAAATATCTCTTAAAGCAAAGATTTGTAGGACACCGCAGTTGACATGCTGTTTATTTCAAATTGACCGATCATACCAAAACCAATGACTGAAGATACAAGGCTCTAGAAATAAGCACAAGTTTGAACAATCGTGAAAAATGTTGAATCGAAGTTCCATTTCGATATTTGATTATAGCAAATATCTTCTAAATCAAAGATTTGTATTACACCGCAGTTAATATGTTGTTTACTTAAAATTGGCCGATCCTACCAGGACCAATGACGGAAGGGGCAAGGCTCTAAATACGCATGATGTTCACTAAGCGTGACAAATCGCAAATTGAAGTTTCATTTTTACATTTGAATATGGCAAACATCTTTCAAAGCAAAGATTTGTAGAACACGGCAGTAGACATGTTGTTTGCTTGAAATTGACCGATCATACCAAAACCAATGAATCAAGATACAAGGCTCTAGAAATAAGCACAAGTTTGAACAATTATGAAAAATCTTGAATCAAAGTTCCATTCTGATATCTGATCATAACAAATATCTTCTAAAGCAAAGATTTGTAGTACACCGCAGTTGATATATTGTTTACTTAAAATTGACCGATCCTACCAGAAGCAATGGCGGAAGGGGCAAGGCTCTAAATACGCACGATATTCACCAAGCTACTTGAAATTGACTGACCATACCAGATCCAATAGCAAAAGGGAAAAGGCTTTAGTATTACCCACAAGTTTCACCAATCGTGAAAAAAACCTGAATCAATGTTCTATTTTGACATTTGAATGTGGCAAATATCTTTCAAAGAAAAGATTTGTAGGACATCGCAGTTGACATGCTGTTTACTTGGCCTTAGCTCTTGAAAATCAGTATGTTCCACAGAAAGTAATTCTTCCATCCTATAGACATTGCTTGTGTAAATGATTTTTACAAGTTTGGAAAGAAATTGCAAATTGTGATGAGGATAAAAGGTATCCCTTCTTACAGACAAGAGTATCAAGGATCAAAGATTCTGGAGTCAAATTACCCTCTCACCCTGTTCCAGCAGCTCTTCAATCCGACGATATTGAATTCCTAAATGCTAATGCTTGAATAGCGGCTAAGAGGGCATCACCGAAAGCATTTCGATTCTTTCTTCGACGTTCTTCTGTCAAATTAAGTGGATTATTGCACTTTACTTGAACCTTATATACAAGAGACAGGATATCATGACGAAATTTCTAAAAAAAGGATTTTTTCCTCATAAGGATATTGCATCAACATTTTCCCTGGTATCCAAAATATTCAAGACCCTCTTATAGAGAAGGAATGTTATTTTTTTAATTTTGGAATATGTCGTTAAAACATATTTCTTGATAAAATGAAAATGCATTGTTTCTGTATTTTTGAGTATTGAATGATTTCTTTTACAAAAATGGAAACTATCTTTGTATGTATTTTTGAAGCAGTAATTTACGTTTACAATTGCACGCATAGAATTGATTTACTATGTGCAAGAAAAATACAAAGTTTTACCTCCAAGGTATGTTCAGCTGATCCCCTGTACAATAACATTTCTCTCGTTTCGCTTTTCTATTTTGTGAGTCAATTCGAAACATGAATCGTATAATAATTCAAGAAAGCAAAGGAAAAATACCGCGAATATTATTCGTCCCAGCTAGAACATCCCCCGAGTCCGTCTCCATATTTATAGAATGGGGTTGGAACGTTTTTGAATTTTTATGCTGAAAAATGAGTATATATGAAAAAAATACGGCTTTTTTTTTTAACAAGCTATAAAAGTAGATGAAAAAATCCTTAAGATGTTTGAAGAAATAATTTTTTTTCGGTTTCATCAGTATCGTAAATTTGAATATTTTTCTGATAGCAATTTATTTTCTATACCAATCTCTACTTTTCGAGGATACAACTTTAACTTATCTAGACTTGCTTAAAACGAGAAGATTGATTTCACATTTTAAACTTTACATTTCGTGACAACGGTATAATAGTATATTGTGTGACAAGTGCGCGAAGTAGGTGATTGGGGACGAGTGTGAAGTTTGCCACATACTGATTTTTGAAACTGTGGGTGAGAAGTTCGATTCCAAAAATTAGTCGAATTGGGTTTCAGGGGTGAACCTCTGATATTAAAGAAAAAAAAAACAAATTCAAGTATTTTCTAAATAGCAAAAAAAATCTTAAGGATATTTTCTATTTTTTATTTGACAAAATGTAAAGTTCACTTCGTTCTTCAGACACAAATATATTATCTTCACAATCACTATCACTAGTTTCATTTTTCGTACTCATTTCAGCTTTACTCTTCAACATTTTTTTGTTGCAAGTGCGTGATAACTAGCTGAATATGAATGCTTTTTTTTTGATTGGCTATCAGCCGTGTGCGAAGAAATGGACAATTTACTTCGCACATGATTCGAGCATATACGCGAAGATCTTCTCTCACTTATTGTGTGAATCAGGCTCTTCGCGACTGCTACGCAGGCATGAGAAGTCGAACTTCGCACGAAACTGTTTCAAAAATTTTTACAATCCTGGAAGACAACTGCTTAAAATTATTAATATAATGAAAAAATTGTTGGAGCTTTGAAAGTCCTAAATAAATAATACCACAAAATTTTGGAGGCAATAAAAAATTAGTTTGAAAAAAATATTAAAAAAATTTGTCAGTTTCGCTGTAATGTACGCAGAAGATATTTTTCTCTCGTTGGAGGGGATGTAATGCATACAGTCCATATGAGAAGCAAGCTCATTGCAATTCCAATGAGAAAACTAGATGCTAGGTACGTTTCGCGCGCTTCGACGGATTTCTCTTTCGCCTCTCATACATATTATGATTACTTCAAAGCGAAATCGAGACATCCACAAGTAGTCATGATCGGTCTGACCAAATCTGAAAAATACATTACACTAAAATGTCGAAAATTCGCAGTTGACAATTCAACAAATGCTATCCAAAAACCGAGGGGTTAACCACTAGAAATTTTTATGCACACCAGACTTCAAGAATTCAAATGACTTCAAAAGAATTCAGAAGAGTTCAAAAGACTTTAAGGAATCCAAAAGATTTCCGAAAATTTAAAAGATATTAAAGAATTCAGAAACTTCTAAAGAATTCTAAATATTTCGAAGAATCAAAGGAATAGTATGCATCCAAGTAGCTATATGTCCTATGAAGCAGCCCTCAATCATATGGAAATTAATAGATGTTATGAATATTGGGTGCAATCTTGGGTGCAACGGAGTTAGATATTTTCAAAAACTATAAACTACGCGTTTAAAAAAATTCTAGAAAAAAAATAATTTATTTCAGAAAGCGATAAGAGGCCGTCCATAAACTACGTTACCAATTTGAGGTGAGCGGGGGGGGGGGGATGTCGCGCCAAAGACTACGGCTTTTAACAGGGTGGAGGGGTCAGAGGAAGCAACGTTACGAACTTAGATAACGTTTAGTGCATTTCATGATGATAAATTTTAGCAAACTTTGCGAAATTAGCGGAAGATGGCCAGGCAACGGTACATTTTAATAATAACTTGATGAGTTAGAAAATCACTTACATATATCAGAGTTTACACTCCTCCCCTTATTCCCCTCTTTTCTCCTTTTTCCAAGAATTCTTGTTCTTCCCCTGTTTTCAAGAAACTTCCCCCTCTTCTCGTTTTTTCGCTTGAATTCGAACTGTTCGGTTGAAAATTTAATTATTTTGTTAAAAATTAATTTTTTTGTTAAAGATTCATCATTTTAGTTGAAACTTCATCTCTTTGGTTAAAACTATAAGCATTTTGTTAAAAACTCATTTTTTTGGTTGAAGATTCAACTCTTTGGTTGAAAATTTAATTATTTTGTTGAAAATTCGTTTTTTATCTTAGTTGACAACTAATTTTTTTCAACTGGGAGTGTAAAACTATTCCATTTTCGGTTGAAAATCGATATTTCCAATTGAAATTTGATATTTTCTGGTTGAAAATTCATTTATTAGATTATGAATTAAACTTTCTTGGTTGAGGATTTAACTATTTTGTCGATAATTCATCTTTCTAATTGAATTCAACTGTGTTTAATTTACAATTAAATCTTGTTCGGTTAAAATATTAACTATTACGTGTTTTGTTGAGAATTGATCTATTTTTCTTGAAAAATAAATCAAAGAAAATTTCACTATTTGATTGAAAACTAATTTTTTTGTTAAAAAGTCATATTTTTTGTTAAAAATTCGACTACTTGGTAGAAAATTAACTTCTTTATTGAAAAATTATAATCTTGGGTGGAAAATTTAAGTCTTTTGTAAATAATTTGTCTTTTTAGCTTTAAGATTTAACAGTTCTGTTGAAATTGATGTATTTTGTTCAAAAGTCGTTTTTTGGTTGAGAACTAACTTTTTTCAAATGGGAATATAAGTATTCCATTTCTGGTTGAAAATCGATGTTTTAAATTGAAAATTGATCTTTTCTGCTTGAAAATTCATTTATTAGGTTAAAAGTTAATCTTTCTTGGTTGAGGATTTAACTATTTTGTCGAAAATTCGTCTTTTTGGTTGCATTCAATTGTGTTTAATTTACAATTAAAATCTTGTTTAGTTCAAATATCAACTATTACATGTTTCTTTGAGAATTGATTTTTTTGGTTTAAAAAACAACTACATGGTTTCAAGTTGAACTAATTTGTGAATAAATACATTTTTTTATTAAAGATTCATTATTTTAGTTGAAAATTCAATAATTTGGAAGAAAATTAAACGATTTGATTGAAAACTAACTTCTTCGTTGAAAAGTCATATTTGTGGTTGAAAATTCAACTATTTCGTAGAAAATTTACTTTTTTGTTGGGAAATCATATTTTCATGTGGAAAATTTAACTCTTTTATAGATTATTTGTCTTCTTGGCTTTGAAATTCGACAATTCTGTTGAAAATTAATGTATTTTGTTTAAAATTCGTTTTATCTGGTAGAACATTAATCTTCTTATTAGAAAATTAATTTTTTTGCTTAACAATTTAACTATTTGTTTGAAAGTTGAACTACTTTGTTAAAAAATTATTTTTTTGAAGATTCACCTCATTGGTTGAAACTTTATCCTTCATGAGCTGAAAATTCGTGTATTTTGTTGAAAACTCATCTTGTTGGGAGAAAATTAATCTTGTTTGTTTTAAGTTGAAAGTTCAACTATTTGGCTGGAAATTCATGTATATTTTTTTTGAATTCGTCTCTTTGCAGAAAATCAGTCTTCTTGGTGGAAAAGTCATCTTTTTGTAGGCTACAAATTCAGCTATTTGCTTAAAAAATTCAACTATTTTGTTGAAAGTTTATTTATTAATTTGACGATTCAAATATTTTGCTGAAGTCATCTTCTTTTTCGAAAATTTAACGTTTTTGTTGGAAACTTGTTCTTTTAGATTGAAAATTTATCTTTAATGGTAAAAAAGTCATCTTTCTTGGCTGAAAATGAACATTTTTGTTGGAATTTAAACTTTACAGGTTAGAAATTCAACTGCGTTCTTAGAAATTCGTCTTTTTGGCTTAAACATTTAACTATTGGGTTAAAATTTCAACAGCTTTTTGTTGGATTTCAATCTTTTTTTTTGAGGATTCGACTATTTGGTTAAAAATTCATCCTTCATAATTTGAAAATTCGTGTACTTTGTTCAAAATTCGTCTTTTTTTTTGAGAAAATTAATCTTGTTTGTTGCAAATTTATCTATTTGGCTGAGGGGTCAGCTATTTTGTTTTGAAAAATTATTATTATTTTTTTTGAAGAGTAACTTTTAAACTGACAATTCAAGTGTCCCATTTTTGTTTGATACTTTTGTTTTGAGTTGAAAATCCATCTATTTGGCTGAAAATTCATGTATTTTTTTGAAAATTCGTCTCTTGGCAGAAAATCAATCTTCTTGGTGGAAAATTCCTCTTTTTGCAGGCTAAAAATCCAGCTATTTGCTTAAAAATTCAACTATTTGGTTGAAAGTTTATTTATTTAGTTGATGATTCAAATATTTTGTTGAATTTATCTTCTTTGTCGAAAATTTAACTGTTTTATTGAAAATTTGTCCTTTTGGATTGAAAATTCATCTTTAACCACTTCAAGGAAATTCAAGAGACTTCAAAAGCCTTCAAGATAATTCTGAAAACTACAAAAGAATTTAAAAGACTTCAAAGACTTCAAAAGAATTCAAAAAAATTCAAAAGATATTAGGAACTTTTTTAGGAAAGAGTAACATATTTCTATAAAATTATTGTACAATCGTGCATTGTTCAACAAAAGTTATTACAACTTGGTGCAAGTAACGCATCGCAATTACTGTGTATTGTTAATAATTTTTTAAAATAAAAATTGGTAATGGTTTTATATTATGGAGCACTTAAGAAATGCATCCAGGAAATTTTTATCCTTTTTTTTTTCTTCATTCAGTATGTATTTAATATTTTTTAATTAGTTCTTCATTTTGTATTTATATGTAAAGTATTAGCACTAAATTTACATTGAACTTCAATTCACAAAAATTGGACTTAAAATTTAACATTTAATTCTCAAATTCGGATACTGAGGTATTTTTAAACTAATATTTCTCATAGACTTAATATAATTCTAGCAATTACATAGAAGGTACAGTAACAAT
Source organism: Melikaiella ostensackeni (assembly GCA_032362435.1). Taxonomy (NCBI): domain Eukaryota; kingdom Metazoa; phylum Arthropoda; class Insecta; order Hymenoptera; family Cynipidae; genus Melikaiella; species Melikaiella ostensackeni. The sequence goes on from JAUMHM010000085.1 coordinate 29,979,369, forward strand.
TTTAGGTCTTTATTTTTACTGTATTTATTTAATTGTGAATAACAAATTCACTAAAAAATCTGTGAATATATACTTATCTTCAAGTTGATTTTTACTGCATTCACAGCAGAAAACTAGTGAAACTTATCTGGAATTTCAGTAAATAATGATTGATTTCTCAGTAAATTTTTACTGATCGCGGTTGACAAGAGTACATCACCGTATTCCGGTGAAAATTCAGTTAAAAATCAGTTACTATTTACTGAAATTCTATTAATGTTTCACTGATTTTCTAGGCTAAAAAGTGAAATATTTAATTTTGTTTTTGAATTTAAATAAATTTCATAAAATAAATCCTCAATTCTGAATCAGTTCATTTCAAGTGTGAAGAATACACCCTAATAAACACTCAGACAGAATAAAAATTATATAAAATAGGACACTTTTCGAAAAAACGAAATTGTTTCAATGTTTTAAAATAAACGCTGAGTTATAATCTTCTAATTTTTGGTCCTATCTATTTAGATTAAATGAACAATTGGCGAAATCTCTATTACTTTCAGACTTACATTTTTTCAAAATAGTCTGATAATTGAAAAAACTTGAAAATATTTTGAAAATATGTATGAATCAGTTTGAAGTCGTTGTTCTATCGGACAAAGAATCTAAATATTACATTAATGTTCAGGTGAATTAATTTCCAAATATTCCTGTATTAAATCTGAAAAAGGTGTCTTTATTAATGCAATAATAGATTAGTATCATAATATGTTGTTTCAACAAAACTAGGATTTGAAAAATGATTATCACTTTTAAGAAAAGGATGTACGTTTTCCGACTGGTTTATCTTAAAACGTCTCGATTAAAAAAATAATAACGTCTTTTAGAAGATTGAAAAAAAATCTATCACCTTCTTGCAAACTTTGAATCATTTTTCTAATTTTCTGTAACCATTTTACCGTTTTGGTCGATTACGATTCGTCGATTCTAGAACAAGTGCGTGACCGATCGTCGTCATTGACGGATCGTTTCTCAGAACATAAAACACTTTATCGCGGCAATTCCCTCTCCTTTACTTCCTTCATTTTCTGTTCGTTGCCTTTTTCTAACATTTACGAATTCACGAATTTACGTGAATAAACATGCTTTCCTTTACCATTGACAAAACGCTCGGCGATGCTAAGTAGGAGTATAATTTCGTGAGTGCGGGCGAATCGCTTTATCGACTGGAATAATGGTCCGTATTCAAGGGTAGCCCTCATAACTCTCTTTTCTTTATATCCAACTTTACTGGAATCGCACGTGTCCTCCCGGGAAGGACTTCCATTTTCGCATGAGCGAATCAAAAAATTATGCACGTGCATCTCATTCATTATCATCCATCGCAAATCACTGCATTTGATATGTAAAAACATTGCTAATCGATTTGACTCGTTGGATTAGTAGACTGCAAGGCAATCTAATTTCTTATTATGGGTGCGTCAGTTTCCATTCCACAAAAAATCTTGGAGTTTTACTTTCGTCTTGAAGTTGGATCAAAGTGATCTGTAGCAGACTGCTACTTAAATGATTAAAATGATCCAGATTTGGAATGAGAAATTCAGTTAGAAAGAGGTGTTCGTGTTCTCAACCAGGGTAAAATAATTCGAAGAAGATGTAGAGGTTTTCAGATAAGTTGTCAATGTTATTATGTGATGACTGAGAGATCCTTCAGCAACTATTCACAACGTTTCGGCAGCGCGTTGGATGCCTTTCTCAAATGTGAAAATAGGAATTTACAGCCTATAAGACAAATGTATGTGAATGTTTAACTGGAGAATATTATCAGATAGGTTGTATAAAAGCAGTGCTATTGCGAATTATGTTAGAAATGTTAAGAACAGAAACATACCTATGTAAGTTGTTTAGAACGGAGCACGAGTACAGTGACTATTAGATTTCGCAATGTTAAAATAGATGGAAATTCAGTTAAAGTTATGCAATGTAATGTAAAAACAAAATGAGATTAGTATGTATTTGATGCAGCCTGTAAGACGAAAACAGGATTGTTGGTAAATAATTCATACAGAATTATAGTGAGCACATGTCATTTCTGTGCCGTCTCACAGGCGGAGTGAGGCAGCAAGCATAAATGAGAGACATCATTAATAACGCAGGAATGAGTACTTGTTCTAGACGAAGGTTTTACAAGAGTATGTACAATATGATACGTTTTAAGGATACATTATGGACGATTGGTCGATAATATTAGATAAAAGCATAAAACTCCTGAAGAGAAATGGACTAGCACTGTCTACGAATTTATATGCTTCGACTGTGGCAAAAGTTATATAGAACAATCCAAGAGATGTCTATCGTTTAGAATAAAAGAACACAAACTACATCAAGTGCAAACTAATCTCATCTTGTTTTAACAAGACATTATATAATTTTAACTAAATTTCTATCTATTTTAACATTGTTCAATCTAATAGCCACTGTACTCCTGCTCCGCTCTAAACAACTTACATAGGTATGTTTCTCTTCTTAACATTTTTAAGATAATTCGCATTGACACTGCTTTTATACCACCTAACTTATGATACTTTCCTGTTAAACATATACACACATTTGTCTTATAGGCTGTAAATTTCCATTTTTACATTTGATTTACACAATTTTCACAATTAAGTTAGATGAGTTAGATGTGTCATGTGTCAGTTTTAAAATATAAATATCAGCGATATATTTTTATTTTTTATCGTAACACTAGAAAACACGATCATAGAAAAAATTTAGGTCACACTGCTAAGCCTTTCCAACGTTTCATGGGGGGCGGGAAGGCACCTCTGCAATTGGTCACAGAAATAGTTAAGCTCACATCGCTACCTCTTTCCAATAATAATAATAATAATAATAATAATAATAATAATAATAATAACAATAATAATAGCAACATCAACTGTACTTGATGAAAATGCTTTGGGTAGCGTTAGCGATTTGCAGCCAACCACCTCAACAGGAATACCGTGGGAGAGCATCAGCTGGAATACAATCATGGTAGAAGAATTGATGCGTCTCTATTATGGAGGCGCGGAATTTGAAACTAAACGCGAAAAGGGACACAATTTTAAGATAAAGTTCGCTGCGAAGTATCCCAATATACAGAGAGTTGCAGTAAGAGACTTTATTACTAAGGTTAAGGACATCAGAAATAATCTGCTTATCTTAAAAAACTGAGCAATGGAGATTAAACGACAGATTAAGTCGGCGGGGGATAACGTCGATAATGAATACCAGTTAGAGGAAGCTGCACCACAAGATCACGCGGCGACCGGTGAGGCAATGCGACATCATCGTGCTATTGATGTTCCTGCATAACCTGATGATGATCCAGTGCCCCCACATCCTCCGGAGGCAGATGGCAGATGGCTGTAGCAGAGATTCAGCAGCCAATAAGGCGATAAAAATGGACATACGATATGAACAGAGATGTTATGCGCCTTCATTTTGTGGCAGGAAATAGTGGTCAAAGTTTGAGGAAGGAACATTATCATCTCTTCTTACTTAAGTACCTGCATCTAGCCCAATAATAAATGAACAGAATCTAGCGGACCAAAAACGCTCAATATCTATCAGCAACCTGCTTTCAACAGTAAAAAGAGCTACCATCAAAATGGAAGTAGAATAACAGCCTCCTATTGATGAAATCCCTATGGAATGTGTGGATGATGAAGAGGTGATTGAAGCTGAAGGCATGGGTGCTAGGAATAATGAAGAACAAGTACAGAATTCGCTAGAACCACATCCGGACAGGTGCAAACTCTTGTGTATAGGGCAGCTGTGACAGTCGTTAGAACGTTGGGCCCTAGAACTAGGCCTAAAAATGCAGTCTTTGCCTCAGGAAGGAAGCGAGATCCACCATGGAAAATCAGATTGGATATGGATGTCAGCAAGGTAAGGAGCAAGTTGGGTCGATTAACTCAATATAAGTAAGGAAAAAGAACCAGAAAGCTGACACGTCATGTTACTTAAGTCATCCACCCTCGGAACATCGAGGCATTGGCACCAGCTGTATTGGATGAGATCAAAGTCTTCCGACGGCAAAGACTTGATGTTTTTACTGCTAGACTGCGTCGGTGTAATAAGAGTAGGGCAAAAAGACAGCAAAACGGAACCTTTCAGGTAGATCAAGGGAGGTTCTATCGTGAACTAAGTGAAGAACAAAATATCCAGCAAGATACCGAAGTTCCTCAATTGGAAGACATGAGTGATTACTATATGTATATGTATGCATATGTATATGTATGTATATGTATATGTTGCCTAAAGAAACAGACACTCAAAATCCATCTGAATTTCGACCAACAGATTGTCTCCCAACGATTGATAAGTACCTAGGTATTCTTGATTCTAAGGGCATTCAGCATACGATTAGTTAAGAAAAGCCTAATGAGTGCCTTCAGTACAAGACTCAGGTTGGTTCTAAAGAGTTCTCTCAATTCGGCCAATAAAATCGATGCTATTAACACCTAAGCCATTCCTATCCTGATGCACTCTTTTCAGCATTACATGCCCTTAAACTTGTTCTCAGAGGAAGCCTCGAATATCAAAGCAGAAACCATAGAGGAATTAGTAACGGAATCGAGGCAAAAAGCTACCCATGGCGAGAACCCCAAATCGTTAGATCAACATGAAGTGGACAAAGAGGCATCCAATATTTGGCTGAAAAAAGGCGTCCTGTTTCCGGAAACGAAGGGATTCGTGATAGCGATTTAGGACAGGATTTTCAGCACTAACAACTATCGCAAATGTGTGTTACATCAAGACGTGGTGGATAGGTGCCGATTGTGTGGAGATACCAACAAATCCATCAAGCACATTATTGATGATTGTCGCGTAATGACTCAGGAAGCGTACACGTACAGACGTAGTGATGTAGCGGGCATTACACATCAATAACTTGCCCTTAAACTAGCACTCTTAACAGAATGGACGCCATTCTATAGATACATTCCAGTGCCCGTTTTAGAGAACGAAGAGTATATCTTGTACTGGGATCTTACTATTCAGACGGATCATTATGTCAGAGCCAATCGATCCGACATTGTCATACGTGAGAAAAAAGTTGGAAAGTCTATATCATCGACATTGCTTGTCCACTTAATCGAAACTTGCAGGCAACCTATACAACAAAGATCCATAAGTATAGCGAGCTAAGGCATGAAGTAGAGACAATATGGAGGAATGTGGAACATGCATCTATTCATCCTATTGTGATATCGTCGACAGGCAATTTGCTCACAAGATGCGCTGAATATCTCGAACATCTAGGAGTCAGTAGGCTGCTGGCAGCAGCTCAAAAAGCGGTTTTATTAATCTCCTGTCGCATAGTAAGAAATTTCTTAGACCATCAGAAAATAGGCGACTAATACCCTATGGAGTAACAGATGGTAGTACTAAAAAAGCATCCAGATGCGATTAATGTCACCTTCAACACTTCAGGCCGCTGCATTAGGACTACAGCCGTAAACGAAAAACTCCAAACTACACCCCACACATAATTTTGTACCTTCTACAACATTATCTCAAGAGGTTTCAAACATCGTTTTGAATTCTCAACATCTTTAGCTCATCAGGCACTTGACTTGGTCCGTGGCTGATGATGGGATACCGAGTTCACCCGAAAAAAAAGCAAAAAAACATAATAATAATAATAATAATAATGATAATTTTTTTCAATAGTAATAATAATATTACTTAGAACTGCTATGTTTAAAAAAATCGGAGCGTGTAGACGAAGCAGACGAGAAAGTGCAAAGTTCACCGAAATTCGATGAGCGTAGACACGGCCTTTTATAAACTTTTTTATGAACTTTTTTAAAGCCTTCTTTATAAACTTAAGAAACAAACATACATATAAATGCTGTTAATTTGAAAAAACTTACAAGCCTAATCAAATTAGTTTTAGAAGAGAAAATTTCCAGTTTTCTAAGATAATATTTTTGAAGTATTAAAAATGAACATCTATGTTTACTCAAAAATTCATTCTTTGATCTTTAAATTAAAAAAATTTCTATTTGTTTATCACAGGCCTCACAGTCTCTGCCCTATTCCCCTTTTTCTCATTTTTCTACTTATATGCGAATTGAATTAATAGAATCCAACAAGAAAATCAAACTATTTTTCTGCGAAAGCTAATTCTTTTTCGTTTTTTTCTTTTTTAGTTAAAATATCAATTATCACATTTGTTGCTTAGAATTTTCCTTTTTTGTTCAAAAATTCAACTACTTGGTTGAAAGTTGAACTATTTTATGGAAAATTTGCTCGCAGATTCATCATTTCACCTGAAAATTCAACTATTTGGTTTGAAATTTATGTATTATGTTGAAATATTGGTATTTTCTTGTCGAATTCAACTACATTTGATTCAAAATTAAAATATTTTTCAGTTGAAATATTAACTATTACATTTCTCGTCGATAATTCATTTTTTTCGCTCAAAAATTTAACTACTTAGTTGAAAATTAAACTTCCCTTCCAAAAATGCATTTTTCTGGTCGAAGATTCATCATTTTAGTTGAAACTTTATTTCTTTGGATGAAAATTCAACCATTTGTTGAAAAATTGTTCTTTTTTAAAGAATTCTCCTTTTTTAGAAGAATATATAAGTATTTTGTTGAAAATTCGTCTCCTTTGGTAGAAATATAATCTTCTCAGTAGAAAATTCGAATATTTTATTGAAAATTTATATATTTTCTTAAAAATTCGTCTTTTTGGCAGAAATATAATCTTCTTGGTTGAAAATGTAACAGCTTGGTTGAAAATTGATCTGTTTCAGTTATGGATTTAACTATTCTGTTGGAAAGTCGTTTTTCGTGGTTGAACTTACGTGTTTTAGATTAAAAATAAGAATCCTTTTTGGTTGAAATATCAAATACTTCACTAAAAGTGGAAAGACTTTATTGAAGAATAATTTTTTTGGTTGAAGATTCATCATTTAATTCTCTAATTCATCTTCTTGGTTGAAAATAACGTTCTTGGTTGAAAATTCATCTTTTGCGGTTTAAAATTTGAATATTTTGTTCAAAAGTCATCCTTTTTGATAGAAAATGACACTGTTTTAGTTGAAGATTCAATTATTTTGTTTAAAATTCGTCCTTCTTGGTTGAATGAAATTATTTTAGATGCAACATTAAAATCTTTCTTGGTTGAAATATCAACTATTACATTTTTCGTTGAGAATTCATCTTTTTTGTTAAGAATCTCCACTACTTTGTTGAAAAAGGAATGTCATTGTTAAAAAATTATTTTCTCCGTTAAAGATTCATCATTTAAGTTGAAAATTCATCATTCTGATTGAAAAATTAACTACTGCATAGAAAATTAGTTCCATTCTGGTTGAAAACTTATATATTTTGGCTGAAAATTTATGTATTATTATTATTATTATTATACCATTAAGCCAAATCCCTTTCGGGGTGAGCAATCAACCCAGGTGAAGAGCTTCGCAAAGCCATTATTATAACGGGAATAATTATAACAATCCACTAATAAAATCTCTTCACGTGGGGCCATAAGTATCCAAAATCTTTCGTCTCAGGCATCACTCTTCTTCTTATAAACAATTGCTCTCCATACATCCCTATCCTTACATACCTCTTTTGCTTCCGTTA
>JAUMHM010000085.1:29987102-30016573 GCA_032362435.1 Melikaiella ostensackeni
GTGACTGATGATATAAACCGGGATAGCCCCGTGCAATATATTCAATTTGGTACAAATATCCAACTCAAAAAAAAAAAAGTGCCTTCGACATATTGGGCTGTAACCATCTTAAGTCTGAGATATAATTTTTTTTATCTACTGAGCACTTGCCGTGTTTCGCGACCGTGTTTAGTAAAATTATAATTAACGAAGAGAAAAATGCAATAATAATGTCATGCCTCATTAAATCGGAAGTACTTTCATTGTGCACTGTCTCAGTGGCATTTTGAATTCGTAACTTGTGGACACTGTGAGAATCCTCTTGGTTGGCGGTGAATCAAGTGGAATGCAACTACGGCCAATGGAAGCAATTACTCACTTGGCGAGTGCATAAATAAAGAAGAAGGCACAATGCCATTGCGGCGAGATTTGCATTTCCGAGGAACCCACGAAGAAAAAAGATAAGTAAGAAACGAATTTTAGTGGTGTAGTGTAACGGAACCAATTACCAAGGGGGATCCACTTGTCGAGGAAACAGTTGATTTCTTCTAAGGGAAGGTCGATTAATTACGTAAGGATGATTTTTAAAATTTTAGACTTCCTCCCCACCTATTACAAGGATTCATAAGATTTTTGTGACTCTCCCCCCTTCTTATGTAAGATTTTATATTTTGACTCAATATATTAACAGTATATCAATTACCTTTACTGTAAACGAAATTTCAAAAGGTTTCGAGGGATTTCAAAAGATTTGAAAGACTCCCAGAAATTTGAAAGGATTTTAAGCGATTTTTAGAGATTTTGAGGTATTTATACTCAAGAATAGTCTAGAAATTTTGATAATATTGTAAAAATCTAGAACATTCTAGAATATTCGAGAGTATTCAAAAAGTCAAGAGCGTTCCGCAATATTACGGAAATGCTGAGTAATTTAGAGCATTTCAGGTCATCCCATCATATTCAAAAATATTCTAGAAGAGTCAAGAATATTTTAGAAAATTCCAGTACAGTGCAGCACATTTAAGGGCATTTTAAAATATCGCAGAATATTTGAAAGTTGTCAAAGAATTTAAAACTTTTCCTTCAATTCTTGCTTGAGCTAATATAGATTACGGTGATCCAAAAATCGAAAAGTTTGAAAGTGCAATGTACACGTGGAAATTCTTGTTCATTTTTGAGAAGAGGAAAATCCCTAAGAAAATTAAATCCAGTCGGATAAAATCTTGCTCTCCCTCATGCTTACAGGTATGTGCTTACAAAAAAAGGTTTAGGACAATATTAGCCTAATTTCTTATGGTAAATTTAATGGTGTTGTGTAATTTTATGGACAAAATTTTTAGAGACATATTTTTACACAATTAACTTTTTCTTCTAATAATATTATGAACTTTAGTGTAGCCAGACTTAAAGATATTTCCAATACGAATTCATTGGTACGATATAAATTTTTTTCATTTTTATTTAGTCCTTTTTTACTTATCTTTGAAGAAAAAGAAATAATAATAATAAAAACAATGTGAAGAAAAATTATGCGAAAAAAATGTCCTGAACAACTTTTTATACAGAATTACATTTTCGAATATTACAGAATATTTCACAGTATATATTGATTGAGGGTATCGGGACAATTTGAAAAATACCTTCTGTCAAAAGTAACTTTGTACACAAATTTTAGAAATTATAAATTGTTGGTGTATTTCTAATATACTGAAGTGATTTTGTAGAGAAAAAGCACTAAAAAAGTATGAAAGATAATTCAAGTGGGTTGAAGAGACACATTGAAAAAAAGTGAAATCGTCCCAGCAAGGAATATTACGAAAAAAAAGTTTTGACAAACGCTCGAATTTTTCATTCCCCTCAGGATCTTTCGTGTGTAGGCTTAGGGTTTGTGTCAATAGGCAATAGTGGCAGTCGATTCCAATGTGTCGCAGAAAGGGGATTGGTAAATACGTAGGATGCATTAGGACGATTCTACGAGAAAAGGGTCCAATCGCTTCTTCACATAACATCAAAGGACATGTTTTTTTACATTCAAAGTTTAAAAAATGCTTTATTCGTACATGAAAGGAGGTTTGTTTTCAATCCACTCAGAAAAATGTTTTTTTATTCAAACAAACATTTGTTTAACCCTATAGCAAAGATAGAATTTGTTTGTTTCAAATAAAATTTACTCAAATCAACCAGTGGTGTATTTGAATCGAACAAACTTCATTTGAATCAATAAAATATTTGTTTATCTCTACATGGTAAAACACATAGTTATCGTCAAGACCCCAGTAATCGCCAGCTGATAGATTTTTGCGATAAAAATAAGGAATAAAGCTTTAGAAATGTACAAAAATAAAAATATTATGTAAGTTTCAGCATTAATAAACTTAGTAACATATATTTTAGACTTTGAGCTTCACGTATATTTGAGAAAAAAAATCAATATTTCAGGAGGCTCATGACTAAAGCAGAAAAATGGACAAATTCTTACGCCATCATGGAAGAAAGTACGACTCACTTTTTTGAAAATACTGAAAGGAAAAATGTTTTTTCCATACTAGGATGTTGCCCCGTACTCAAAACTAATCTCTACTCATAAAAAAATCATTAAAATGGAATTTTACCATTTATTTTGACATTTATTTGACATGGCAATTACTCGATATTGACAACTTCGACATCTACCCAGTGATCACCAAGAAGAGTAACCAATACAAAACTTGGATGTATTATGTTTAGGAAACCCAGAATTTTGACAACAGTTTTCTATAACACTCGCAACATTCGCTGGACAAGCATTTGCATATTCAAAAAAAAGTTTAGGAATACGTTCGAAAAAATGATTTTTCAATCAAAATCTATAATTTTCTTATGGATTCAATTTTAAAATATTTCGGGCATTCAGGAACTTTAAACTTGACATTCATTAATCGGCGAAGACTGAACTGGCGATCATTCAGTGAGCTCAAATGGCTGACCGGCGATTACTAGGATTTTTGCCACTACTATTTATAATATTTTATTTTTGAAAAGTCCGCAACTTGTTCCATTTATGTAAGCGCGTTTTTTAAAAATATTTTGTGCGTGTAGTGAATCATTCTATTAAAATTTCCGATTTTGAAACGTACCTGAGAGACTTGATGAACTGTAATAGATTCCATGGAACCTCAATTCTTTTCCCAGGATCGCAAGTACCTATAACGTCGTTTAACGAGTCCCAGAAGGTATTTTTTACATCACTACTGTCACGACCAACTGGATGGTAGCATGCTATAATAAATAGCCTGCCAATTCCAACTTTTATTCTGAACAATAATAGCCTAGGAGATACATATTCATACTTTTTGATATTCTTTTTTGCTCTCTCATTCATAATCAGGCCGACTTCCTGGCTACCATACAATTCATTATCTACTTTTGACCATAATTCGCGTCCATTTTCAATTTTTCAGATAACAAAATATACAATAAGTATTTTATTTCTACTATTATAGTCGCGGCAAAGAAAAAAAAATTCCAAAGATTTTATTGTTCACAGAAAATAGGCTCAGAAGTTTACGTTCATTATTTTAAAGGTTTCTCAAATTTGACAAAGATTGTTCTCGTTGCCTATATTCTCAAGTGAAAACAAGTAGCTACACTCTGAATTTGTCCAGTTCTTAGAAAAACCTTGTCGGAAAGTTTAGGGATTTTTTGGGGAAGTTCTGAAAACTCATGCGAAATTTAGAAAAGTTATGAACATTTTCGAAAATGGATGTGAATATTTGAAATTTATGGAAATTTTTGAAAACTATGAAACTTACGTAAATTTTGGAAAATTGATAAATATTTTAAACTTTCGGGGACATATGACAACTTTTTTGGAAATTGATGAAAATGTTTGAAACTTTTGGAAATTTATAAAAATGCTTGCAACTTTTGGAAATCTGGGTAACTTTTGGAGAGTAATGGAAAATCATGGAAGTTTCAAAGCTTTCAGGGTTGAGAATTCTTATCACATTTTTGAAGTAAAGAATGGTCTTTTCCCATTTCAAATACCAAACTGCAGGAGGCTGGTGCCCTCCTCAGTACACGACATAAGACAATCATGACTTCTCTGATTATGGCTTTGTTTTCACACTTTTCTTTGAATGCTCGAAATTTGGTGGAACTGACTTTATGAATGGACACACCACCTTATGACGATTTACCTGCTTAGTTTGGTCCCGATTTTATACTTATGGAAAACATTTATCGCATCAAATTGATAGTTGGGTGTACACTTTAAATGATAGAAAATACAAATAATAATGTAGCCTCGGATTGGATCGACACTTTTGTTGAGGAAATGCATGCCCTCGGAAAATTTTTAGGCGATGAATGGAGAGGAATGCTAGAGGTGTAAATAATACTGAGGAAAGGGAATTGCGGGATGCAATGCGCGTAAGGAATTATGGTCAAGAGTAGATAATGAATCACATGGTAGCCAGGGAGTCGATCTGATTATGAATGAGAGAGCAAAACAGAATATCAAAACGTATGAATATGCATTTCCTAGACTGTTATGGGTTAAAATGAAAGTTGGAACCAGAAGGCTACTTATAATAGCATGCTACGCTCAGTTGGTGGTGACATTAGTGATGTAAAAAAATACCTTCTGAGACTCATTAGATGATATTATAGGTACTTGCGATCCTGGAGAAAGAATCATTATACTCGAAGATATTATTGGCTGAGATGATGTGTAATGCGAAGGTAACGACTGGGCACGTGGTCATTTCTGAGACCCAAAAACTAACGGTAACGAGGAGAAATTGATTAGCTTCTGTTTATAAAAAGGCGAAAGCCACATTATCTTGAATCTTGGATTTCTAAACGTAGGCAAATCGTTTAGAATTTGTTTGACTCAAACAAAATAGAACTAGACGGAGAAGAGATATGAATGTTAATGAATAAATTAAATTTTGCAACTGAGGTTCCTAAGTTATTGCAACACGATGGCTAATTTTTAATCAAGCAATGCACGAACAGGAGAAGAAGTATGTAAGATTAAGTGATGTAAAAAGTCTAGCTTGTTATGGCATGTAACAATTTTCTTTTCTATGCCATTCATAAGAATTAATGGCCGAGAGGAGGAAGTAATGACCGTTTGCCAAGTCGTTAGTCGCACTCGATAAAAAGCTGCGGCCGGCCTGATATATAAACGCTGGCACGTCAAACGGAAAGGCGAATGTAAACGACATTTCCCGGGAAATCGCAAGACCCCTGTATACCGGCTGAAAATAGCGGCAATACCCTTGAGTGCCTGGAATGGTGGCCTGGGGGACTAGGGAGGTTTTGGGGGTTAAGGATTTGCTTTCAGAAGGGAACGATCGCAAAGGCACTAACATGCGGAAATGCATATTGAGGGGACCCTTTACAGGCCCGTAGACTTCTGGTTCACAAAGAAACGGACAAAAAAAGAGCAAAAAATTTGAAAAAGGCAAACGAAATTGGGGAACAATAGAAAAAATGAAAGATAAATATATGATCAGGGCTGCAACAGCCTAATTTACTCAAAAAATATGGAAAAAGTGACCTATTAAACTAAAAAGTGACCAAAAGTGGCTAATTTCTAACACAAAAAGTGACTTGTGCATTAATTATGTGACTTAATGTTCTTTTGAACTCAAAAGAATTCGATGAAATTTATAAGAGCTTCAGGTGAATTTTAACGAATTAAAGATTTTATACGAATCCAGAATTAATTAAAAACAATTCAAGTTAAATTCAAAAGCATTTGAGCGAATTGAAAAAATCCAAAAATCCAGAAGATTCTATTGATTTCAGTAAAACTGAGGCGGATTTAGGATAAGTCAAGGAAAGTCAAAATTTGAAGGAATTCATTAAAATTCTAGGTGATTCTTTAAAAAATTCAAGTTAACTGAAAAGAATTCGAAACTATTCACAAAATTAGTTGAATTCATTAAATCTGAAGTTAGCACTCAAAAATTCAAGGCAGTTTAATAGAATTTTTCAGAGTTCCGGATAAATTAATAAGAATTCTGGTTAAATTCTAAATGAATGGAAAAAATTCAAAATATCCCATTGAATTTGGTAAAATTAGAGCGAATTTAGAAAAAGTCAAGTGAATTCCAGAGAATTCCAGGAAATTCGTATGAATTGAAACTTAATTAAAAAGAATTCAGGGTGAATATAGAATAATTCAAGTGAATGGAACAAATTTTTTGAAATTAAAAAAAAATTCATTGAATTTAGATAAATGGGAGTGAATATGATTAATGAATTTAAAGGAATTTGAGGAAAATAAGACGAATTCGAAGAAATTTATAAAAACTGTAGGTGAATTGAAAACCATTCAAAACTATCTAAAAAATGTGTTGAATTGTTTAAATTTGAAGTTAATTTACAAACATTTTAGAAAGTTGGAAAGAATTTAAAAGAATTCAGGATAAATTGATAAGAATTCTGGGTGAATTCCAAATGAATTGAAAAATCCGAATTATTCCATTGATTTTAGTAAAATTGGAAGAAATTTAAAAGAATTCGAGAGGTTTCCAGAGAGTTCGAGGAAATTCATACGAATTCAAGATTATTTGAAGAGAATTCAGGGTGAATATAGAATAATTCAAGTGAATAAAACAAATTTTTCTAATTCAAAAAAATTCCATTGAATTCAGATAAATGAGAGTAAATATAATTAGTGAATTTAAAGGAATTTAAGGGAAATTAGAAGAATTCGAAGAAATTCACAAAAATTCTAGGTAAACTTCTAAAATATTCAAGTAAACTGAAAACCATTTAAGACTATTAGAAAAATTAGTTGAATTTATTAAATTTGAAGTTAATTTACAAAAATTCTTGGGAGTTCAGAAGAATTTAAGAGAACTCAGAATAAAATGATAAGAATTCTGGGTGAATCCCAAATAAATTGACAATTTTTTTCAGTTCATTTAAATTCATTTGAAATTCACCCTGAATGCTCTCTTGAATTTCTTAATTTACCCTGATTTTTCTTCAATTCACTTAATTTCTTGAGAATTTTATCAGACTTCTATTCACTCCCATTTATCTGAATTCAATGGTATTTTTTTGAAGCCTCAAAATCTCATTACGAAATTCTTGGAAATTGAATAAACTAAGAAACCAACGGCCAAATTTGGACACAAATTCAACTATGAAATCCTTTCAAATTGAAAAAAAAACCTAGAATCCAATAACCAAATTAAATCAGATTGAGTTGAACTGAAGATAAATTAAGTTTCAATGCTAAGCGTTAAAATAAAGAATCAAATTTTCATTTATTTTGAATTAAATTTCTCTTATCTGGAAAACTTTGTAGCATTTACTTGAATTATTTTCAATTTACCCTAAATTCTCTTTAATTCATCTTGCATTCGTATGAATTTTATCGAATCTATTAAATTCAAGTCTATAGTTATTTCTGAATTTTCATGAATTCTTTTGAATGCCTTTGATTTTTTTAATTCATCTTGAATTTGTACGAATTTCGTCTGATTTCCTTAAATTATTCTAAGTTCATTCAAATTTGACTGAAATCAATGGAATTTTTCTTCACTCAATGTGAATTCATTTGTTTCTTCTGAATTATTTTGAGTTCTTTGGTATTCTCTTGAATTTTTTTTACTTTAGCCTGAATTCTTTCAAGTTTACTTGAATTCATCTATCTTCACTTAATTCTACTCAATTCAATGAATTTCATATACATTTTTTCAAGTTTTTTTTTTAGTTCACCCTGAAGTCTTCCAAACTGACCTTGAATTTTTAGGCATTTCATCAATTTCTTTCGAATTCATTTGAATTTTTCTAAATTCACTCTAAGCTTAATGACACCAACAAATTTTATTAATATTTTTGTAATGTTTTTGATTTACTTGAATTTTTTTAAATTCACCTTCGTTTTTTATGAATTTTATTGAATTCTTCTCATTTTACTTGTATCTCTGAATTTACTTGAATTTGATTCAAATTCGTTGGTTTTTTTTCAACTCACTTAAATTCAGTTGAATGCACCCTGAATTTTGTCCACCGTTGAGTTCTTTTAAATTCGGTTTCATTTTTTTAGATTTTTCCCAGTACACTTGCATTCTTTTAAATTTAATTTGAATCGTTTTGAATTAAGTTTGAATTCTCATGAATTTATCCTAAATTCATTGAAATACATTTCAAAGTACTATAGGAATTTCCAAACTATATAAAATGTACATTCTGAAATTTAAGATTCTTGTATATCACCCAGTGTAAATATATTTTATTTATTCGTGATGGAGAATATTTTATTTATATTCTAGAAGAAACCCTGTGTATATTGTTTTTAAAAAATTAAGAAGCATTTCAGACCATTTATTTCTTTTGCTTTGGGGACCCCTCCCCCTCGCCTATGTTACCTAATTTTCACAAATATTTTCAGCCGTGTTGATTTTTCGAGCAAAAAGACGAATTCAACAAAACATGTGAATTATCGATCAGAAAAGACGAAATTTCAACAAAATAGTTAAATTTTCATCCAAATAGTATAATTTTAAACTAAAAAACATTAATTCTCGACGAAAAATGTGAAGTTTATATGTCAGTCAAAAATATTGTAATTTTAAATTAAGATTAGTTTAATTCAACCTAAAAAGAAGAATTTTGAAAAAAATAGTTCAATCTTTAATCATAACAGATTCATTTTCAACAATTGCATTTTTGAATACAAAAGATTAAATTGCTGCCAAAAGAGTTGAATTCTCAAACAAAAAAGACGAATTCTCAACAAAAGTGTTGAATTGTCAACCAAGAAACATTTATCAGTCAAGAGAGAAGAAAAATTTCAACCAAACTGTGGAATTTTCAAGCCAAAAAGACGAATGTTCTACAAGACAGATGACTTATGAACACGAAAAGATGAATTTTCAACAAACAAGTGAATTGTCAACGAAGAAATATAAATTTTTAACCAAATAGTTGATTTTTCAAGCAAAACAGACGAATTTTTAAAGAGACAGTTGAATGTTCATCCCGAAAATTTCAATTATCGATAAAAAAGTTTATTTGAAACAACAAAATGTTTAATTTTCAACAAAATAATTCAATTTTCAACCAAATAGTAGAATTTTTAACCCATTGAGATTAATTTTGAATCGGAAATATAATAGTAGTGTTTTCAACCAAAAAGAATTAACTTTCATTGAAAAACAGTTGGATTTTCTTATTGGCTTATCTAATTATGTTCGCATTTAAACAAGAAAACGAGAAAAGGGGGAAAAAGAGGATGTTTCTATAAAACAGGGAAAAAAGGAATTCTCTTGAAAAAGAGGTGTATGAAACATCATCTCTCAAACCCCCCCTTCCTCGGACCAATGTAACAGATCATAACATTTTACCCCCCCTCCCTCTTCCTCTCAAAAAAAAGATCTTACGTAATTTATGGATGGCCCCCTAGCCGAACCTCGAAACAATTTTTTAAAGATGAAAGAAAATTTATAGCAGTATTTTTTCAACATAATGAAGAAAGCTTTGAGGTAGTCTTTGCGCAATTGAAAAATTAAAAATTTTTCGAGCGTCCTAATGCACCCCCATGTGCAACCCCATAATAAAATTTGCCTAGGACAAGTTCTGGACCACGCAAAGGGCTCCAAGTCAGGGCAACACGACGCTGGACCCAGAGGGTTCACAGACCACCCCTCTAGATCAATAAAACCACCCCGTTTCAACGCATGCGCCCTACTTCGAGATTCACCCCCACCACTTTGTCGGTTTCCACCCCCGCGACTCTGAGGCCACGTACCCGCTCCCCATGCAACATTCATAGTGCCATCAATATTATACGCGAGAAATAATAACCTGTGCATTTATTATGAGCAGCGCCTTTAGGGTGGAGGAATTTCGACAAGGGTGGGGGTAAAAAATGGAAGGGTCGCTGAATAAATTGTACGTGTAAACGCTTATGCAAATCTGTCAGAGCGACATAATAGATGAGGCGCCTGGTGACAGGAACTACTTTAGGGAAATAATTAATTGAAAAAGTTTGTATATTAGGTATATGGGTCATTCAACTCGAAGTGTCCTTTTCGATGTCCAGATCATTTTTATCGGCACTATACATTTTCAATTGTTGAACATTTGCATAGCATTAATTTTGCCCGTAAGGGGCCGTCCATGAACTACGTTACCAATTTTGAGCTATTTTCGACCCCCCGACCAATAACACATTTCTAAAAAATTCGTAACTTCCTCTAATTTGTAAACTATATTTGAATAAAATAAATATCTTTTGGTAAATTGAGTTAACCACTAACGCCTCAATTAAAAGAAATCTTGAGTATTCATAGGCAATTTCGCAGATTGGAACAAATCCTTGCTCAATGTCTCTCTTTAAAAATTTTTTAAAGATCGAAAGGAAATCAACTTTCTTATGAAAATTTTTTGTGTACTGAAAAAGGAACACCAAAAAAATTCACGAATTATATTAGACTTCGAGACCACCCGCTTTTCTGGCTCTTTAGAGACAAATGTAGAATAAATGTACAAACATAAAAAAAGAGGGAGAAAAAGCTAAAGAGTCAACCAAAACCAACCTCACAATCTTTCTTCATTTCGTCTTTCTTATACTACTGGGGACCAACATGTTTCGAAGCCAATTTAGACTTCCTAATCAGGGGTAATTTATAGCATAACTACAGTTATAAAGAATGAAACATATTTCAATTAGATTCAAATAATACCTGAGATTATAAATAAAACATTTTTTATTATCAAATGTTGTTTGGTCAATCTTTCCATTTTCTTATTAAAATCAAAAATCTTCAAAATCAATGTGAAATTCACTTTCTTATGTAGATTTTTTTTATTATAATAAAATAGAAAACACCATAGAGTTATGTGTATCTATGCATGGCTGCCTTTTTTAATCAAATTCGATTAGATTTATTAAGTTTATTGATATCTTCATTAAAAGTTTCTTTGTTATCTTTTTTTGTTGAAGACAAAACACATTTTCTTGTTAATATGAAATATCTTTTTTGGAAAAAACCCATAAAACTTACATTTTATCAATGATTCCTTCTGTAATGCATCCAATCTAAGTTTTTACTAATTGCCTAAATTCTTTAATACCCCTATACCGGACTTTCAGTAACATCTATCATTAAATCACAATCTACCAATTTTTTTAAATTACACTAAAAACCATATTGATAAAAACAGGAAAACAATAATAGATAAAATAATTTTTTATATAACTTCCTGCGTATAAATTTCTAAGATTGTAATCCAATGTTTTGCAAGCACTTCACCACAACACTAATTGAACAAACATTTCAATTATTTTTAAATTCTTTTTTAAATTTCACTGATCTGTTTCTTTTTGAAGATAGAAACATTAATCGACTTTTTCGATACAAATTGTTTAAATTTTGAAAAAAATTCTTCACTGGGGAAAAAATTCAGGAAAACGAAGTGTAGCAAACAAGAGATCGTCGACGACTGACCGTCTATATAGACCCTTAGAAAAACGATCATTTAATCATTTTTTTGAGAAAATAACCAGTCCCAAACCCCCGTAAAAGTCATGTGTACGAAGAGTGCTAATAGATTTTATGAAACTGTACAGAAAGTCTTGGCCCCAAATATCAAGATTCAGAATATATTCCAAGGAGACAATAATAAGATAGTAAAATATTTTTTCAGTATATTTAGAGAAAACAAATATATTGTAGACTGAAAAATATATTAAATATATTTGGAATATAAAACATCAGTGAAAATCATAAGAATAACAGAATGCACATGTTGTCCATATGGCATCTTCCTCAGAATACCATTTTTTGTAGGCAACGAGGGTATCATTTCTTTTACCTGAATGTACGTAAAACCTTTTGGAAAAATTTCTTTTATTTTAGGGAACTATACAGAAAAACTAGCCCCAAATATCAAGATTCAGGGCATATTTCAAGGAGATAATAATAAGATAGTAAAATATTTTTTCATCCAATTCGGGAATATAATTTTGATTGTATTAAGTCATTAAACCTCAAATTATATACATCCTTCTGGCAACCTCATTATATTTATAATAAGTACCAAGGTGACATCTCAATTATATTAACAGTATATTTAGAGAAAACAAATATATAGTAGACTGAAAAATATATTATATATATATATATATATATATATATATATATTTGGAATCAAAAACATCAGTAAAAATCATAAGGATAACAGAATTCTCATGTTGTCCATATGGCATCTTCCTCAGAATACGATTTTTTGTAGGCAACGAGGGTATCATTTCTTTTACCTGAATGTACGTAAAACCTTTTAGCAAAATTTCTTTTATTTTAGGGAACTATACAGAAAAACTAGCCCCAAATATCAAGATTCAAAATATATTCCAAGGAGATAATAATAAGATAGTAAAATATTTTTTCATCCAATTCTGAAATTTAATTTTAATCGTATTCAATTAGTATACTTCAAATTATGTACAGCCTTCTGGCAATCTTTTTATATTTATAATACGTACCGACATGACATTTTAATTATATCAACAGTATATTTATGAAAAACAAACGTACAGTTGACTGGAAAATATATTAAATATATTTGAAATCGAAAACATCTGTGAAAATGATAAGATTAGCGAAAAATGTAAATAAAGTACTCAGTGGTGTATAATAACAGAATGCACATATTGACCATATGGAATCTTTCTCAGAATACCATTTTTTGTAGGCAACGAGGTTATCATTTCCTTTACTTGGATGTATGTAAAACCTTTGGCAACCTTATATTTTGATAAGTATCAGGTTATCATTTTAATCAGTTTCAAAATTAAAAGAACATGAAAAAATTATTACAAGATTTATGTCCACAGAACATGGGAAATGAAAGAAATAGATCATAGTGCCAACATCAAATTTTGTGGATTGATTTAGAACCAATCTATTCAGATTATTTTATTTTTCGAAAAAAGGGTAATAACCCAAACCAATGACACATTCCTAAAAAAATTGCTAACTTCCTCAAAGTAAACTATATTTAAGTAAAATAGATATCTTTCGGTCAACTGAGTTAACCATTAACATCTTAATTGAGAGAAATCTCAAGTATTCATAGGAAACTCTGCAGATTGGAACAAGTCCTTGCTTGATGTCTCTCTTTTAAAATTCCTGAATGATCGAAATGAAATCTACTTTCTTATAAAAATTTTTGGAACAAGGAGCACCCAAAAAGTTCACAAATCAAAATTAGACTTCGAGACTACCCGCCTTTCCGGCTCATTAGAGTCAAACGTACAACAAATGTACCTGTACAAACAAAAAGAAAAAAGAGGAGAAAAAAGAAAAAAAGGCGGAAAAAAAGGAGTGTGAGGTTGGTTTTGGTTGACTCTTTTCCTTTTCTTTTTTCTCCCTCTTTTTTCTTTTTTGTTTGTACATTTATTGTACAAACAAGGATGAACTTTCAGCCAAAAAAGATGACTTCTACCACAAAAGATGAATTTTTAATCTTATAGGACGAATTATTGATAATTGAATTTTCGACTAAAAAAGATGAGTTCAAACAAATAGTTGAATTTTCGAGACAAAAAGACTAATTTTGTAAAAGACAGTCAAATTTTCAGCCTGGAAGTTGAACTTTCAACAAAAAAGTTCATTTTCAACCAAGAAAGATAACTTTTCCACCATAAGAGATGAATTTTTGATACAAAAGGATGAATTTTTGACAAAACAGTTGAATTTTTACCACAAGATATGACTTTAACAAAATAGTTAAATTTTCAACCAAGAAGATTAATTTTGTGCCAAAAGAAGAATTGTCAACAAATTACATGAATAGTTTTCAAATAAAGAAGTTGAAGGTTTTGAAAAGTAGTTGACTTTTAACTCGAAAGAGATAAATTTACAACTAGAAAGATAATTTTGACTCAAGAAAGATAAATTTTCAACCAAATAGTTGCATTTTTAACAAAAAATATCAAGTTTAAACCAAAAATGCCATCGTTAAATTTTCTGTTCAAAAGAAGTTTCAATAAAAAAAAGTGAATTCTCAACCGTTTGAATAATTTACAACCAAATAGTTAAATTTCAGACCAAAAAGATGAATCTTCTATCGAAAAGATTTAAGTTATACCAGAAAAGACGAATTATCTACAAGAAAAAGAAATAGTTGAAGTTTCAACCCGAAAATATGATTTTACGACGAATTGTTGAATTTTCTATCTACATCATTTAATTTTCTCCCAAACAGTTCGATTTTCGGAAGAAATGGTTTAATCTTTAACAAAAATATTTAATTTTCTACAAAAATAGATGAATTTTCAATCAGAAACATGAATTTTGTCCGAAAAGTTCATTCTTTAACAAAAAAGTTAATTTTCAACGATTATTTTTTTTTAATTGTTTCAATCTAGTAAAAGATTATTCATATAACTTATATATGCATATTTGTGTTGAATGAATGACTTAAGTATAAAAAAGTGAATAAAAAATGCCCTCATAAACGTTTATCTTGGCATTATTCTATAGTGACCAAATTATAAATTTTACGAATATGATTCTTTATCTAAAAGAAAATTGCCTAAATAAACTCGTTATTGATCATAATTAATTTAGATATACTTAAGGGACGTAAGCAATTAATTCCATGTACAAGTTTATTGTTATAAGCAGTATATTTACACAAATACTTCAGTAAATCAGTTTGTTGTAGAAAGAAACTATTTTGTCTTCAAAACGTCGTAATTTATTATTAGAATGATATTGTAACGGAAAATTGTCAAAATTTGAAAATTTCTAAACAGCTTAAAAAGTTATAAACAATTTTTTGAGCCATTAAGTCCCAAGGGCAGACCGGTTTACACAGTAGAAATGTTAATGTTGGAATGAGGACATTTCATTAAAAGATATTTTTTCATGAGAAATAATTTAAAATTTCGGTTCTTTAAACAATTTTTGTTCAAACAATTCGTTTAAATTCGTTTAAATAATTCGTTTAAGCCGCAGTTGGCGCGCAATTCAAGATGGATATTAAGTACATTTCTCGCAATTGAAATAAATAATTATTAAAGAATGCACAAGAATGTATATAAATTGTACAAATTTTGATTTCAGACAAGGAACAAATTTATAACATTCATTTTCTAAATAACAGTTTATTTTCTTTGAACTCCAAAGACTCACTAATATTTAACAAAACATTCCTTAATGAATGTAATTCATATACATTATTGAGCATTTTATAATAATTATTTATTTCAATTACAAGAATTGGTGTTCATACCCATTTTGGATTACGCGCCAACTGCGGACAATCAGCGCGCTGCCATAACGCAAGCGCAAAAGCTCAGGACGCCCACATTGGCATAACTGAAAGCAAATTTGGTTTCTCCAAGTGGCCACTTTGACCAATAAGACGAGAGCGCGACAATCGGAGGGTATATGGTTTGTTTACATATTTGGCACTCAACCTCTGTCATTTATGTTAAAATATTTTATAAAGGATGATGTTTATTTTTAATCTCTCGGTACATGCTAAAAATAATTGTGTGATCTTATCCCTAGAATGTGTTTCTCCCATTCTTTGCGAAATTTTCCATTGTTTGGTATCACAAACATTGAACGCTTTTTTTCTCCATAGCAGCATGTTCTTTATCACAATTTGACACGCAACAAGATATGGGTAGTCTGCGAATGCCCATAAAATAACCAATCAACACAAAAATTCTTGTCTTTTCACACATTGTCGTAAATAGTTGCCTAGGAAAGAAAAACACAGTTTTTAGGTTAACTCAAACCCTCTTCCCCAAGATCGTCACGCTCCGGATGACCACTTCGAGAAACACCATTCGTCTTCAAAAAGCAAGTCATCGCTCCAATGTCCCCACCACCGGAGATTCTGGATCTAGTTATACGACCGTGCACATGACATCGTCCTACTATATTTGATATTATCGACTAAGTGTGACGTAATGATCACTCTATTCAGAAACATTCGTGCTTTCTAACACTTTTGCGAGCTTACTAGGTCGTTTTAAAAGTCCCATACCTAGGTAAAAAACAAAATTTTTTGAGAAAATTCACAATTATTCTTTAACATAGGTTCCTTCTAACTCGATACACGTATTTCCACCAGTTTCTAAAAGCTCGATGCCTTTTTCATAGTAGTCGGCGCTCAACTACTGAAAATAGGCGTTTGTTTCGGCAATAACCTCTTCATTTGAGTAAAATCACCTTGCCAGCCAGCCATCTCTTCAAGTTTGGGAACAGATAGAAGTCACACGGAGCCAAGTTTGAAGAAAAGGGTAGATGAGGAATCAATTCGAAGCCCAGTTCGTGTATTTTTGCTACTGCGATTGCGGCGGTGTGAGCCGGTGCATTGAGGTGATGAAACAGGACTTTTTTGTGCGCCAATCGTGGCCGTTGTTTTTGTAGCTCGGCTTTCAAACGGTCCAATAATGATGTATAGTACGTTCCGGTTATAGTTTTATCCTTCTTCAAGTAATCAGTGAGGATAATTTCTTGGGAATCCCAAAATGCAGTGGCCATCACCTTCCCAGCTCACAAAACAGCGTTCGCCTTCTTTGGCGCACTTTCACCAGGCAGTACCCACTGCTTTGACTGCTGCTTTGTCTCGGGCATATAGTGGTGGATCCAGGTTTCGCCAACGGTTACAAGACGGCGAAAGAAATCCTTTGGATTACGATTGAGTATGTCCAAATTCGATTGAGAAACATCAGCTCTTTCCAACTTTTGCTGGTCAGTGAGCACGCACGGCACCCATCGTGCATATAGCTTTCGCATATTCAAATTATTATGCAAAATCTTGTGTACACGTTCAGTTGAGATATTTATCATCTTAGAAACCTCAAGCATCTTCAATTTACGGTCATCGGTCACTAAATGAAGAATTTATTTGATCACTTCTGTCGTATTTGCGTCTGAAGGCCTCCCTGAACGTGGTTCGTCATTTGTGCTTGTACGACCAAACTCAAACTCTTGCATCCACCTTTTGACTGTTGTATTCGCTGGAGCAGATGTGCCATAATACATATTTAGCTTTCCTTTAGCTTCTTTAGCCGCTTTGCCTCTCAAATAATAATGTTTAATGAGAATCATGAAATTCGTTTTTCCCCATTGTTCACAAAATCACTGAGATGATGACGTGACAATTACAATAAATACAAAGTAGTTGACAGATTGTAATGGAACTTCGGATTTATTGTTTTCAAGGTTAGAACTTCACAAGAATGATAAGAATTTCGTACTAGTGGCGCCATCCGGTCGTAAGGCCCGGGACTTTTCAAACGACCTAGTAAATTAAAACTTTCAAATTATCTAATAAATTATTGGAAATATTATACATGTTTTAGTGCTTTTGACCGTAAATTAGTATTTTAAAACAAAAATCGTTATCAAGATTCCCAATTTACAATAATTTCAGGTTATGTTAGCGTTTTACACGGAAAATATTGGTATTTTAGAATAAAAATCATTATAGTTCGAACAAGGTTTGCAATTTTTGGACGGTTTCAGGTTATATTAACGTTTTTTACAGGAAATCGGTTATCTTGAACAAAAATCATTAGAATTCAAAAAAGATTTACAAATCTCAACAATTTTCTGTTAAGTTATGTTAATTTTTTCAGTCAGAAATTAATTGTATTTTTAATGAAATATTATCAGATCTCAAAGTATATTAACAATTTTTCAACAAATTCAGGTCATCTTGGTGTGTTTCCCTTGAGATTGGTATTTTTAAACAAAAACAATTATAGATTTAAGTCCAACGATTTTTGTTTAAAGTAATACAATTAACAAGCCTTCGAACAATTTTGATTATGTTAGAGTTTTTTTGTCGGAAATCGAAAATTGTATTAAGAAATCATTAGATTCCAAAGAAGATTCATAATTTTCGAACAATTTTAAGTAATGTTGGCGTTTTACACGCAAATTGGTACATTCAAACAAAAATCATTATAATTTGAATTAGATTTAGAATTTTTAGACAATTTTGGATTAAGTTAGTGTTTTTCGTTGGAAATTGGTATTTTTGATTTAAAAAATTATGTTTCGAAAAAATTTACGACCCTTCAGCAATCTCAGGTAATGTTGACATTCGACATCGGAAATCGGTATATTTTCGTTAAATAATCATTAGATTTCAAAGAAGATGAAAAATTTTCGTACAATTGTAGGTTAAGCTGGCGGTTTTCATTGGAAATATCGGTAAAGATTTCAAAGAAGATTTAAGATTCTGAAAAAATTTAAGGTTAAAAACATTTTTCACGGGAAATCAGTTGTTTCAAGCAAAAAGCATTAGGCTTAAAAGATGATGAACAATATTAAACAATTTTTCGTTGTGCTATATTAGTGTTTTCAATTGCCATTGTTGATGGAAGATCATCACATTTTAAAGAATATTAACTATATTTGAACAATAATAGTGTGTTTATGTTAGCGTTTTTCACCGGAAATCGAATATTTTCAACAAAAATCATGTGGGTTCGAATACAAAACTTATAATTTTAAACAATTTTAGGTTATGTTGGTGTTATTCTTTGGAAATTGGTACTTTTAAACAAAAATGCAACGATTTTATAGTCTATACAAAAACATTTTATATATAAATTCTGAATTTGAGATATCAATTTTAATCAATCATCAAAAATATTGTCCTCACTTTTCTTTTTTATTTTAGATAATAGATACTATGGAATACATAAATGTTGTATTAATATTAATTCTACGCTTCAATATATAAACTAAAAACTTCTAATTTAAGTTTCATTTTACACTGTGTTGTAGTCCGAAAAGACAAACCAAGTTTGTTAGCCAGCCTTCTACTGCCAATGTTTATGGTTTTAGCCATGAAAAATAAAACTGAGGAAAGTAAAAATTCAATTTTCCCACGAAACCACGCTAGATACGATAAATAAACAAGAGACGAAAATCATTACTTTTTGAATGTTCTATAAAATTGCTCACAACCGTTTTTTAATAGGGATAATATTTCTTGTTTCAAACGTGGAGAATACCATGAGAAAATTGACAATTCAAATTTATAGCTGAACAACGCAAAATACGATGAATGATCCAACAGGAAAATTTCTCACCTCAAAAAGAACTACAAAATTGCTATTAACCATTTTTCAAAATTACTCATAGATAGGCGGGAAAATTTGAATTTTTACATTCTCATCATTCATAATGGAAGGTATTAGATTCATGTGAATTTGGACCTATCCAGTTTTTATCAATTCTCAACGTTTTGACACCTCCTGAGTCAGAAAAAATGGTTTTTACGATAATTTCTGTCTGTCGGTCTACCTGTCTGTCAAAATAAGATGAAAGATCCAACTGCAAAATTTCTCACCTCAAAAAGACCTAAAGAATTGCCCTTAACCATTTTTCGTATCTATATTGCACTCCTAAACTGTCATTAATAAAAGTGAAATATTCATGAAAAAATATTTTTTTTGCTTATGTCGGTTCTGTAACTTGCCAGTTTTTTTACTGCCAATT
This sequence comes from Melikaiella ostensackeni, assembly GCA_032362435.1. NCBI lineage: Eukaryota > Metazoa > Arthropoda > Insecta > Hymenoptera > Cynipidae > Melikaiella > Melikaiella ostensackeni. The sequence continues at coordinate 30,006,575 of JAUMHM010000085.1, forward strand.
CAAAACATATAGTTTGAGCGATTTTGTTTTAAATTAAAATTTTTTCATAGTTTCTCACATACTGCAAAATACAGCAAATTATTCGATTTTTGTGCATTTTGTTTAGTTCTTTCTCGCTTTGTTTTACAATTTTTCAGCTGAGTATAAAAATATAATGTAAAATGTCGATTTTCTGAAATTTAAACTAAGCTCAAGAAATGTCGAGCGCGAAGCGCGTGACTCATTACGGGCTCCCTAGACGCGCTCAAACTTTGCGCGATGAGAATGTGCTCGCGCATCGGGCAGATTTTTCTCAGAAGATTTGAGAACAGTTTCTTCAATGAACGGATAAGATATGAAATAATTAATTACGAAGACAATCAAATATCTTGCATCAGCACGTATAGAGATGATAAATGACCTCTAATTTCACAAGATATAATTTTGTAAAAGATTGAATGAGCGCGCATATACGGGTATTGCAGTAATCAGTAAGTGTTTGTACCAAACGATGTCGATTTAATTTGCGTGAAAAGTTGAATAGACTAGAAAAGCTGGTTTTTAGTCATTCTCAGTTTGCTTTCAAATCTCGGCGAGCGCAGATGTGTCAAGAATAGATCAAATGTAGAATTCTTTTTTTATTATAATTAGCAATAGTAACTCACTTAGGAGTTTTACTGTAACGAGGTTAGTAATTTATTATATTAAATACTACAGTTAAGAAAAATATGACAGATTTCGAAAAAAATATTTTGTGAAAATGTATAAACTTGGCTACGTGTACCGAAATTTCGATACGAATAGCAGGAATTTCGGTACAACTAACTGAATTTTTCGGTATACGTACACAGTGCCAAAATTTTGAGTGTGATGATAAAAATATCTTGAAAATTTATCTAGTGAAAAGTGTATAATTGTTTTATAAATGAATGATTATTCAAATTTTCATTTTACACTTTGCGTAAAAACATGAAAAAAATAATCTTATGTGAAAGGTCATGAAGATGTTTCGTCAGAGTTGAGATAAATGAGCATTGAGCAGTCAAATAAATTTCTTATCACTTTTGCACATTTTTATCAAATTACTTCCTCTAAATATATCATCAGCTTACATATTTTTAATTAATATAAGGGATAACATAATTTTGCCTACAAAGCAAAATCCCGAATGTTAAAAAATACCGAAGATATAATTACCGAAATAGAAGATATTCAAAAAATGAAATTTTCCGAAATTTCAAATTATCGAAGATAAATAAAACTACCGAAAATATTAATTAACGAAATTGAAATATTCCGGAAGTGAAAAATAACGAAACTAGAGAAATTCAGAAATTCAAAATTACCGAAGTTATTAAATTACCGAAATTGTATCATTACCGAAATTTTAAAGTCCGAATTTTCAGAATTTCAAATTCCCGGAATTAGTAAATTGTCAAAATTAGTAAATTCACGAAAAAAATAAAAATTTCAATATTCTGTATTTTTAGAACAAAATTTTATTTCATATATGGGAATTTAAATATTCGGAATTTCGGGAAATTAAAATTTTCGGGAATAAGAAATTTCGACAATTTACTAAGTTGAGGATTTTAAAATTTCTGCATTTTGAAAATTCGGCTTTTAAAATTTCGGTAAGTATGCAATTTCGGAAATTTAATAATTTCGGTGATTTTGAATTTCTGAATTTTTTAAGTTTCGTTAGTTCTTACTCTCGGAATATTTCAATTTTATTAAGAAATATTTTCGATACTCTTATTTCTCATTAGTAATTATAAATTTCGAAAAATTTCATTTTTCTGAAATTTTCTATTTCAGTAATTGAATTTTCGGTACAATAAAACATTCGGGATTTCACTTGTTCGACAAAATTATATTGTTCCTAATATCACTGTATCTACATTTCTTCTTTTCAGATTATAGAATTTAAAATTAAATTGGTCACGTGAAAATGGCTAGCCAAGTGAGAAAACTAATCGCCAATAAAGAGAATAGAGATTATCTTATGAGGTCAGCATTGATTTAAAATTAATAACGATAAAATTATAATAATAAGTAATAATATCTAAGGCATTAATAAAAAATTGTTTTATTTTAGCACCCACTTTTGGGGACCAGTATTTAATTGGATGATTCCAATTTCAACGATAAGCGATATCCAAAGGGATCCAAAATATATAAGTGGAAATATGACTCTAGGTGAGCCTATATCACATTATTTAAATATTGAAATTAAATTTCAAAATTTTGAATTTAACTATTTAATTAATTATTCTTAAATTTCAGCACTCTCACTTTACTCACTGGTATTTATGAGGTTTTCAGTAAAAGTGAATCCCAGGAATTTATTGCTGTTTTCATGCCACATAGTAAACTTTGGAGCTCAACTTACTCAAGGATATCGATTTTTACAGTATCAAAGAACATTAAAGAATAAAAATATTTAAGAAATAAGAAAAAAATACTTTTAGTTAGGAAAAAATGTAATCGCGTGAACGATTGTGTTCTTTTGATTGTGTCGTATCTGCTTCATTTTTTGGCTCTTCAAAAATAATTGTTTCTGTAATACATGCGCAAAAAGTCTTCATTTTTATGATTTCATCAAAAAGATTTATAATTATCATAATTATATAATTTATTATATAATAATTACATAATATAATTTTCTAAATATAGCTTCAAATGTAAGTAAAATTATCACCTCAAGTGTATTTGATAAATAAGCAGTTGATATCTAACCAATAGTGAAAGATAAAAATAATTATTAATCAGGATTTCTTTTTAAAAATCCAGCAAATCTCAAGATCAAAACAATATTCAAATTCCAGATCAGTTCAATAATAGCATTTGCTTTTTTAAGATAGAAATTCTTATTCCAATCAGAATCAAAGGTATTTTCAGATTCTGGTCACATAAAAAGAAATTGGGCTTGTTTTTATAGTGTATTTTACAATTATTTTTAATTCATATTATGAATAACTATCCACATTTTAAATAACTAGCAAATATTAGCACGCGTGAACCTCATGTTTCTTTTTCTTGCATTTTTTTCAATTATTGAATAAATAATCAAATTCATTACTAATATTTTTCTTATCGGAATTTCGAATCAAACGTTATATAGAGACATTTTTGACATTGTTATGGAATATTTTTAAAAATTATACGATTTAAAATTTTTAACTTTCAAAATGAAAATAAATCATTTTCAATTGCACAGTATTACTTAAATTTTTTTTGAAGGATTCAACAAAAAAAGAATACGAAAATTTAAACATGGAAAATTTACACTGCTTAAAAATTGAAGCATACAATATTAAACAATTTGTAATAGTGACAACGTTAAATGAAATATTTTGCAATTTCAAAATTGAACAAACAAAGCATATTCTAAATCAAACTAAAAAATCAGAATAATTTAAAAATAAACCTCGAAATGATTTACCTCAAATTTTTATCGTCTTCTTGTTCATAATTTCTTAAGCACGAAAAAACATGTGCCCCAGCCAAAAGGGTTTAAAGAAATTATGAACAGAAGGACGACAAAATTTGATAAAATTAATTTGAAATTTGAATTTGAAAAAATCAAGGATTCATAACTGTTCAGGCTTAGATCTGACTTTCCAAATATATCAATTTCAACTTGAAAAACTTCAAAAATTAAAATAATTTTGTACATTCAATCGTTCAAAATGGAGCGATTTAAAATTTGAGAACGGTAGAATGAAAAAACTGCCCATTTTTGTTTTTACACAAACAAGTATGGATGTCCCTAACTGAATGTTACGGTTTATTACAATAAAGTTAACAAATATATAATTAGCATTCAAAATTTAAGTGGAAATTTGTATAAGAATCAAATTAAAAATTAAACTGTATTAATAACATTTCATTAATTTACTTTTAATTTTCGACAGATTTCAAAGCAAGAAATGCATATTTGCAATTCGTAATTTCCTCAGCAGACACGCAGAGTAGGTGAATTTTTTTTATGAACACAGTTCAATTTTTATTTGAATTAATCAATTGTACCCTTTAAAGATAAAAATAATGCAAAAGCCCGCAACAAATTCAATACATATAAAACATCTGCAGGGTGGCCGTTTTTCAGTCTTGTTTTCAGTTTTCAAAGATTCCCAAATATTTCAAGAGATTTCAAAGATTTCGTGAAGATTTTAAAGATTTTAGAAAGATTTCAATGATTCCGAAAGATTTTAAAGACTTCAAAATATTTCAGAAGACTTCAAAGATTTCTCACAGATTTGAAACATTTCAGAAGGATTTCGAAGATTTCAAAAGAGTTAACACAGTTTCAAAATATTGCGTAAAGATTTCAATGATTCCATGAAGATTTCAAAGATTTCAAAAGATTTAACAAAGTTTTTAAATGTTTGACAAGGAATTCAATGATTTCATAAAGTTTTCAAATTATTCCAGGAGATTTCAAAGACATTAAAATATTTCAGAAGATTTCAAAGATTTTCAAATATTTCAAAGGTTTTGCAAAGATTCCAAAAAATTTCAGAAGATTTTAAAGATTTTGTGAAGATTTTAAAGATTTGAGAAAGATTTTAATAGATATCAAAAGATTTTACAAAGTTTTTAAATATTTCACAAATATTTCAATAATTTCATAGAGATTTCAAAAATTTTAAAAGAGTAAACAAAATTTTTAAATATTTCACAAAGATTTCAATTATTTCATAAAGTTTTCAAGATATTCCAGAAAATTTCAAAGACTTCAAAAGACTCAACAAAGATTTTAAATGTTTCACCAAGATTTCAATGATTTCATAAAAATTTTAAAAATCTCACAAATATTAAAAAAAAATTTAAGATTTCAAAATATTTCAAAGATTTCAACAGAGCAAACAAAGTTTTTGAATGTTTTAAGAAAATTTCGAAAATTTCATAAAGATTTTAAAGTTTTCAAAACAGTAAACAAAGTTTTTGAATATTTCACAAAGATTTTAAAGTTTTCAAAAAGTTTTCAAAATATTTCAGAACATACCAAAAATTTCGCAAAGATTTTAAATATTTCAGAAAAATTGCCAAAAATTGTAAAAGATTTCACAAAGACTCCAAATGTCCTAAAAGATTAAAAATTATTTCAATTGAACAATTTCAAATTAAATGCCGTTAAACGACAAAATTTAAAAGAAACTTTCATGGGTTGAACAGTTCAAAGATTTCTGGTTAAAAAATAAAAATCCACGCTATCATTTTTAATGCTCTAAAATGAAGAATAAATCAATAAACTTGTAGATATTCAAAACTATATCATCTTACGCAATTTTAAGTTAAAAAAATAAAAATTGAATGATTTTTATTTTTTAAGCATAACACTTTTTGAATCAGAATTTAAATTATTTTAATTTTGAGTCGTTTAAAATTAATATTTGTACGATTATTATTTATAAATAAAAATTTAATATTTTTGACTTACAAATTCAAAAATTAAAAAATGGAACAATTAACATTGTAACGTTCGAAGTCTAAATTTAGCACACTAAAATTTTTACGATTCAAGGCTTTTTATTTCAGACAATTCAGTTTCAAATTGTTTAGTTTTGAATATTTGATTTATAATTGCTCGTTTTGAATTCACAAGCATATATTGCTAAATATTTGAAAAATCGTTATTTTTTTCATTCAAACATTTCAAACTGAACGGATTAAAAATGAAATATTTTAGACTGAAACAATATTTCAATAGGAATTGAAATTGAATAAAAGCATTTAATTATGAATCTGTGAATTTGAAATTATTTGAAAATTGAAAATAGTTTATAAAGTTTCAAACAAACGTTCAACTACTAAGGCTTTCGAATTGAAGCAGTTTAATTTTTATCGTCAAAACCTGTAAATTGTTTAATTTTGAACAGATTCAAAATTGTCTTGTAGAATCATTAATTAATTTATATTCACAGATGATCGACTTAAACACGTTTAGGTCTTCATAACTGTATTTTAGAATTCTTCAAATTGAAAATGTACGTTCAAAAATGAAGACCCATAAAAAAAAATTTTAAGTAAAAGATTTTAGAATTAAGCATTGTGAGCTAAATGATTTCATAATTGAAAAAATTAACAACTGAACGTAACATTTAAAAAATTAAAATCTAATTTATTTTAAATTGTATTTCATCATGTGACATGAATTTTGTGATATTTTAAGTGATCAGAGAGATTTTTCTTTCAATCGACTAAAAATTCAACGAATTTCAATATTTTATTTTTGAAAACGTTTGTTTTCAGTTCAGCAACAAGTTGAAAAACATATTCCATGACATTATTGAGGTTCCTAAGCTTCAGAGTAAAGGAAAAATCGTTTTTGTCGCTAAAATTGAAGGAACATCATATTTAACCATTAAAAATCTCATTTTTCTCGAAAACGGAGCAAAATATGAATAGCAATTCCTACTCAAAAATCGTCGCACATTCTGGAATCTACACTCAAACCCCGATTTAGAGACCGTGACGGGGGTACCCCCAATGGCCTCGGTTTCTAAATCGGGGTTCTCCAAACCGTAAACAATCAGGGACGTGCGAACGATTTCCTAATATTACGCAATCTCCGAACGTGAGTTCGAACCTGAGTACACACGCACTGCGCCTTTATCTATACGCTGCTGGCATTTCACGCTTGGTTGAACACCGTCTCTCGCCCCGACCGTTTAGAAATTGCGAGGGCCAGCCGTTCTAGGAATCCTTATACCGGGGGTTTCTAAACCAGGGTTTGAGTGTATATCTATCAATGAATACCCCCCCCCCCCCACACACACACATATATATATATACACACATACAAACTCATTTTTACCGTAGAGTGGACGCTCTAGCCGAATATTGATATCAGCGCCCCTGAAATATGTTCAGTTAATTCAATTACAAACAAATTTCTTCAATTTAGCACAGTCTTGTCCAAGATGACTCCATCCTCTCTTTTTTTTTCTTTAATTTTGTTGAACTCTGTCAATAAACAGTGACCTTCTTGGGTTCCGAAGTTTTACTGCACATGGGTGCAGAAAAATCAATTTGGTTACTTGTAGGCTCGCTTGTAGGCATCTACATCGAGAGAAGGTGAATTCTTTTGGCTACTATCGCCATCAAGTACCAATCACGTGGTGTCAGTATCGGCTGTGTTTAAATAAAAACCAAAAAGTAATTTCAAAACAATGAAAAAGAAAATTATGTCAAAAATTATAACTTTTATAACTTTTTACGCCGAGTATAATTTTTGCAGTACACAGAAAACAAAGTCTTGTTTCACGCCCAAAAGTGGGCTTGTTTCAAGGTGTAACATAAACTAGCCCCGAGGAAAAAGGACAGACTTATGCACTATACATGGAGACAAGGTTCACTGAAAACAAGCTGTAATATAAACTAGACTTTTTTCTGTGCACGTGTCGTAGGCAAAGTGCGCAAGCGCGATCTGGAGACGAGTCAAGATGAGTACTGAGAAAATTACACTCGAAAATTTCCGGAAACTTACGGAAATTTAAAGTATCCAAAAATTTCCGGAAATTTTCGGCAATTTATGGTAACTTATCGCTTCAAGTTGGTCCAATCTGTCAACGCGGAATGCGATCAACTGATCATACCCTCTTTTATGTGTGCCCAAAATGTGAGTTCATAGATATAAGATGTACAACTTTCATTATTCAGTAATATTCACCTCTGACGCCAAACCTTTAGTCATTCTGACGTCACCATGCTCAAAACCAGCCCTTTAATCCCGCTTTACATGCAAAAAAATCGCTGAAATCATGCATGTGTTACAAAACCTCAATAATAATACAGAAGAATAATCACTTTCTATACAGCTTCATTTTAAAAGATAATACAAATTACTGAAGCAGAACTAAATAGATTACACTGTAAACAGAGTTTACAAACAGTGGACTAATGAGAACTGCTTGTTAAGGGAAAAAAAAACAATTTCTTCAACTATTTGCGCTTTTTTGCATAATAGTACAGGTAAATTAGCATTTCTGCTGTAACAAAATACATACGGCAATTTTTTTCGTTTAAAATATGTGGTTAGACGTTCTAATGAAATAGTGGAACCCTACGCTCTGTCAGACCGTTGCGTATATTGTTAATTGACTATAAAGTGAAAATTAAAACAATTTTCCAACACGTTTGTTTGGATTGTTGCTTCTGTTTAAGGCATAGGTAGAAAGCGCAACAGATATATTTGTCGAGCATAAAATGACCTCTATTCAAACCATTTGCGACTAATAGTTAACGAGATATTAAGGTTTTCATTAAGGGTAGCGTGTTTTCGGGGAAGCTTGCGTTTTAATAAATTTTCATTATTATGAAAAATATTCCGATCACATGTTTCTTGATAGATCCTTAAAAGAGGAATGTTAAAAGTATTCAAAAAATTTTTTTCTAGAATTCGTAATCAAAATATGTCGGAGTGGAGAGGGGAGGCAGATTCTTTTTTAGACAATACAATTTTTGAAAAAAAACGCAGTGAAAAATTCACTTCGTGAATCACCTAGGGCACTGTTGTACTTCAAGGAAAACTACTTTTCCAATTTCAACAAAATTCTTAGCATTTTTAATAACAAAGTGTTCCAAAAAATTAATTATTTTTCATCCCTATAGCTGTCGGAAAAATCTTTTAAAAAGGGATATATCCGTTGGGGAAGGAGGCTAGAGCTTACAATTTTGGTTCGATTTTAGCGGTTAAAAAAAAATGAAAGTTAACTAAATTTCAAAGAGATTTGTGAGAGCCGATTTTTTTTTATTTAACAACAAAGTTGACTTTTTTTAAACGATCCCATTTTTTTGCACTACTCATATTTATGTAAAACATCATGAAATAAGTAAAGACACTCCTTACAAGTAATACCCAACAGGTGAAAACATAAAAAAATAAATATTTCTTTTAAAATAAATTAATGAGTGAAAGTGCTAATTGAAGATTAAAAATACTTGGAGCTTTATTTTCAAAGGTTTTGTTCAGGATATACGTAAAAACAATGTTTAGTTACTATTTTCAAAAAATACAAAGTAAATGTTAATATTATAAATAAATTTAATAAACAAATGCATGTCTTAGTCATTTCGCGCTCTGAAGACTTCATTTCTCTGAAAGAATTGATTTAAAAATTGTCGGCAATAAATAGTATGCATGATTTGTTATTAACTGAAAACAATTGTGAATTATTTAAACAAATTTTCTAAACAAATACAGATTTTCGGCAATTTTCAACCGACAGATCACGTTTTTTCAACGGAATTAATTTTAAATCACTTGTCAAAATCCTTGCCTTGTGATACTTAATCAGTAAACAATAATTGTTCATTTTATGAACACTTTTATAAACAATTTAACAACTTGACGACTTGTCAAAAAATTCATGTCATTTTTTTACGAATTTGACTACAAATGCCTCAGAAAGGACTTTGTTTATTGGGAGAGTTTGTTAGGCGAAAACATTTGTTATTTATTTAAATAAATTTTATAACAAATACAGATTTTCGTCAATTTTAAACCGGCAGATGAAGGGTGCCTTAAAACGTCGAGGATTTATGAAAACTGGATAGGTCCAAATTCACATGAATCTAATACCTTCAATCATAAATGATGATAATGTAAAAATTCAAATTTCGCGGCCAAGTGATTAATAGAAATTTCTCTGACTTGTACCGAAATTCCCTAACTTTTGCCTAACTTTTCCAGATATTTCAAATTCCATAACTTTTCCCAGTTTTCCTGGTCGCTTGTCACCCTTTATTTATATAAGTTCACATAATAATTCACCAACTTATTCTTTATTATACAAATTCTTATACTTACTGGGGAGAACACTGCTGTAATCTCTTTTTTCTTCCTCACTTTTGTTGAACTTGGTCAATGAACAAGGTCTTTCTTTTGATCAAAACTTTGATTGCTTACGGGAGTAGAATTTTTACTCATACATTTTGTAGCAATATTCATACCGGGAAAAGACGTATTTTTGTGACCACTCTCGTCATCAGATGCCAATTGCGTGACAGTGG
>JAUMHM010000085.1:30016673-30029398 GCA_032362435.1 Melikaiella ostensackeni
CTTATAAAGAAAGAGACAGAAAAACGACCACCATCCTACCCTACATCCAAGGTATCACAGAGCAAATAGGAAGAATTATCAACAAACACAACATCCAAACCACATTTAAAGCACCTGCGAAAATAGGACAACTTCTAAACAACCCTTAAGATAAAAAGGCACCTCTCAGTGTTCCGGGAGTATATAAAATACCTTGCTCTTGTGGCAAAGTCTACATTGGAGAAACCGGGAGAGCGGTAAGCAAACGTGTAAAAGAACATGAGAGTAAAGTCAGGCTAAAACATTTCACGCAATCAGCACTAGCTGAGCATCCTATCATATCATACCAAATTTGTCTTGCACACTACCTGCAAAAAATTATTAAAACTTCAGAACTTCAACTATCAAACACCCTCAGATTTGACACTTGGTCTACATTGGACCGCATATCATTTGACCAATCGAATTTCAATATTTTATCTTTAAAAACGTTTGTTTTTAGTTCAGCAACAAGTTGAGGAACATGTTCCATGAGATTATTAAGGTTCCTGAGCTTCAGAGTAAAGAAAAAAATCGTTTTTATCGCTAAAATTGGAAGAACATCATTTTTACCTATTGAAAATCTTATTTTTCTCGAAAACGACGCAAAATATGAATAGCAATTCATGCTTCAAAATCGTCGCACATTCTGGAATCTATAAAATTATATCCTGACCAGACGCTTATCTTGTGTATTTAAACAAACTTCTTCAAAAAAATTTGAAAAGTCGATAAAAACAGATAAAAATGCATTTAGTTTGACATGGTTACTGAACTAGAAACAAAGTTAAAAAAATGTTGAAATTCATTAAACTAAATGCAATTTTAGTCGATTTTTATCGATTTTCTCTATTTTTATTCTTTTTTTTTTTTTATTTGGGAAAATACACAAGACAATTATCTGGAAAGGGTATAATTATATATATTTTAGGAAGTAGAACAATTTTAAACTATGAACCACCATTATGAAATTATATTATATTATTATATTATATTATGTATTAAATTATATTATATGTATTATATTATTATAAATTTTATATATTTCAGGAAGTGGAAAAATTCTGAACTATGAACTATGTACTATTCGTATTTTTCGTCGTTTTCAACAAAAATGAGATTTTTAATCGTTAAAAATGATGTTTCTTCCATTTTAGAATCAAAAACCAATTTTTCTTTGCTTTGAAGCTCAGGAACCTTAATAAGTAAACATGTTTTTTACATTGTTAATGAACTAAAAACAAACGTTTTTGAAAAAATTTTGAAGTTCGTTAAACTAAATGCTATTTAGTTGATTTTGATTCTCTCCACTTTGAATGATGTGCAAGCACTTTTGGGAATTTAATCGAAGCTAGCCGTGGTCTCATATATCACTATAATTTGACTAAGTTTAATTGAAATCAAACCACCACTTACAGATCCTGATTTTTCTAACGTACATTTGCCCTACATAAAAAAACATCTGGTTAGAAACATCTGGTAGATTTTAATAATTTACGCATAGCACATGATATTCATTTGAGAGACTTATTCAGTGATGGGTGAATTACTTTCAAAAAAGGAACTAGTTACCGTTACCTTCTAGAAGATTTACAATATTCTTAGACCAACAGAAAATGGTTAAGAAGACGCTTTAATTTTTAACAAAGAAGGATCAATTTTCCACCAAAACAGGCATATTTTCAACAAAATACATGATTTTTCATATAAGAAAGAGAAACAACTAACCAAATAGTTGAATCTTCAACTAACAATATAAATTTCAAACCAAAAACGGAAATTTTCATTAAAAAAAATTAATGTTTAACCAAAAAAGAATGTTGACAAAATACTTGATTTTTCAACGAAAGAGATGAATTTTCAACCAAGATGATTAATTTTATACCGAAAAAAGATGATTTTCAAACAAAGTAGTTCCACTTTCAACCAAAAAAGGTGAATTTTTAATAAAAAAGGTAATAGTTGAAATTTCAACCAAAAAAGATTTTCATTTTACATCAAATACAGTTGAACTCAACCAAAACAGACAAATTTTCAACAAAATACGTCAATTTGAAACCAAAGAGGTAAATTTGAAACCATAGAGATGAATTTTCAACCAAGAACATAATTTTCACCAAAAAAATATTTTTCTTCTGCATCAAAAACAGTTGCATTCAACCAAAAATAAGCTTTTCAACAAAATAGTTGAATTTGCAGTCAAAACAGAAAAAAATCAACCAGATTGTTCGAAGTTTCAAGCCAAAAAGACGAATTTTCAACAAACATGTTGATTTTCAACAAAACAATAAAATTTCTATCCAAAAAACTTTAATTCTCGATGAAAAATGTAATATTTTATATTTCAACCGGAAAAGACGAATTTTCAACAAAATAGTTAAATTTGAAACCAAAGCGATGAATTTATAATAAAATACATGAATTTTCAGCTACAAAAGATCAATTTTTAACAAAATGGTTCAATTTGAAACCAAAAAGATGAATTTTCAACCAAGATGATTAATTTTTTACCAAAAAAGACGATCTTTAAACAAAGTATTTCCACTTTCAACCAAAAAAGGTAAATTCTCAATAAAAAAGGTAATAGTTGAAATTTCAACCAAAAAGTTTTTCATTTTAAATCAAATATAGTTGAACTCAACCAAAAGAGACGAATTTTTAACAAAATAGGTCAATTTGAAACCAAAGAGATGAATTTTCAACCAAGAACATACATTTTTACCAAAAAAATATTTGTATTTTACATCAAAAACAGTTACATTCAACCAAAAATAAGCTTTTCAACAAAAAAGTTGAATTTGCAGTGGAGATGGAAAAAAGAACAACCAGATTGTTCGAAGTTTCAAGCCAAAAAGGCGAATTTTCAACCAAAATGTCCATTTTCAACCAAAAAATATAATTTCTATCCAAAAAGTTCAATTCTCGATGAAAAATGTAATATTTTAAATTTCAACCAAAAAAGACGAATTTTCAACAAAGTAGTTGAGTTTGAAACCAAAAAGATACATTTCCAACCAAGAACGTAATTTTTTACCAAAAAGACCATTTTTGAACAAAATACATGCATTTTCTGCTAAAAAAGATCAATAATAAAATTTTTATCCAAAAAGATAAATTTTCCATAAGAAATATAATAGATGAAATTTCAACCTAAAAAGACGAATTTTCAACCAAATTATTTAATTTAAAGCCAAAGACATAAATTTCTAACAAAATACAGGAATTTTAAGCTATGAAAGATTAATTTTCAACAAAATAGTGCAATTTGAAACCTAAGAGATAAATTTTCAAATAAAAAAGATCAAATTTCTACGAAAAATGTCGTAGTTAAATTTTCAATTGAAAAAATTTATTTTCAACCAAAAAATGTGAATCCTCAACTAAAAGAGTAATATTTCATATATTTAAAAAAAAATTAGATTAAAAACAGTTTAATTCATCCAAAAAACTAATTTTCAACAAAACAGTTACATTTTTAACGGAACGAATTGATTTTTTTCAAAATCGTTCAATTTGCAATGAAATAATTAAATTTCCAACCAAATGATTAAATTTTTGACCAAAGAAGATGAGTTTTCTACTAAAATAATAAATGAAATTAAAATTGAAATTTCAAATCAAAAACAGTTTAATTTAACCAGAAAACTGATTTTCAACAAAAAAGTTGAATTTTTAACCGAACGAAATGATTTTTTTTCAAATCGTTCAATTTCAAAGAAAATAATCAAATTTTTAACCAAAGAAGATGAATTTTCTACTAATATAATAAATGGAATAACTGGCATAGTTAAGTTTCCGGTTAAGAAAATTCATTATCAACCAAAGTCAAATGAATATTTAAGTCTGAACTTATTTTTTTATTTCTTTCTTAATGTTTTTATAGATTTTAGAAAATTTTGAATCCCAGGTGGGAGAAAAATTGCAATTTTCCTGTATTGGGCTATAAATCTCTATAGCTACCTGCCGCTACAATTTGAATAGTGAAAATGAAAAAATAGTTGGAATAGCAATAAAATTGATTGATTGTTGTAAAAAGACTTGTGAACTACATTTCGAAAGTAACTAATAAAGTAACGATTTTTATAGTTACTGTTACTGAAAAAAATGTAACTAGTTACCAATTCGTTACTTACTCATAAAAGTAATTTCGTTACCACTATCGTTACCAAAAAAAAGTAACTAGTTACAGTAACTAGTTGAAAGGAACTAGTTACCCCATCACTGGACTTGTAACCGTGAGATATTTATCCCCGCACCAACCCTCTATTTTTTCAATTCCTAAAAAATATTTATATTTTAGCAAACAGTCCTAAAATATATTAAAACCCAAGCTTTAAAAAAAAGCTTTCACCCTGATCCAATGTGAACGTTCCGCGTCGGTGGTTCCTCGCTGGAAAGAGTCACCCCGTGCAGAACGTTCTTTTTTTTTCTTTTCTCCCATTTCGATATCACTCGAATCCAGAGTACGGAATTATTCGCTCAGCCCCCGATCGGATCGACGAATATATAAGGAGAGCAATAATTTTCTTCGGCGGGTCGAAAGGGACTCGTGCGATACTCCTATACATGGGGATGGCGAAACTGGCCTGGGGTCACTTTATGGGGTCTCTCACGGATCTAACTCTAACACAAATCCATCCCTTCGTTGTCGCAGTCACATTTTCCCAAATGCTAAGCTAAGCTAGACTCACCCCCGCTTTTTTCACCCCCTTGATTCTCCATAAAATCCTCCGTTCCCCCTTGAATAAATATATATGGCCTTATTAGCCCTGCTTGGCTTCGATTATGCCTCTCTCCCTATTTTTGCATCTCTTATGATCAAGCCACCTCAGTGACGTCATCTCTCTTTCTATCAAACTTCAACTTTTATAGAAAGAGAGTCGTTTTTAATGTCGGGAAGTGCTGTTTCAGGCAGATAATAATTAAAGGGAGAAATAATTCCAGTTCGAAAACGGTGTCTATTTAAGTTTTATTTAAATTTCAGTTATATTGTTTCCGAATAGGGTAATGACACCAATAGTGGGCCACCCTTTAATACTATGCCTCCTCCTCGAATTCTTGCCTAAAAATATTTTGAAAGAAAATAAAGACTAAACATTTCTCACAACAAACTTGACATAAATATTAAATATTATATATAGTTGTAGATAGGTGTCGACCAGTGTAGGGGTTAATGATCTTATCTAAGATTCTCTAATTAAAAACCATTACAACTCTGATATAGCTAGATGTCTAAAATGCCATTATGGTAGTTCTCCTAGATTTTATGATCTAGCTAAAACTTATAAACCCAATATTCCTATAAGACCGGTTATTGCGTTTTATGATGCTTCTTATTACAATCTTTCCAAATTTTTAGCGAAACCTATTCAATCCATTTTAGGAAAAACAGACCATTTCATTGAAGATAGCAGGCATTTTAAGTGTGAAATTGACAATGCTATTATTCCTAACAATAATAAAATTGTTCTTCCAAACATAGAATCAATGTTCACAAGTATTCCTCACATTCTTATTATTAATTGTATGCAAATAAACTGGCCGGAGATTTCTGAACATACCAATATTCTTCAAACCAAATTTTTACAGTTAATTAAATTTTGCTGAAAAAATTTTTATGGTAAATTCAACAACAAATTCTTTAAACAAACATGTGGTACTCCTACGGAATCATCGATTACTCCTGCTATTGCTAACCTTGAAAGAATTGAACAAAAAATTCTATCTCAAATACCTTATGATGTCACTTTCTTTTTCCGCTATGTCAATGATATTTTTACATGTGTTCCTGAAGATAAAGTGGATGTTGTAGTTTCTAGATTTAATAATTATTACAATCCTTATCTCAATTTCACTGTTGGAATTGAAGAAAAAAATCAAATGAACTTTTCAGATCTCACTATCATCAGACATGATGATGTTGTTTTAACTAACTGGTTTAGGAAATTATCCTGGTCTGGTAGATGTCTAAATTTTTTCTCTTATTGTGATATTAAATATAAATTTACTGTAATGAATAACATGATTGATAAAGCTTGTAAATTATCATACAACAGTTTCACTAATAAGAACATACAAATAGTTAAAAATACCTTAAAAAACAATAATTTTCCAAACTATTTTGTTGACAAGTATGTCATCAAGAGATTAGATCTTATCAAATTTAATAACTCTAATCATCCTGTTTCAATCACACAAAATAATAATTCCTGTCTTCTTAATAGATTCTTAGTTCTTCCGTTCACTATGGATTTCTGTCGAAATTAAAAAATTTATCTCAAACAGTTTAATATCACTTCAATTTTTTAATCTGAAAAAGACATTTTCAATTGTTTTGGCAACTTAAAAGATCCGATCAAAAAAAAAATAATAAAACACATTTTATTTATCTATTAAATTGTTCTGGTTGTGATTTAAAAAATGCAAAAATACTTGCTATGGAGTTTAATTACAGAAAAAGACTTTTTAGATAGATGTTTCACATTGTTAGAAACCAAAACTCAATTAATTGAAGATCTAATACTCAGCACATTGATAATCTTTACATGGATTTAATAAAGAGTACTTCCAACTTTCAGATTAAAAACAATTTTATCAATTTTTTATTGTATATTTATTGCTCTATTTCATTTTCTAACAATTTTTTCAATGTTGTTTCTTTCATCTTCATTTTTATGTCAATCCCCATGTCTTGACTCTCAAGCGCCATCTTGTATTTTTTAACCACCATCTTTGTTTTTTT
This sequence comes from Melikaiella ostensackeni, assembly GCA_032362435.1. Taxonomy (NCBI): domain Eukaryota; kingdom Metazoa; phylum Arthropoda; class Insecta; order Hymenoptera; family Cynipidae; genus Melikaiella; species Melikaiella ostensackeni. The sequence continues at coordinate 30,023,434 of JAUMHM010000085.1, forward strand.
CTAGTTACTCTATATTACTGGATTTTAACTAGTTCATGTTCGCTTTTTTTATAACCTGCATTTATCATAGGTCCTTTCTTATTTATACTCAGCTTAATCTTTTTCTTCGAATCCTTGTGTTTCACTTACGTTTGGTTCTGTCTATTGGATTGTGGACGCCATTTAAGTGCTACACCAATTTGTTTTTTAAAAAAATGTTTTTCCTTTGCCTAATCCATAGACAGTCCTCACTGTTGTTTTTGTAACTTTTGTTACTTATCTTTTTTACTATGGAAAAATCTCTCCAAAAAATTCTTCTTGTTCTCAACTGTTGTAATTGATACACTCTAACCTCTTACAAAATGGTTATTTTCTTCTCTCTTTTGAAGTATGTTTTTTTGTAACATAACAGAGTAATACTTCTCGTCAATAGTTTTGTCTCTCTTTCAATTAATTCGTTGTTTCTGTATTTTGATCCTTTTTTAGGAACAGATGATGGAGGTTATATGTTGTTTGCGAAGATTGTTTTAATACCTATGCCTCTTCAACTTTACCAGATAAGCAAGTTTATCTCTAAAAACTATCTGATGATCTGTGTTAGTCGAAATTTTGAAAAAATCCACTATGGCGACAAGTTTTGTGGTAATGAAAAATTTTGACAATACTTTGCAATACTTTTTTGGTTTTGAAAGATACTTAGTGAAAAAGTTGTCTTGAAAAAAGCACCGTCCTTTCTTCGTTTCGTTTTGAACCACGTGAATAACTTTTTCGCACAAACATAATTATTTTGCCCTTATTGAAAAAATCCTCGTGTTGTTTTCAGACAAAATTTACTCGTGGAAATCCTCGAACATTTGCATATTCCTTGAAGAAATCCTCAAAAGATTTTATTTAGTTTCAGACACATGCAAATTCTCTTAACAAGGTACATGCAACGTTAAAATCATATCTCCTATTAATAATTAGAGACATTTAGTGCAGAATATTTTTTAGGTAATATAAAATATTAATATTTATTGAGTGCCATCCAAATATTTCGCTAGCCCTGATATTTTTCAAAATCAACTTTACATGGGCTCAATCTTTTCGTATCAATTTAAAGAATTTGTGCAATCAACTTCAACTCTTGAAAACCACCCCTAAAAATTTCAATGAAACAAATCTAACGTGTCTCCACACAAAACGACTAATTAAATAAAAATCAAATCAAACACTTCAACTCCATGAAACTCCAGGTTAGACTATCAACCTCGAAATAATATTCTACAACACTCAAAACCACCCCTAGCATTTTTAACTAAACAGTATCAAAGTATCTGCGTGTAAATTAGCCATAAAATTTTAAAATTTAAAATTGTCGTATAAGTCGCCTTTGAAAAACTTCAAGTTATATTTTCGGCACCAAAATAACATTTAAAAATCCTCAAAAACAACGCTTTTAACGAAATAATTCCAAAGTGTCTATATGTAGAACAATCATAAAACTTTTGAATTGAAAATAGTGACACAAATCACCTTCAGAAAAATCCAGTTTATGTTTCCAACCTCACAATAATATTCAACAACCTTCAAATACGACACCTAATACTTTTAATTAAACAATTCTAAAGTGTCTGCTTGTAACTCAGCTATCAAATTTTTCAACTGAAATAGTCACACAAATTACCTTTCTAGAACTCAAAATTATATCCCCAACCCCACAATCATATTTTGAAACCTTTAGAAACCACCCCTAGAACATTTAACTAAAGTCGAGTTAAATTTCCAGCACCACAATTATATTTAAAAATCCTCAAAAACAACCTTTATCACTTTTAACGAAATAATCCCAAAGTGTCTCCATGTGACATTCAAAAACCGTTAAAAACAACCCCCTGTAACTTTTCACGAAATAATTCCAAAGTGTCTATATGTAAAACAACCATGAAATTTTTAAACTGAAAATAGTCACACAAATCACCTTCTGAAAGCTCCAGTGTATGTTTCCAACCTCACAATAATATTCAACAACCTTCAAAAACCACACCTAATACTTTTTATTAAATAATTCCAAAATGTCTTCATTTAAAACAAGCATAAGATTTAAAAATTTAATATAGTCGTACAAGTCACCTTTGAAACACTTCAAATTATATTTCAAGCTTCAAAATAACATTCAAAAACTCTCAAAAACAACCCCCATTAACTTTTTACGAAATAATTCCAAAATGTCTGCTTGTAACTCAGCCATCAAATTTTGAAATAAAAATAGTCACATAAGTTACTTTAAGAAAACTCCAAGTTATACTCCGAACCCCACAATAATATTTAAAACCCCTAAAAACTACCCCTAACACATTGAACTAAATTCAAGTTTAATTTCCTGCACCATAATTATATTTCAAAACCACCAAAAACAACCCCTATCACTTTTAACGAAATAATTCCAAAGTGTCTCCCTAACAACCACAACAATATTTGATTAAAAATAGTCACACACATCAACTTCGGAAAACTCCATATTTAATACAATAATAATAACAAAACAATATTTAAGAACGCTCAAAAACTACCCCTAGCACTTTGAACTTAACAATACCAAAGTGTCTGATTGTAACTCAGCTATCAAATTTTTAAATTGAAATAGTCACACAAGTTACCTTTAGAAAACTCCAAATCATATTCCCAACCTCACAATTATATTTGAAAACCCTCAAAGCACCGCTAGCACTTTTAACTAAACAATTCCAAAGTGTCTGCATGTGAATCAGCCATAACATTTTTAAACTTAAAATAGTCATATAAGTCGCCTTCGTAAAACTTCAAGTTATATTTTCAGCGCCAAAATAGCATTCAAAAATCCTCAAAACCACCCCTAGCACTTTCAACTAAACAATTCCAAAGTGTCTGCATGTAAATCAGCCATAAAATTCTTTAATTGAGAATAGTCACACATATCACTTTGAGAAAACACCAGGTTATGCTTCCAACCTCACAATCAAATTCAAAAACCCCAAAAACCATCCCTAATACTTCTAATTAAACAATTCCAAAGTTACTGCTTGATACTCAGCTATAAAATTTTCAGTTTGACATAGTCACATAAGTAACCTCCAAAAAACTCAAAGTCACATTCCCAACCCAACAATAATATTTAAAAACCCTCAAAAGACAAAAACCACCCCTAGCACATTTAATCAAACAATTCCAAAGTATCGGCATGTAAATCAGCTATAAAATTTTTAAATTCAAAATAGTCATACAATTCACCTTTAAAAAATTTCAAGTTATATTTCCAATACCACAATAATATTCAAAAAACTTCAAAAACAACCCCTATTTATTCTAACAAAATAATTCCAAAGTGTCTCCATGTGAAACAACCATTACATATTTTAATTGAAAATAGTCACACAAATCACCTTCAGAAGACTTTAGATTATGTTTCCAACCTCACAATAATATTGGACAACCCTCAAAAGCCACCCCTAGCACTTTCAACTAAACAATTCCAAAGTATCTGCATGTATTTTTCCATAAAATTTTTAGAATTGAAACAGTCATACATGTCACCCTGAAGAAACTTCAAGTTATTTTTTCAACGCTTCAATGATTTTCAAAAACCCTCAAAAACAACCCCTATCACTCTGAATGAAATAATTCCAAAATGTTTCTATGTAAAACAACCATAAAATTTTCAGATTGAGAATATTCACACACGCCACTGTCAAAAAATTTCAGGTTATGTTCCGAATCCGACAATAATATTCAACAAGCCACAAAAATTACCCCTAGACCATTTGAAAAATACATCTTATTTAGCATACTTACATCCACCAAAAGGTTTTTATTTCAAAATTGTTCAACGAGTCATCTCTGAAAAACTCTACAATATACTCCCAACCTTTGGATAGTTTTTGAAGGTTTTATAGTATTTGTATTTTGTATTTGTTATTATACTAAAAGAGTACTTCGTAAGAATATGATTTAATTTACTGTTTGACGTAATAATGTAATAATGTAATATTTTGAAAATATCAGAAAACTATACATAATTTTTTTATACTGAAGTCTCTCCAAGATTTCAAATTTGCTTTTAAACTTCTCTCCAATCATCAGAAGGATACTTTCTGCAAAGAAACGTTGAAGTCAAAAACTTTAAGTTGAAGATCGTTCTGGCTCACAGTGCTTTGCTGTTTTTCAGGTTTATACTTTGGAACCGATTGGTACCAAATTTTAACGAGAAGTCGGTAGCAACAAATTCTCGAAACATCCAGCTGAAATTTTCGATATCTTGAATAGCTTTTAGAATCTTACGTACTTTGTGTAAAAAATGAAAATACAGAGATGAAAAAAAAGGTAAAATTTTAAAAACTATTCAAGATATCGAAAATTCATGCAATGCTTATCAAGAACATGCTGCTACAGACTTCTCATTAAAATCTGGTGTGGCGGTGAGCACATGTGAAAAGTTTAATTTTTTTACAATAATTCAACAATAATAAGTTTTTTACCCAAACTTTTTGCCTAATATTTGACCTAGAAATCTAGGGCAACATGTTCCTGATATATATTGTAGAAAAAATCAATATACATATCAATTAAATCTTTAGTTAATCGTATTTTATATTAAGAAATCAATTTTTTCACCTGCTCTCTCCTCTACAATCTACATCCTAATCTATCCAACCGATTGGTACAAAATTTCAACGAGAAGTTAGTAGCAACAGATTTTCGATACGTCTTGCAAGAATTTTCGATACCCTTAATAGTTTTTAAAATTGGACGTATTTAGTGTAAAAAATGGAAATTCATATTTGAAAAAAATGTACAAGAAATGTGAAATCCCACCAAAAACATTTGCGATGCAAAAAATCTGCTAAGTACAACTACATGAATTTTTGAAATCAAAGTTAACCAAGTAATTAAAAAAAATATTCATAATAAAATATATTAAGAAACGTTTTTTATAAAGAATGATTATTATATCTAAAGAATGTTTATAATGTCTAAAATAGCTTTCATCAGTACTTATTAATTTGTTTTATACTTGAAATAATCAAAAATATTTTCTCGAGAAAAATATATGCAAAAAACTTGTTTTAACAATCAAAATGAATAAAATGTATATTTTCCCCATGCATTTAAATAACTTGAGGCCCACTGATATATATAATACACTGGATAGAGACAGACCCCATATTTGTGACTGAAATAGAAGTCATTTTGAGTTTGGAATGTTTGCAGTGATCTGTCGGTAAAGTGTGATGTGTTATTATCGGCTCAATCTCCCGTTTGTGTTCTCTACTTTTCCGCAATCGTTATTAAAGAAATACAGAACAATTTTCTGTCTTTTGTTACAAATTAATCAACGAAACGCAAAATAGAAAATTCATGTATTTATTGTGGCGTGAAATGGAATACCGGGGAGAGTCGTTCTTTTCACTCTTAAGTTTAGCTCGTATGTTAAATCAAAAAAATATGTTGCAATTTGATGAAAATATGTTGCAAATATTCAAATATTGTCTCTTATCACTGTGTGTAACGCGTTTTTGGAAAATATCAATGTTAACATTCTCAAGTTTATTTATATGTGAATGTCAATTTCAGGTTACCTCGTTCTCAGCCAAAAAGATAAGAAATGTGATTGAAAAACATAGGATTGGAGAAAAATAGTATTACATCTTCGTCGAAATTATGTTCCGATCATTTCGAACAAAAATTTATGTCAAAATCATCACAATTTCTGGGCCACAATTTCCTGTCCATCTTGCCGTGTGCACTTCGAGCATTATGGCGCTTTAAAAGTTACATTTATTCGATTTTTCATTACTCATAAAACGTGTTCATTAAAAAAATTCCATTTGCCCATTCCAAACCTAAAATAAACTACACAAATTGAAATAACTATCTTTATCTCATTTTAATAAATGTACTTTTCAAAGGACTATATAATGTATATTCATTTTTAAATTATGAATTTATTGTAGAATAAATTCATAATTTC
>JAUMHM010000085.1:30029841-30041590 GCA_032362435.1 Melikaiella ostensackeni
CTGAAGCAATTTAAATTGTATTCAATTATTGGACCCTAAAGCCAATTCGATCACCAAAAATTCCAAAATAATTTTTTCATATTATTTACTAACCTGAAAGACAATAAATATATAATTTTTTGAAGAAATTGAATGAAATATCCATAAACCAAACAAATTGTAAACAAATTCTGTCATTTACAAAAGACCACCTCGAGAGGGGTGTTTTCACAAGAATATGAACAGAACTGCGATTTAAGTGAACTGTAAAGCGGAATCTACCTCACATTTTGATTTAGAAAATGGGCTAGAAATACGAAAAAGGACAATAATCGCGCGTGTTTGTTCGCTAGTTTTTTATATTATTTAACAACCTGAAAAACACCGAATATGCAATGTTTTGAAGAAATTGAATGATACCACCATAAGCGAAATAAATTTGAAACAAATTGTATGATTTACAGTAGAGCACCTCGAGAGGAGTGCGTTTTCACAAGAATATGAAAAGAACTGCGAGTTAAATGAACTGTGAAGCGGAATTCTGGGATTATAAACCAACCCCACTGACAAAAATTGCGTAGGATTGAGTCGACCCCTTCGTAGGAAAAAATTTTTGCTTCTCGACGGTCTTTAAATTAAGTGCAGAGGGCTTATAACGCCCATGTAAAGTCTTCAAACGGATTTCACTCATGAAGAGAAAATGTGAAGGATCGTGAAATGCGTAGCGAATTTAGAATTACCAAGTCCAGGGGGATGAAGAATGAACTCTCGTGACATTTGTCCATAAAAATAGTATAGGTATACTGATATCCAATATTTTTTTATTTTCAGTTTTCCATTCTGAAACAAATTTTTGTAAAATAAATAAAATAACTTATTTTACTCAATTTATAGATTTGTACTGAAACAATCTTCCAAAATGACGATATTAGTCAAAATCGTATGATAATTGAAAAAAAAATTTTCCTTTTTGCAAGATAGATTATTTTGGGTCTATATGGGATCATTTGCTAAATATTTTTTATTTTCGAGTTATTCATTTGATTTTCAAGTTATTCATTTCGCACATCACTGTTAGATTAAAATGACTTTATCAAGGACTGAATTTAAGAAATCATAATGCACAATTCGAAAATTAATAATTTTTAACATCAGTTTCAAGATCCTAATTTAAGAATGCTTCAATTTTTCAACGAAGTTTGGAATTGTTTCATTTTCAACGCTTCAAGTTTAAATTCATTTATTTTGAAAATTTCCAATTAGAAAGCATATCATTTGCAACGTTTTAAGAATAATTAAACTTTAAAGGTTCACAATATTTAAAATTCTTCAATTTTAAACCGTGAAAATGACAGTGATTTTATTTACAGGAATCCGAGGGATTGATTACTCTTGCAATATGGTGTACACTCTTTCTGCAATTTTATGCAATCTCGTGCAATCCCATGCAAGCCTTCGCAATCTCATGCTAGCCTTTGCAATCCCATGCAACCTTTCAGAATCCCTTGTAATCCCATGCAATCTCAATGAAATCTCGAGTGATCTCTATAAAATTTCGTACAATCCTTTGCAATCCCATGCAATCATTTGGAATCCCATGCAATCTCTATTAAATCTGGAGCAATCTCTATAAAATTTTGTTCAATCTCATGCAATCCTTTGCAATCTTTTGCAATCCTTTGCAATCCCATGCAGATTTTAGAGTCCCTTCTCATCCCATGAAATCTCAATGAAATCTCGAGTGATCTATATAAAATTTCGTGAAGTCCCATGAAATCCTTTGCAATCTCATTCAATTTTTTGTAGTCCGATGCATTCCTTTAAAATCCCTTGCAATCCCATGCAATCTCTAAAAAATCTCGAGCGATCTTCATCGAATTTCGTGCAATCTCATGCAATCCTTTGCAATCTGATGCAATCCTTTGCAATCTCGTGTAATCCCATGCAATGTCAATAAAATCTCGAGTGCTCTATACAATTCCGTACAATCCTTTGCAATCCCATGCAATCATTTCGAATCCCATGCAATCTCTATTAAATCTGGAGCGATCTTTATAAAATTTTGTTCAATCTCATGCAATCCTTTGCAATCTTTCGCAATCCCATGCATATTTCAGAATCCTTTATAATCCTATGCAATCTCTATAAAATCTCGAGCGATCTATATAAAATTTCGTATTGACCCATACAAACCTTCGCAATCTCATACAATCCCCTGTAATACCCGCTTGCAAGAAATATTATAAGAAATTCAGTATAGATCTATAATGATTTTCATATAATGAATTTCTTATAATTTTTTCGCGATTCTCAAAGAATCATTATAGAGAATCATCATAAGAAAATCAGTATAGAAATAACGGGTCTTGAAATATTGAATGAATTGATCCAAAAAATAAAGAAACTACAAACAAATTATTTATTTACTCAATGTAGGATTTCAAATTATTTCAAAGGATTTTACAAGATTCCACAAATTTTAAGGAATTTCACAGAATTCCAAAAGAGTTCAAAGGTTTCAAATACATTAATGGATTTCAAGGAATTTCAAGAAATTTCAAGGAATTACATAGAATTTTTACGGATATGAAGCAATTTCTTCAGGTTTCATACAAATTTCATGAGATTTGACATGATTTCAAATATTCCCAAACATATCAGGGGATTTCAAGGGATTACAAAGGATTTCAACCGATTTCGAGGGACTGCTATGTATTTAAAAGCTTTTGAAAGGATTCTGAACAGAAACATTTCAAAGGATTCTAGAGGATTTCAAAGATTTTCGAACAATTCCGGGGATTTTAAGGGATTCCAAAGGATTTCAAGCGATTTAAAAAAGTTTGAGGGATTTCATAGAATTTTGTAGAATTTCCAACGATTTTGAGAGAATTCTTGAGAACTTTGGAAAATGAATTAAATTTCATAGGATTTCTAGCGAATCCGAAAATTTCAAGGGACTTCAAGGAATTGCAGAAGATTTAAGGGATTTTTTTTAATTTCCAAGGGTTTGAAATATTTTAAGGGATTTCAAAGATTTCTAGAAACCTAAACGGTTTTTCAGAGAACTTTAATGAATAAGTTCAATTTAATTTATATTGAAGGGATTTCAAGCGATTTCTACTTATTTCAATAGATTTTTGCAATATCCAAAGATTTCAGAACATTTTAGAGGATTTCTAGAGAACTAAATTCTAAAGAATGAAAATTTAAAGGAATCCTAGCGATTCCAAGGATTTCAAGGTCTCACAAAATTTAAAGGATATTATTGAATCTCGAAGGACTTCTAGGGATTCCAAAGAATTTCTAAAGATTTCAATAGTTTCAAGAGATTTCAAAGAATTTTGTAGGATTCCCAAAGATTTCAAGGTAGGTATTTCTAGAGAACTAAATTCTAGAGAATAAAATTTCAAGGAATTCCTAGCGATTTCAAAGCAAAGGTTTTAATGGATTTTAATGCATTTCAACGATTTTTTGAACGGTTTTTTTCTGATAAGTTTAATGAATAAGTTTAATTTAATTTATATTTGAGGGATCTCGAATGATTCCTACTCATTTTAATGAATTTTTACATTTTCCAAAGATTTCGAAGAATTTTAAAGGTTTTCAACGAATTTATAGAGAACTTTAAAGAATAAATTTAATTTTATTTCAAAGGCTTTCTGCGGATTTCAAAAATTTTAAAGGATATGAAGGAATTAAACAATTTGCAAAGGACGTTGAAGATTTCAATTTCTTTAAAATTTAACAAAGTATTTTTAGATATTTCAAAATTTTCAAGGGATATTAAAGAATTTTGTAGAATTTCCAAATATGTACTTCAAGGAATTCGAAAGAATGAGACAAGATTTACGGGATTTTATAGGACTTCCAAGTATCTTAAAGATTTTAGGGGATTTTACAAATTTTAAGCGATTTCTAGAGAACTTCAAGGAATAAATTTAATTTATTTTATTTTAAAGGGAATTCAAATGATTTCTACAGATTTCTAACTATTTCAAAGATTTCAAAGGATTACAAAAGGGGTTAAAAGATTTTGAAATATTCCTACGGACTTGAACAGATTTTAAAAATTTGAATGGATTAAAAAATATCTCCAAAGGTATCAAGGAATTTCAAGCGACTCTAGAAGATTTTCATGGATTTCAATGAAATTTCAAGGGAAATTGAAGATATCAAGGTAATTCACAGATTTTTGATGCGTAAAGTATATTTGTGCAGAATCGCTATTTTTATGTATTCCCAGATATGAGATTATGAGTGGTCTAAAATAAGTCTTTCCTTTATATCTTATCTACTTTTTACAATAATTCCTCCAATATTTTTGTATTATTTTATGCCAATGCTGATTATCCTATAATCGCTTCCTGCACAATGATTTCCTATAATGTATTTCCTAACATCCATGGAATCTCTTGCGATCTCATGCAATATTTTTCAGTCTCATATATGCAATCTGTTGCATTCCCATGCAATGCAAAGTAAAATCTACTTGACACTACAAGATATGATACTTATTAATAATATATTTTTCATCTTTAAAATTTCTATCATTTCAACTCAAACGTATAACTTTAAATGCACAATTCTAAATAATTTTACTTTCTGAAGTCTTGAAACTAGAGTTTTTTTGCTTCAAAAGCTTAATTTCTAAAATATTTAGTTTGAAATTTCTTGATTTTGGAGGTTTCCAATTTCAAAGTTCACAATTTTGTAGGCTATTCCTTCAAAATTTTACAATATTGAATGTTTTCTTTTGAAAAAGTGTCTAATTTTGAAGTCCTTCAACGGTTTATGACTGTTTTAATATATAAGTGAAGAAATGTTTGATAACCGGGAAATGACCAGAAATTTGTTTTTGTTTTTAGAGTCTACCCTGAAATACTTAAGATTTATATTAACAATTTGACTGATAATATTGTACAATAATTTTTAATTAATAGCCTCAATAATTCAAAATTTTCAAGCTGAAGTCTATGGAATGGATAACAGTTTTAAATTCAAATATTAAAAATCTCAGGAATTTCCCCTTGATAATTTTTGTAATTTTGCAACTAAAATTGAGATGCTTGAATTTTGAAAAGTATACTCAACAATACAAAGATTGTCAACTTTTCAACGATTCAAATTCATTGAAAATAATTGAAATTTTAAAGGGTTTGATTATAAAAAGGTTTTAATATCACAACTCTTCCTAATTAAACACTTCTTCAGTTTTGAATGAAGTTCGGATTCGTTTGAATTTCAACGTTCCGTAGTAGAAATTTTTTTATTTTTAATGTTTTTCACTTAAAATTACTCAATTTTGAACGTTTTTCAAGAATAATTTAATTTTAAAGTTTTATAATTGAAAACTTTTCCACTTCGAACGTTGAAAATGACTGTGAATTTATTTTTTGATGTAAGAAAAATATGCCTAATCAATTTCAATATAAAATTATATTTTTGTCATGTAATTATTTTTAATTATAGAACTTCAGAAGCTCTGACTTCGGGACATTTAATTTAGTATTTTTAGTTTAGCTTGAAATTGTCGAATTTCAATCGCTTCAAATTGAAAATTGTTTAATTTTAAAAGTTTTTGATTTTAAATTAGTCAATTTTGAACGCTTTTAATTAGAAATAATACAATTCCAAAACCTTCATATTCAAATGGTCCAATTTTCGAAATAAGAAAATTTAACCTAAAATCATTCAATTTCAAGATTCTTCAGTGCAAAACAAAATTGCTCAATTTTGTATGCTTTCAATTGAAAATGATACAATTTCAACTCCTTTCTAATAAAATTGTCCAATTTTCGAAATTTTAGTCTGAAATTTTTCAATTTTGAGAGCTTGTGATTAAAAATTTTTTAATCTCAAACTTCTCCGATTCAAAACATTTAATTTTAATAGCTTTCATTTCGGAATGATACAAGTTCAATTCCTTTTCATTCCATTCGAAATATTGTCCTTTTTTCAAACTTTTACCCAATTTGAAGTTGTTTGATTTGGAACGTATTCAATTCAAAATCGTTTAATATATTTTTTTTTTCAAAAGCTTTCAAATGAAAATTATTATTGATAAATTATTGTTTCAAAATGTTTCAAAGGAAAAAATCTTAGTTTTGTCTTCAGACAAAAAAAAACAGAAAAAAACCCTGAGTACGGAAAAAATCAAATTTATTGTGAAAACGCACTTTAGAAGGTCAAATGTTTTTTTTCAAAAAGTTCTTATGAATAATGAAAAGGTCATGAAAAACCCTATCAAACCTGTGAAGGAAAAAAATGCAAATTGATATCAACATAGTTATAAATCACCAAGATAGGTGTTTGTTTGATAAATAAAAAGCTTTCAATTTTTAATTTTATATTACTCAAAATTTGAAGAATTCATGAATCAAAATTTTTTTCAAATTAAATTTTGAATACTTCAAATTCAAAAGAGGTATGATACTTTGATTGCTTCAATTTTGTAGTTAAGTATTCAATATTCAAATTGCGAAATTTTTCAGGTTTGAAAGTTTTAATTTTTTCATCTTAATTACATTGAAAAATATTTGCTAATCGGAAAACGACCAGAAATACGTTTATGTTTTCAGAGGCAACTGTGGAATATTATAGATTTATATTAAGAGTTTGACTGCTAATAAGAAAGTTCTCGTTTTTGAAAAATTGTCATTTTCATTTGACATTATGTCACTTTTTATTTTATTATTATAACCTATCGAATCAATAAAGTCAAGTTTCAATTTCACATTAAAAATCTTTGGGGTAAAAGTCTATAAAAAATTAATTAAACTAAAAAATACTAGAATATGGATGACGAACATAACGGTTTAATATTAAACATTATTAATTTCACTTTCTTTAAACGATGTTTTTCAATAAAATAATACACACATTTCTTATCTTTACATGAATGAAAGTTAAGCCTTCGTATTTATCTCAAAAAAGGACCAATTTTTTCGTATATTCTTGTAGTTTAATTTCTGTTTCTTCAAATAAACTAAAAAGAAGCCATAAACTCATAAGTTCAGAAAAATACAGATCATATATATCTCCCAGAATCTTGATTATTATAAAAACAGTGTCCACCCTCGAATCCATACTCTCATGAGACTAGAGACCATTCGTTTTATGGAAAACGCCATAACTTTGAATGAATCACACTTTTCCCAGTTTATTGCCCTCCCTGCATAAAACTTTCAGAGCACCCACTCGGTGTCCAAATTTTTTTACAATTTCGATGGGACAGCTTCGGAAATTGTTGTTTTATATCAAAGGTAAACACGACAGTAATCATAAGGGGTTGGCTTATGAACGTGACCATTATTCGGACAGAGTAACATGTAACGCCCCCCTTACTACCCCTAACCAGTAATGTTCTTACTGCTGGTGGATTCATAAAAAGCCCTCAAGTCACCCCTCTAAAATAACATAGCAACCGGTTCATCGCACGCCATAAGGCTCTAAAAATGTCACGGTTAAAAAAAATTTGGCACCCCGTTTCGTTGGGAAAGTTTTTCAACTACGAAGTTTTTGGTGAAAGACTTATTTTTATAATGTAGATGAGTTGAAGCAACATTTTCCGGAATTTCATGATGTTTTAACAAGTCCCCTTTATTCCAAGGCGCTTTGAATTAAAGAAAGGTTTTTTTATTTCAGTTTTTTAGCTGCCATATTGGATCCGCCATTTTGAATGTCTAACTTTGCACATCTTAAACAAAATCAACGACCTCAAAAATACCCTTGTACCAAGTTTTAGGCAAATCTATAGAAATTTTAAAAATTTGGCCAACAAATTCGATCCGCCATTTTGAATTTGTAACGTCCGACATCAAAAACGAAGACAGCGACCTCAAAAACCCTTTAGCCTTTAACCAAAAGTCTTTATACCAAATTTCAGCTTAATTTGTAAAAAATTTTTAATTTTATCTGCCATATTGGATCCGCCATTTGCGATTTGTAACTTTTCACTTCAAAATCAAAATCAGCAACATGAAAAATCCAATTGTACCAAGTTTTAGGCAAACCCGTAGAAAATGTAAAATATTGACCGACATATTGAGTCCACCATTTTGAATTTGTAACTTTTGGCGTCAAAATCGAAATCAGCGATCTCAAAAACCCCCTTGTACCAAGTTTCAGACAAGTCAGTGAAAACTTTTTAATTTTGGCCGCAATATTGGATCCGTCATTTTGAATTTGTAACATTCATCAAAAACGAACTCAGTAACCTCAAAAACCCTTTAACCTTCAACCAAAAATCTTTGTACCAAGTTTCAGCTTAATCTGTAAAAATTTAAAAATTTTATCTGCCATATTGGATCCGCCATTTGCGAAATGTAACTTTTCACTTCAAAATCAAAATCAGCAACATGAAAAATCCAGTTGTACCAAGTTTTAGGTAAACCTGTAAACAATTTAAAATGATGACCGCCATATTGGATCAGCCACTTTGTATTTGTAACTTTTGACGTCAAAATCGAAATCAGCGACCTCACAAACCCCCTAGTACCAAGTTTGAGGCAAATCTGTAAAAATTTTTAAAACTTGGCTGCCATATTGGATCTGCCATTTGAAGTTTCTAACTTTGCACATCAAAAACGAAATCAGCGACCTCAAAAACTCCTTGTACCAAGTTTTAGGCAAATCTGTAGGAATTTTAACATTTTGGCCGCCATATTGGGTCCTTCATTTTGAATTTGTTACTTTTGACATCAAAAACGAAGTCAGCGACCTCAAAAACCCCTTTGCACCAAGTTTCAGGTAAATCTGTAAAAATTTCAAAATTTTAGCTGCCATATTGGATCCGGCATTTTCAATTTGTAACTTTTCACGTCAAAATCGAAATCAGCAACCTCAAAAACCCACTTGTACCAAGTTTCAGGCAAACCTGTGAAAAAACTAAAATGTCGGCAGCCATATTTGATCCGCCATTTTGAATTTATAACTTTTGACATCAAAATCGAAATCAGCGACCTCAAAAACCCTCTTAAATCAAGTCTCATTCAGATATCAAGTTCATTCAGATATCCAATTTTTTAAACTTGAGAATGTGTGAAATGAAAATTTTATTTTTTTATTTTTTGAGCAATTAATACATTTAGAATATCTTCTCCTTGTATGAGAAATCAGTATTTCAATTGTCTGTGATAGGCTTCAAAAAAAAAATCGGACGTGCAAAAAAATGTTTCATAGTATACCAAAAATAATGAAATTAAGCAAAAAATTTTTATATTCTTTTCTTCACATTTCTTAAACAAGAAATTCTATATTATATATGTATTACATGAATACAAAATGAAAAAAATCATGAACTGTTAATAACAGTTAATGAGTTGGGCAATAAGGCTGAGTGAAAATGTTGAAATTAATCGAATCGTTTAAGCTCGGGGAAAAAATCTTGTCGCTTGGCATTCGAAAAAAGATTTGAACAAAAATTTAATCGGTTGATATCTTCTGTTCTCTTTTTTTATTAAAAAAATTCAACAAAATATTCATATTTCTTCGAAAAAGATGGCGAATTTTTTATATGTACAGTTTTTACTAGTTAAAAATAATGAAACGATGCAAAAAACATATTTCTTAAATTGTTTCATATGCATGCATTTTTGGAAAATTTGAATATGTAGAACCTGAAATTTCTCGATCCAGAATCGAAAAAGCATGCAATAATTTTGCTTACAACTTCGCAATTTTGAAACGCTATAAGACCACGACAATTTTTTCTTATAAAAGAAAATCAATAGCGTGTTTATTTGATTAAAGCTGAAGAAATTCCAGGTTTCGTCTTGTTTAACATGTTCCAAAATGTCTGCATATGAGCCAATCTAAACAAAATTTGTTTTGACATTTCCGAAAAATTTATTATACTTTTTCACTTTTCACGGGAAATGTTAAACGTTGCTAAGTCCATTTATCAAATTTCCATCAAATTTTATACGATATGATATGATATTTTATAGGACAGCGGACAAATCATCTATAAAATAGAATCAAGCATGTGCCCTCACTGGGATTTGAACCTGGGGCACTGTCTAGTCCCAGTGTATAGTGTCAGAAAATGTCAAATACTTTACCACTGAACCACGCTGCCTCCATACTTCAGAATTCAATGGCCCGTTCTGAAGATTGGATAGAATTTAATTAATATTTTTCAATTTATAATAATTTTTAATTCAGTTGATGTGACCTTTTCGCCGAGGGTGTGTCAACGTATGTGGAAACATAATCCCCGATCAAGTGCCACATGAGAGGGTTGGATATAGGTAATGGACGTCTTATCTTCATATTACAGTCATCCAATGGTTCTCAACTAAAAAAAAATCCCATTTAAATTTCCATCATCAAAACACTCAAAAAAGTTGTAATTCAATATAAGATTATAATGATATTTTATTTACAGACATAATATTTGAAGACTGATACAATAATTTATAATAACTTCGCTTATAATTTAATGATTCAAAGGCTTGAATATTTAACAAATTCAGCATTTGCCTGTACTACTCAAACCAACTTAAAATCTTTCATCGAATATTTAAACATTTTTTGCACTAAAAACTTAATTTGATCTTAAGAAACTAGTAATTGCCAGGTTAGGGTATTCCCAATTAAACAGCTCCATTTTTTATCAATCTAAAACAAACAATTTAAAATTTAAAAAGGTAGAAAAGTTGAACAGTTTTTAATTAAACATTCCAAGTTTAATCAAGGACTTGATTCATTCGAAAATAAATTAAAATTGACCGACTTTTGAGAGAGAGAAAATTTGGAATGAAACGTTTGATACTGAACGATTACAAGTTTGAAGCGTTTAGAATTGGACAAGATTAAACTTTAATTAAAAAGATTTTAAATGGAGGGGGTTTTAAAAGTTTAAAGTTTTAACTTGAAACAGCAGAAACTTGAAATTCTCAAATTTGAAACCTTGAAATTAAAGAATTTAAATTTAGTTTTACACGTTAAAGATTATTTTGTAAAAGCGCGTTCGATATTAAATTTTTTTATTTGATTCCTACAAATGTTCCAAGTTTAAAATTATATAAACAATTAATACTTAGATGCCTTCAAAATTAGAGATGGAGTAAATTCGTAGAAATTTTCCATGGATTTCATGTAAATTTCTCCAGGAAACTTTTTTGTCAAAGCTTAGAGTTCTAGAAATTTTTGTTGTTTATCCCAGTTAATAATGTTTGTTATGCAAGATGCTTATGGCCATTTCTTATTTTTGACGTGGTTTTAGAAATTTAAAAAAATATAATCATCGAAAAAAAAGTTTGTTACAGAATTAAGTAAAGTTAATCAATGTAAAAACGCTTGTATCACATGTCACATAAAATAAATTGAATTCTGTCTTATTACTTATAGACCAAGAATAAGGAAATCAATATAAATTCATTTTTTCAAAAATCTAGAGAAAAAAACATAAAAAAAAGAAAAAGGTTATTGGTACTTCTTCCTAAAAGCTTTCAAATAGTTCAAGTACATTTTGTTGAGTAAATCTATTTTTTTCAATCACTGTAACAGGATTTTAAAAGATTTTCAGGGATTTCAAGGTATTTCAAAGGACTACATAGTATTTCGAAGGATTATAAAACTTTTACGAAATTTAACAATATTTTCAAAGCTTTTTGGGAATTTCCAAGGACTTCAAGGGATTTCCAGAGATACAGAAGTGTTTTTACGAATTTTGAAGGATATTAGGGGATTTTCAAGCGATTTACCGGAATTTCAAAGTATTTCCGAATATTTTAAAGGACCTCAAGGCATTTTAAATCAGTATTTT
>JAUMHM010000085.1:30044311-30056478 GCA_032362435.1 Melikaiella ostensackeni
AACGACGCGAGATAAGAAAAAAATAGTCAAAAAAGTAGAATTTGTGCTTTTAAAAGGTCAAATAAAATTGCTGTTAACATTTTTTTATAGGACCAATCGTAAACCAAGATAATTTTTTTAATCGTCTTTTTAAGCTAAGTGAATATTTAGAGTCAATTTTTGTACATCACCTGGGATATTTAGAATGATTTCAAATTTTCTTTTATGTTTTTTATTATTATTGAACAATCTTTTATTTAATTTTGTTTCTCTTTTAAGGCATTGTCTGATGATATAATCTGGTACTAGTTTATTCAAATTATCAAGAGTCTTTTTAACATTTTCATTTAGAAAATTTATTTTGGCATGACAATCTTTTATTACTAGATTTAAACTGGATTTTCTGTATTAATTTGTGGTATTATTAAACATCTCTTTATTTCTCATAATTTTGAATTCGAAGGCAACTTTTTTTTTGATGTCAAAGATCTTTTTTGGAAAAACCCCATGAATCTTACATTTTAATAGAAAATATTTCTGTAATGCAGCTAGCTAATCTCAATTTTTTGCCGATTAAATAAAATTCTCTTATGTTCTTAATTGGTTCTTCCCCCAAATTTTGATTAATTTCTTGAAAATCTATCGTGCCAGAAAACAAAAATTTTATTTTAAGAGATAGTTCTTTTGTTTACTTCCCTTTGTGTTTTCCTTTTGAGTCTTGTAATTATAATCCGTTGTTCCTGTTTTGAAGCACTATAATAACCTTCACTTGTTTTAAATTGTTTTTTTTATGTACGAAAAAGTTAATAAAGTATTTTATGAAACAAACGCATAAAAAATACAGAGAAAAGAAAGAGTGTGAGGATGGTTTTGGTTGACTCTTCATTTTTTCTCCCTCTTTTTTCTTTCTGTTGTGTACATCCATTGTACACCTGTCTCCAATGAGCCGAAAAGACGGGTAGTCTCAGAGTCTATTTTCGAATTGTGAACTTTTTGGGTGTTCTTTTTCAGTACAAAAAAATTTTTCATAAGAAAATAGATTTTATTTCGATCTTTAAGAAATTTTAAAAGAGAGACAGTAAACAAAGATTGGTTCCAATCTGCAGGTTTGCCTATGAATACTTAAGATTTCTTTCAATTGAGGTTGTTAAATAATTAACTCAATTTACCAAAAGATATCTATTTTACTAAAATATTTTTATGAAAAAAATTTTTGTAAACGTTAGTGAATTTTTGTAGAAATATGTTATTGGTTTGGATTATTACTTTTTATTTTAGAAAAATGAAATAATCTGAATAGATTAGATCTAAATCAACCCACTAAACATGTAAGTGTGTTTTATATTAGGTTATTTCGTGAATAGTTGAACATTTTATTTTTCGAATTTTATTTTTATTATGCATATTTATGTAGCTTTAATTTTTATTGAAATACGGAGTTTAGAAAAGTCTTAAAATTTGTACGAATTTCAGTTTTTGGATTTCAAAAAACTCTCTTTAATATGAATTATATATCTGTCATAAATAGATCAGTATATCAAAAACTGCAAAAATTTGAGTAGACTTTTTTAACATGAAAAAATTCTATACTGACTAAATATCAAAAATAGCTGAATATACCTTCAAGGTTTGTAAAATTATTTTCCAAAATATTTTTACTATTATACTATATATTCTGTATATATACTAGCAGTAAGGGAGAGTGGGTTATGGTGGCGGGCTTTGAATTAAATGTCCTATAAATTATGATTCAAATGTGACTTTGATGTATGTATTTTTTAAGGCGATGCTTACATTATCAGGGAACAAATGTAAATACTCAAAATCGTTTTTTAACTAGTCATTATTTGGCATTTAATTATTTCATGAATGTTGCATTTCGACCGTTCTGTGAACGTCATATTACTGCCGGTTTATTTAAAAAATAATGAATATTGTAGAATAAAAAGTACCGTAACACGGGGCTAAGCGGGACATGTGGAGTAAGGTGCGACACCCGCTTTTCATTTAAAGAAAACAATAGCAAATCATGAAATGTAAAGATTTCGTGTGCAACACTTCACCATACAGTGTCTGCTCTCGTTTTCTAATCAGAAAAAGCAATATTATTCGCAAAATTTAAGATTTTGTGTGTCTCGCTTTCCCCGTTTTTTTTTTGTCGCTTAGTCCCGTTTTACGGTATACAATATAATAATTATGGAAAGTGTAATGTAACGACGAAAAATTACTCCAGGCATGTTCAACGCTAAATAAATGTTTTCTTACCTAAGTGAAAATTCTTTGACTTGTTTCCGACTTGAATTTCCCCCAGTCAAGACACACAGTGAAAAATTATGTTCTAATTGATACGGGAATCGATATAATTTTGATATGCAATAAAAATGCTACCGGAATTAAGAGCATTTTGATCGGCCGGAATTAATGATCGATTTTTGAGGTCATAATGATTTGATTCAGGTTCATGTATAATCAACTCAAGCCAAGATGGTCGACGTTCTTGGAGTACTTGAGCTCATATGCGAGCTTTTTATGGTTTTTGATCGGGCGGTGTACTTGATCCTTTTTTTACTGCATATTCAGATAAATAAATTAATAAATAGGAAAATGGAGACGTGGAAATTAACTAGCGTTGAGGGTGGAAGAAGAAAGATCATTTATTTACGTAGAATAATTTGTGTGATGTCATCGAAATTCATGGAATGTCAAAAGAAAAGTTAATTAATTTTTGTGCAACAGGAAAGAGTAAAAAGGATACTTAAAGATTTTACATCTTAAATTCAGGAAGCTTTTTTTTTGTATTTAGGTATGAAGGTCAATATCTGAATCTCAGAATTCAATCATGTCTTACATGTTTCAGTGGCGTAACTAGAAACGTGGAGGCCCCCTTGCAAAAATGTTTAGGAGGCCCCTTTGAAAAAGAGCAGTTCATGTGATACAAAGTATTGTCATATTTTAAGAAAAATGCCGTGTTATGAAATGTAAGATTTGCTCCGACCCCTCCCCCCAAAAAAAGAAAAAAATCTCACTAAGATTTTAT
The DNA here is from genome assembly GCA_032362435.1 of Melikaiella ostensackeni. NCBI lineage: Eukaryota > Metazoa > Arthropoda > Insecta > Hymenoptera > Cynipidae > Melikaiella > Melikaiella ostensackeni. The sequence goes on from JAUMHM010000085.1 coordinate 30,047,328, forward strand.
AAATTTAGGGAACGAACATACATATAAATTCTGTCAATTAAATAAACGAGTAACTTTAATGATATTAGTTTCAGAAGAGAAAATTCCTAGTTTTCCAGAATAATATTTCTAAATTATTAGAAATGAACTTCAAAGTTTATTTGACCTATCATTCTTTCGCTTGTAGGCTAAAGAATAATAGTTTAATAATATAAAAATAATACTTTAAGAATTTACAGATAAATTATCAAAATTTCTATTTCATTATCGCAGGCTTCACAGTCTTTCCCCTATTCCCTTCTTCTGCCCTTTTTCTCGTTTTCAACGTGAATGCAAACTGAATTGATAGAAACCCAAAAGAAAATCCAACTATTTTTGTTCGAAAGTTTATTCTTTTTTATTAAAAAGTCTACTATTATAATATATAAATTAAAATCACTTTCAGTTAAAATATCAACTATTACGTTTTTCATTGTAAATTCATCTTTTATGGTTGAAAATTCAAGTACTTGGTTGAAAGTTGAGCTACTTTGTTAAAAGTTTATATTTTCTGGCCGAAGATTCATCATTTTCGTTGAAAGTTCATTTCTTTAGTAGAAAATAGAGCTATTTGTTGAAAATTCATTTTTTGTTGAAAATTTATCTCTTTTAGTAGGGAATTTGACTGTTTCAATGAATATTCATGTTTTTTCGTTAAAAATTCGTAATTTTGGTAGAAATATAATTTTATTAGATAAAAATTCAACTATTTGGTTGAAAATTTATGTATTTTGTTGAAAATCCATCTTTTTGGTAGAAAATTAATGTTTTTAGTTGATAAATGCAAGTGTTTCGTTTTGAATTAATCTGTCAGTTAACTATTACGTTTATTGTTAAGAATTTATCTTTCTAGCTTGAAAATTCAACTGCTTGTTTAAAAGTTGAACTACTTCATTAGAAATTTATTTTTTCTGGTCGAAGATTCATCATTTTAGTGGAAAGTTTATTTCTCTTGTTGAAATTTTTTTTTTTAATGTACCTTTTTTAATTGAAAAGTCAACCATTTGGCTTGAAATTCATGTATGTTGTTGAAAATTCGTCTTTTTTTAGAAAATTAATATTTTTAGTTGAAAATCCAACCATTTGGTTGAAATACCAACTATTACATTTTTCGTTGAGAATTCATCCAGTTTGATTGACAATCCAATAATTTGGTTGAGAGTGAAACTATTTTGTAAAAAAATTATTTTTTTGGTTGAAGATTGATCATTTTAGTTGAAAATTTTATCCTTTGAGTTAAAAATAAAACTATTTTGGAGAAAGCTGGTTTTTCGGTTAAAAATTGATCTATTTGATCAACAAATTTTTTTTTGGTTGCAAATTAATCTTCTTTAGTTGAAAATTCAACTATTGAGTTGAAAATTTAATTGTTTGGTGGAAACCTCAACAATCATGCTAGAATGTCTTTTTTTTGTGAAAAATTCAACTGTTGTATAGAAAATTCGTTTTAGGCTTGAAAATTCAATATTTTCCATGACATTTTTTTCTTAGTTGACTGAGAAACCTTTTACGGTCGAAAACTCAACTCTTTTGTTGAATAGTCGTCTTATTGATTTGAAAATTCATGTTTTGAAGTTAAAAATTCAAGTATTTCATTTTTGGTTGAAAATTAATCTTTTGTGGTAGAAAATTCAACTAGAAGAAAAGAGAATAACCATAAAAAAATTTTTTGAGAATGAGTCATTTCCATGGACCTTATAAAATTGAAATAAATTTTAAAAGTCCAGTCAATTATTAAAGGTTAAAAATTTTCTGAACTTTTGAAAATTTTCATGCATTTTAAATACTTATGATTGAAAAATTGAGAAAACTTTAGCAGTTGAAATATTCAGGGTCTTGTTCTATTTTCATTTATGAAAAGCTTTTACATTTCTTTGCAGATGCATTTTACATTTTCAGAATGATAAAGTTTCCAAATCACCAAAAAACTTTCAAGATAATTTATAAAACTTGTGGAATTTATTTTTAAAACACGATTTTCTCACAGATGCAAAAAAAATCATAAAAATTTACAAACCTGAAGCCCTTGATAATATTTTTTTGATTATAACATAATATAGAAATTTAAAAGTTTCTCAAAATTCCGCAACTGAAAAATATTGAATCTTATAGAAAATGATATATTTCTGCTCAGAGAAGAAATATAAGATTAAATATTTTTTAATTGCAGAATTTTCAGGTTGCGCAGATTTACAAAATTCAAAAAATCCTGAAATTTAAAAATTACCTAAGCAGGGGGGATAAACAAATTATTATGAACGAACATTAATCATTTCGAAATTGTAATGGAATATCCGGAGTCGATATACACATTTCATTTCAAATTCCAGGTTTTCAATTCAATTTATAAAGGAGAAACAACTTTTTTCTTATAAACTCCTTAAAATTAAATAAATCATCTTTCAACTTCTAAAAATTACTATTTAAAGTTTCTTGTCTAAAACTTTTTATTTCTTAAAAATCTATGAGAATTCAGAATACTCGATCGTGAATGTGATAAAATATTACATTTTCGAAACCTTGGCTATTATACTGTATTTTTAGGTCAATTAAGAGACATAGCAAATTTCTAATTTTTAAGAAAAACAGATTATAAATGAAGTATACGAGTATACATATAAACATCAAATCAAAGGTCCATAAGATCATTAGTTTCCATTTTGACGTCAAAAAATACAAATTAAGAATTTCGGATACAATACGGCGGACAAAATTCACAAATTTTTACAGATTTGGCTAAAATTTGGTACAAGAGGATTTCTGAGGTCGCTAATTTCGACTTTGACGTCAAATGTTAAAAATTCAAAACGACGGATCCAATATGGCGACCAAAAATTCCAAATTTTTCACAGATTTGCCTAAAATTTGGTACAAGGAGGTTCATAAGGTCGTTAATTTCGATTTTGAAGTCAAAAGTTGAAAATGAAAAATTGTGGATCCAATATGGCGGACAAAACTCCCAAATTTTCACACATTTGTCCAAAACTGGGTACAAGAAGTTTTTGAGGTCGAGAATTTCGACTTTGACGTCAAAAGTTACAAAGTTATTCAAATCGACGGATCCAATATGGCGGCCAAAATTTCAAAATTTGAACAAATTTGCCTATAACTTCTCACAAAGGGTGTTTGAAGGCCGCTAATTTCGATTTTGATGTCAAAAGTTACAAATTCAAAATGGCGGCTATAATTTCCGAATTTTTACAGATTTGCCTAAAACTTAGTACAAGCAGGTTTTTAAAATTGTTATATTCGATTTTTACGTCGAAAGTGACAATTTAAAATGGCAGATCCAATATGGTGGTCAAAATGTTAAAATTTGGATATATTTGCCACAAATTTGATACAAGGGCGTCTTTGAGGTCGTTAATTTCGACTTTGACGTCAAAAGTTACAAATGAAAAATAGCGAATCCAATATGGCGGCCGAAATTTCCAAATTTCTACAGATTTGCCTAAAACTTGGTAAAAGAGGTTTTTGAGATCACTGATTTAGCATTTGACATTAAAAATTATTATTTCAAAAATTGTAGTATCCGGGATCTACTACGTGTAGGTTGTAGTGCTACGTTAGAACCCTTATTTGGAGATGCTTTATTAATGGGAATCCTAGCGTCTCACAATTATTCAGGGTGCTTTTTGGATTGAGTCTCCTGGCTTTCCATTAATAATCTGCGTGCTCGTCAAACTTTTCTTTTTCGGTCGATTGGAGATCGTCTAAGAGACATACATTATATTATACGATATTTATTATTTATGTTGAATCAAAATCCATTTTTAATTTTAAAAATTCGAAATTTCTACTTTTTCTCGGAAACGAAGCGAGATGTGGAAAAAGTTTGAGAGAAATATTGTTTCCTGGAAAGATTGCAACGAAAGAATAAGTAAAATCGGAACACTGCTTAAATCCAATTGAATTTTCAACCCAGTATGGTTAAAAAATAATGTTCAGAATTATCAACATTAAAATGTCATAAATTATCAACAATAAAGCAGTAAGCATATCAGTGAAAACTTAATTAATTTGTGTGATGACTTCTAATTGACAAAAACTAGATCTCAAATGCAATAAACACTTCGAGGTTAAGTTTTACTCGCGGTTGATCGTAAGCAACTTTTCACAAACATTTACTGTAAAAATGATTGCCCTACTTTTAATGCATTTAGATACAGAATTTTTAAGTTCATTTATTTATATAAATAACCATTTGCACTTAAATTATTATATGTCTTATTATTCTATGTTTTAATTAGAATTCGTTGAAACATGGCTGACATGGTTTTGCCAGCTTTGCTTCAGCCATAATATCAGTGCTACCACACTAGCGGTTTCAAAGTGCACTACATTTTCGCAAACTTAATGTTTTTAAAGTCCCTAGAAAGGACCCCAGATCGAACTTGGCCGGAAGTCAGATTTGTTACCGGAAGTTCCCATGCTAGCTTCACCCCTGTGAGGTTAACATTTGAATTAGTTGTACAAAAGAAAAACCTAAAATAATTATTACAAGATTTATGTATACAGAACATGGGAAATGAAGGAAATAGATCATAGTGCCAAGATCAAAGTTTGTGGGTTGATTGAGAACAAATCTATTCAGATTATTCCATTTTTCAAAAAGAAAAAGGTAATAATCCGAACCAATAACACATTTCAAAAATTAATGTATAATAAATGAACAAGCAAAAAAAAGAGGGAGAAAAAGGTCTCTAATGAGCCGGAAAATCGGATAGCCTCAAAGTTTGGTTCTGTTTTTGTGACCTTTTTGGGTGTTTCTTTTTAAGTACACCGACAATTTTCATAAGAAAAAAGATTTCAAAAGAGAGACATTGAGCAAGGATTTGTTCCAATCTGCAGAGTTGCCTTTAAATACTTAAGATTTTTTTGAATTGAGGTGTTAATGATTAACTCAATTTACCAAAAGATATCTATTTTACTCAAATATAGTTTACAAATTTGATGCACTAAGCAGTTTTCTAGAAATGTCTTATTGGTTTGGATTATTCCTTTTTCCTTTTTGAAAAATGGAATAATCTGAATAGATCGGTTCTCGAACCAACCCAAGTCATATTTATTCGAACTTTTTATTTAATTCTAGATTTTATTCGACTCTTGATAAAGGCCCGCAGTGTGGTTGAAACGTTAAGTTACCTTTCTAAATAAGTGTGTTTTTAACATATTTTCTTGCCTTTTGATTTGGAATATTGACCGTAAGATCGAATAAGTTTGCTGCAACAATTTTTGGAGACGTAGGTTTTTGGCCACTTTTCGGTGTCTCCCAGCCTACTGTGGGGTGGTTCGACTTGACAAGGGAAGGAAAGAAGGGGGTGAGGGGTGTAGAACGTTACGGGTCATAAAGCATCCTCAGTCACTGAAACCGACCATAGTAGAATGTGCGGGTGTGCACACTCGTCCAGATGCGTGTGCACACCAGGGGGTTGTTTACTGTCTGCCCTGCACTTTTAAAGTAATAGAATCGCGATCTAGCGCCACTTTTCTATTATGTGGACTCTGAAGAGAATAACGAGTGTGAAACTCCGCGCAGATACACTCAAAGTAATTCGTCTTAGCTCGATTACAGAAAATAACTTGCTTCTTTTATAGCTTTCAGAAACTGCGTCCACGCCTCAATTCTTTTACACTCATAGGGAGGACCAAATTGAAATATCAAATTAGAGTTATAAAAAGAGATAAGGGTGCGATTAAATACTAGTTTTTGGTATTCAGTTAATAAGGCTAGAAGGCATTTTTTATTGTAGAATATAGTAAAATTTTATTAGCGATTCCTGCAAACCCTATTGCTTCCTCGTAGAGGAAGCTTTGTAGCGATTCAAAATTTCGAACTTCATTTATTGCAATAATTTAACTTCAGGAGTCCGAAACTGAGGTTTTTTAAAAATATCCGTGCGTATGCGTGTGTGTCAACAATATTCTTTTTTTGATAACTCAAATACAAGTAGAGATAGGGTCCTGAAATTGCGAGGGATTGTAGTCCTGAATAATGCCCATTATTTATTAAATTTAGAGCCGACTCGGGCAAGCATACAATTTTTTTTTGCAATTTTGATTTTATTTAAGAAAAAAAAGTTATATGTAGTTTCTAATGAAATACATCCTTTTTAACCAAGAAGTTTGAGGTTCATTCATTAAATGTTGTGAGAATGGCAAAAAATAAATATGAAAATTTCGAAATTTCAAGGATGTTTATCACAGTATTGGCACTAATACCAAGCTCTGTAACCCGAATTTTTTCAAACATGGGGTGGTGTTTAGTTGATATAATTCAATAAAATGTTTATAGCTATCTCCATACAAAAATTTTAATTTCCAAGAATTTTTGTAGGGCATTTAGAAGTACTCTATGACCAAATGAAGTTAGGATATGTAGAGATTTGTAAATTTTTCTAACGTTTGTAAGAGAAACTCTGTGAAAATTCTATAAAAGACTTCTGTAGTCTTTTCGAATTTTGTGAGCGTTTCTGAACGAAACTCTAATGATAAGGAGGGTTCCATTGATTACGTACAATTTTTTTTGGGTAGGGGCTGGCACATCTTCCGAATCCTTACTTTCCTTGAAATTCAGTTAAATCTTGTGACATATTACGAAATCGTCCAAAATCCGTGGATATGCATTGAAATCTTTGAATCACTTCAAATCCGTTTAAATCCTTTGAAATCCCACCTCTTTTTTCGAAATATTTCAAATTCTCTCAAAATACCTTTAAATCCCTTAAAACTCTTTGAGTTTCCGTGAAATCTTCGAAATCCCTTAAAAATTCATTTAAATCTTCAAAATCCATGGGAATCCTTCCGAATTTCTCTAAATCCCTCAAAATATTTTTGAATCTATTCAAATCTTTTAAAAGCTATTCAAATTCTCGAAATCCCTTAAAATCCTTAATATTATTCAGAGATCTCTTGAAATTCAGTTAAATCTTTTGAAATATTACGAAATCCTCTAAATTCCGTGGATATACTTTGAAATCTTTGAATCTCTCAAAATCCGTTAAAATCCTTTAAAATCCCGTGACTTTTTAAAAAATATTTCAAAAACCCTTAAGATACCTAACAAACCCCTTGAAATTCTCTGAGATTCCGTGAAATCTTCTAAATGCCTCAAAAGATTTTTGAATCCATTCAAATCTTTTAAAAGCTATTCAAATTCTCGAAATCCCTCAAAATCCTTAATAATATTCAGAAATCCCTTAAAATTCAGTTAAATGTTTTGAAATATTACGAAATCCTCTAAAATCCTTGGATATACTTTAAAATCTTTGAATCTCTCAAAATCCATTAAAATCTTTTGAAATCCCATGACTTTTTAAAAAAATTTCAAAATCTCTTAAGATACCTAAAAATCCCTCAAAATTCTCTGACATTCCGTGAAATCTTCGAAATCCCTTAAAAATTTATTGAAATCATTAAAATCCGTGGGAATCTTTCCGAATCTCTTGAAATCCCTCAAAGTATTTGAAAATCTATTAAAATATTTTAAAAGCCATCAAAATTCCTTAAAATCCTTTGTAATATTCGTAAGTCTCTTGGAATACAGTTGAATCTTTTGAAATATTACGAAATCCTCTAAAATCCGTGGATATACTTTAAAATCTTTGAAATCCCATCACTTCTTTCGAAATATTTCAAATTCTCTTAAAATACATTCAAATCCCTTAAAATTCTTTGAGATTACATGAAATCTTTAAAATCCGTGGAAATCCTTCCGAATTTCTTGAAATATCTTAAAATATTTTCGAATCAATTCAAATCTTTTAAAAGCTATTTAAATTTTCGAGATCCCTCGAAATTCTTAATAATATTCGGAAATCCCTTGAAATTCAGTCAAATCTTTTTAAATATTACGAGATCCTCTAAAATCCAGGGATATTCTTTAAAATCTTTGAATCTCTTAAAATTCGTTAAAATCGTTTTGAATCTTTTGAATTCCCGTCATTTCTTTTGAAATATTTCAAATTATCTGAACATACCTTTAAATCCCTTAAGATCCTTTGAGACTCCGCGAAAGCTTCGAAATTCCTTAAAAATTTATTGAAGTCTTTAAAATCCGTGGGAATCTTTCCGCATCTCTTGAAATCCCTTAAAATATTTGAAAATCTATTAAAATGTTTTAAAAGCCATCAAAATTCCTCGAAATTCCTTAAAATCCTTTGTAATATTCGGAAATCCCTTGAAATTCAGTTAAATCTTCTAAAATATTACGAAATCTTCTAAATTTCGTGCGTGTACTTCAAGATATTTGAATCTTTTCAAATCCTTTAAAATCCTTTAAAATATTCCTTTCGAAATATTTCAAATTCTCTTTAAATACCTTGGAATTGCATAAAATTCTTTGAGATTCAGTTAAATCTTTTCAAATCCTTTAAATTGTTTAAAGTCTAAAAAGTCTCTTAAAATCCATTAAAATCCCTTAAAATATCAAAAAATCTTTGAATCTTTTAAAATCCTTTGAAATCCCTTGACCTTTCAAAATATTTCAAATTCTCTTAAAATACCTTGGAATTGCATAAAATTCTTTGAGATTCAGTTAAATCTTTTCAAATCCTTTAAATTGTTTAAAGTATACAAAGTCTCTTAAAATCCATTATAATCCCTTAAAATATCAAAAAATCTTTGAATCTTTTAAAATCCTTTGAAATCCCTTGACCTTTCGAAATATTTCAAATTCTCTTAAAATACCTTGGAATTCCATAAAATTCTTTGAGATTCCGTTAAATCTTTTCAAATCCTTGAAATTGTTTGAAGTCTTCAGATTCTCTTAAAATCTATTATAATCCCTTAAAATATCTGAAAATCGGTAAAAAAAACCTTGAAATTTCATGAAATATTTCAAAATATTTCGAGATTCCTCAAAGCCTCTGAAAGCGCTTTAAAATCGATTGAAATCTTTAAAATCCATGGGAGTTTTTGCGAAATCCCGTGAAATAATCGAAAACGCTTTAAAATCCGTTGAAATCGTCTCAAATCTTTTGAGATTCCGCAAAATCTTTCGACATATCTTATACTCGTAAAATTTCTTTAAATCCATTCCAATCATTGAGATCCAATTAATTATTATACCATTAAGCCAAATCCCTTTCGGGGTAAGCGTAACTCGTTCGGTTCTGGTCTCGTTTCACTACTG
>JAUMHM010000085.1:30056578-30067601 GCA_032362435.1 Melikaiella ostensackeni
ATATATATTATATAATATTTACTATATAATATATATAATATTTATATATATATATTTATATTATATATATATATATATTTATATATTTAATTAAAATATTATATATATTAATAATTTAATAAAAATTAAATTAATTTGAATACAGATCTTGCTAGATACAATAGAATTTGAGATGGAATTATTAATTGGATATAATGGCTTCAGTTATGTGTCATACTTTGGAATTTGCGGAAATTGATTTCTAATCAAAAGATAAAATGATCTGAATGTGGGATTTATTCAGAATTCTTCGCCTATGGCAAATTTTCAATTTTAAATTGATGAATGAAATATGTACCAGAAAAACTAAAATTACTATCAATCATATCTGTTTTATTTTCAGGTAAAAACAATATTTTTCTAATATAACAATGTTTTCATTTTTTATACCTGTTGTTTCTTTATAAATTACCCCCGATGAGGAAGTCTAAATCAGCTTCGAAACATGTTGGGTCCTCAGTAGCATAAAAAAGACGGAGAAAAGAAAAAATATGAGGATGGTTTTGGTTGACTTTCTTTTTTCTCCCTCTTTTTTCTTCCTGTTGTGTACATTTATTTTACATCTGTCTCTAATGAGCTGAAAAAACAGGTAGACTGTCTATTTTTGCATTGTGAACTTTTTGGGTGTTCTTTTCCAGTACACAAAAAAATTTTCATAAGAAAATAGATATTATTTCGATCTTTCAGAATAAAGAACTATTTGGTGAAGCAAGAAGTCTCTAAGAAATTCGGAAAGACGACTTGAAAACAATTTCGTCTATTTTTCTGCGTTCTTTACTGCCTTGTCGATAATAAATTTGACTCGCTCGATGAAACTATTTCTCGCCCCTCAAGTTGCTTACAGTCTTATGAGTAACGTTCGTCGCGAAGGGTGAAGTCTGAATAGGGTAAATGCAATATAATTAATGTAAGATATTGCGTTGGGGACTCGATTCGGGAAAAGAGCGTTGGTCAGAGGAAAAACGAAGAGAGGAGTGCAGAGGGTGATCCTTCCAGAGAGTAGCAGATCAATATTATCGTAGGTATTCGTAGATATTCCAGTATGGAAGGGAAAAGGCGATATTGAATGCACATGCCCATGTATGAGTGGGAATGCACGTAGGTGAATGTCACTGAGGTACTAAGCTATGTGCAGGATCCGACCCGGAAACAGGATTTCTTATCACGAATACAATGCTGCTTCCATTCAAAAAAAACTAGAGCAGCTGATAAATCTTCTCGTTAGAAACTTCTGACAGTTTATTATACGGTAGAACTTTCATATTTGCAAAAATAATTCCCTTTTTTTATGAAAAAAATATCTCATAGCTTATTCTCAGGCCTATATATTTTGAAAGATACAAGCGATTCATTATTATTAATATTATTATGAGTTTGAGGGGGGAGGCAGCTTAAGAGCTGATAAAATGCACCCATCTAGCATAGCGACTCCCATCCGAGTATAACCGAGCTAAGTGCTGCTTAACTTTGGTGAACGAATGAGAGGCCCTAAATAATTGTATGTATCTGTTACAGCCAATGTCGGAAATCAGTCATTGTCGATTGTGAAGTTTCTAACATTGACCTGTCATTGTCGGCAATGCCCGAAGACCAGCGGTCTTCAGCGATCATTAGCCAATTATCATGGCAAAGAATCATCGGAAAGACCTCCTGAGTTGATTCCATACAAATTTAAGCCTATTAATTAAACAATATCCAATTGCTGAATCTTTTAAAACAATTTTTTCAAACATTCAAGAAATGTTGTCCATTCGTCATCGGAAAGGTATTTATGGTTGGTGCCGTAAACAATAATAGAGCCTTCGGGCATTGTCAACAATGACCAGTCAATGTTGGAAATTTCCTCATTTTAGTTTCTGGGTTTGACGTTGATGATAATGACCGATGCCAGCGGGTACTGTCGACATTGACTAGGCATTGTCGAAATTGACTGTAACATACCGAGGGGCATACAGCTTGGCCGAAATATTTTCTGATTCTGTGCAAATTTATTGCGTTACAATCAGTTTTTTCGAGAAAACTGTGCAAGATATAGCTTCGTCGGTTTTGAACCCGAGTATTACAAATTAAAGTGAAGTAAATACTGGAAAAAGAAACCGCTTATTATCTAAAAAGCATTTCAAGAAAATTAAATAGCTCTTTAATAGATATTTCATTTTTTACTTTCTCATATAATCCATCTATTTTCTTACAGTTATACGTTAAATATTCAAAATATATTCCATGCTTGTGTAGCAACTGACCTATAATATAAAAGATATAGCATGATGATAATAAATTAATTATAAAAATTAAAAAGTTTGCAAAATAAATCAGCATTGTTTTGTTCAAGCGCTCGTTATATATATTTTGTACTTGTTTGGGTAACTAAATTAGTTTGCATTTAATCAGTAGTAACCTATAAAAGTTAGTTCTCAAAAACAGCCCTCTATAATCATCTATTCATTATCAATCATACTTTCTGTATGTATCTATTAATTTAAATATTTTATGCGATTATACTCTTAACTCGAAGGTATATTCATACTCTCTTTAATGTTATACGTTTTAATGTAAAAGAAAATATTTCAATATATCCGAAAGAAAATTTGAGGAAAGTTTCTTCAATAGACTTGATATTTGTGAATCAAGAAAGTCACTTTGGTCTTTGGAAAGGTTAGTTGGAACAGTAAACCCTTTTTGGAACTTACAAATAAGTGGAAAAATGGCTTGAGATATGTGATATCAATGACGATGGGATATAACTCGTCAATTTGAAAATGACAGGCAAGTGGGTTGGAGCAAATGGAGCTTCTAAATGGACAAGATAAAGAGTTAACACTCGACCGAAAGGAATTTGATGTCTGATGTATGAAGCTTCTGTTATTCGGAAGAAGTTTCAATTTACCAAATCAAATAAATTTTAAAAATTTAGTAATTTTAACCAAAAAGAGTGATATGATTCAAGAAAAGTTTCAAATTTCTTTTTTTGATGAAGGACATTCCAAAATTATAAATCTTCCAAAATTCGAAAAAAGACAAACTTTTTGTATACCGTAAGCTGGGACTAAGCAACACATATGTGGGAAAAGCGGAGCACCCTTAATTATGTATTTAAAATGCGATATTGCTTCTTCCACGATTTTTCATCGAAGTTTTACAAATTTTAGTTGCAAGTCTATATATGTGTACGTCCAGAAGAAAATAGACCAGGTTATCTGTATAGAGTCACGCATAGGGTCATATAACCAGATAAAATCCTGACACTTTAGGCCCAAGCTGAACCCTCTAGGATGAAAAGCGAGCCACCAGAGAACATTTGAAGTTGGAACATGGAAAAACCGATTTTCAAGAAAAATGCATTCAAAGTTGGCGACTGCCATAAACACTAGTGTTTAATTTTTTTCAAACTGAAAATTCTCCCACTTCCGGTTCTCTGCGGAACACGGGAATGGTGTTAAAAAATAGAGCAAAGTTCAAAGTATCACCCTGACATAAAAACTCGAAATCAACAGTTTTGACCTTGACTCACAAAAACGCTCGTAACTCCTAAAATAAAATCGAGAACCTGATCCCTTTTCTTCTGGACGTACACATATTTTTCGTCTAGAAGAAGCGAATATCGCATTCAGAAATGCATAATCAAGAATAATGCCGCCTTCCCCACACGCGCCGCTTAGCCCCAGTTTACGTTAAATTGAAACATGTACCAATTTCGCTAGTCTACTAGTCAATTAAGGGTTTATATCTACTTGTGCTTGGAAGAATAAGGGTTTCTTCATAATCGTTTTTAGTCATAGTGATAAAATTTCATTAGAATTTACTACAGAGTGTCGATTAGTTTATGTTTCGAGGTAATTGTATGAATTTTTTCAAGGGAAAATTTTGACAACTGGGGAAAATATGTCCGTTGCCCGAAAACACCTTTTCTTTATCGTCACTTGCGGTGAGCATGATAAATCTGAAACGGCTCATCTGAAATCAAAAAATTAAAAAGTTTCCATCAATATATTTCTTTACGGACTTTGTGTACGAAGAATTTAGCAAAATTACGATTTTCTTCAGAAATGGTGATGATTTCTCCAAAATGTTGGATTTTCGAGGTTCTGGCAATTCGTTTTTTTGGCCTAAAAAAATATAAATTTTGATCCAAATGGAAACCCCTTCGTTCACAAACTCCGTTTAGAAGTATATTGAGAGAATCTTTTCGTTTTTTTTATTTTAGATGAGCAGTTTCAGATTTATCATGCTCACTGATAAATTAAAGGCGTTTTCGGGCAACGGCCATATTTCCCCCAGTTGTCAAGATTTTCTTTTTAAAAAATTCATACGACTACCTCGAAACATAAACTAATCGATACTCTGTAGTGTATTTTGATAAAATTTTGTCACAATGACTAAAAGCAATTATAATAATACCCTTATTTTTCGTTTGTGTGGCTGAGCGAATTTATGAATATATGTGCTGAGACGGTAAAGTTCCAGATGATTGGAGAAAGACGATTATTCTTCCGCTCTACAAAAGAAAGGATTATAAAGGTGACTGTACTTATTACAAAGCGACTAGTCTACTAAGTACCTTTGTCGGAATATTTATATAATATTTATTGGTAAGGGAAGTCCATTGTAGATTTATGCCAAAGAGATCATGTGGGGATCAGATATTTAGTTTCAGACAGATCATAAAAAATAGTTTGAGAGTAAACTAAAAAGTTTTCTGTGCACTTGTTGATCTGGAAAAAGCTTTCCATAAGGTGGATACAACTAAACTTTGGGAAGTACTGAAAGAGTGTGAAACGAATGGTTGGCTTCTAAAAGCAATAAAAGCAATATATATTGCTTTTGTAATAAAATATAATGGTAGTGAAGTGAGTGTAAGAGTAAATGGAAAATTGAGCGATTGGTTTGATATTAATCAGAGTCTTAGGCAAGACTGCGTTATGTTCTCCTGGATGTTCAATATATATACATGGACATATCTGAGTGCAAATGAAATAAAACGTATCTGCAGTTCGCGTAAATCACCTGTCACTTTTACAATTTTTTAAAAAAGGAATGAAGTAACCTTAATTCTCGCAGTTTTTATGAACATCTACTATGTGTATCGTATTGCAGAATGGATATTCAATAAACATCATCAGAGTCAAGGAGATTTGAGTCCTATTTTAAAGGTTCGTAAAAGTGACAGATGACTTATCCGAACTGCTTTATTTCATTTTCACAGCAGATATGTTTAAGAATGCGTCTCTCAAACGAAGAAGGTGTTGATCTCGTCATTTTGTTAATTATGCATATATATTAAAAATTGAGGGTTTACCCAATAGGGCACACTGAATCTAAAACTATTTGTATTTTTTGTTACAGATGGTCCATCTTCGATATTGCATCAACAGCGCAGACGTACTTTCTGAGATGTCACGTTCACCTGCTGGTTTTATATGGAAAAAGTGCATAAAACGAATCAAAAAAATTTTTCAATTTAGTTCATGAGTGTATTTATTAGGTTAACAAGTTCTATGTCAATTATTATAACAGTAACTTCAAAAAAAATCATATAAAAAGCCTTTTTTTAAGCGCCTAAAGTAGAATGATCCCTTAAGTCATAGTCTCCTAGTTTTGAGTAAAGTTAAGTAGAAACGGAAACGCCGTTACACTTATGTTTCTGAAATGTTTCGAAAATTTCAAAAAAGACGCATGTTCTTTTAAGTAGAAAAATCGAAGATTGAAAACCAGAAGTCTAGAGATTAGGAATTGTGTATCATTAACACGCTGTTCTTTTTGAATCGCAAGATCCGTTTCGCAATGTCGCGGAAAGAAAAGGTGTGAATTTGAGCTAGCTGGATGAAAAGAGAGTACGAGAGTGAGAGAGAAAAAGCAAAGAAGGTAAGGATAGCAGGGTGATGCATGTCCCGTGTAGCTCGGTTGGTTTGAACGTGATCCAGTGACTGATCCGCGAAAGCGTGAAAGGGTTTCTACCCCCGTCCACCCCTTTATCCACTCTGAGAAGCTCGGGGGTGTCGGGAAGCGACGCGACGATCAATCACTTCCTGGCAGCCACCTTCATCTATCGTAGCTGCAGCGCCAGTATTCACATAAAGGGTTTTCGCTGATATCACTAAACGAACCCCAAAAGTAAATGCGTCCCCTGCCATCAACCAATCGGTTGCAGTTGCGATAAACTGCGCAACGATAAATTATCTACCTGCATATCACCACCGAATGTGCTCCTGACTTCTGGAAAATGTCAGCAGGGACTCAACTCTTCCACGAGAAAAATATTCTGATGATGATTTTCATTCTCATTCGGTAACAAATCGATCTTTCATTATAGGAGTATTACATAATACGGATGTCGAAAAACAGGGGTGGAACGGTTGTTGGTGGGTGTTGAACAATACACAAAAGTGAATATGGCAGAGAATATTGCAGGGAAAATTATGAGAAAGTAGAGAATTTCATTTCAAATACACTGCAAAAATTCTCAATTTCTCCAAATCTGGACGTCTTCCGAAAGTTGAAAATATTATTTGTACATTCTTTCTGACTCCTTGTAGCATTAGATTTCAATAGCAAAAAAAATTTGGTTGTCTTCCGAACGCCGAAAATAATGTTAATAATTTTTTTCAACTGCTTGAAGCAATAAATTTCGATGGTAAGAGACCAGAAAAGGGACTTTTGTTCGTTTCTATTAGAAAATTTAACATCCAGTTTCGGGAGCGGACTTTCATGCTCAAATTTTCCCGAATTTCGTTGCCTCCCGAACGTCGAAAATTTTTTTCTCTTTAGAAATTAAAAAATATTGCTCCAATTGTTTTACTGGCTCCTTAGAGCAATAACTTTTGATACAAAAAGACCAGGAAGAAGACTTTTTTCAGTTATATTAGAAAATTGAACATCTAGGTTCGGGAGCGGTGTTTCAGGCTTAGTTTTCCCCGAATTTTGTTGTCTTCCCAATGTCAAAAATTTTGTTCTCTTCCGGAATTTAAAATTGTTACTTACAATTTTTTCCTGAGTCTTTGGGGTGGGGTGGGGCTTCCGATAGGAGAAGACCAAAAAGGAAAATTTTTTTCCGTTCTATTATAAAATTTAACTTCTAGGTTCTGGCGCGAAGTTTCACGCTCCGTTTTCTCCGAATTTGATTGCCTTCCGAATCTCGAAACTTATTTTATCTTCCGACATTCGAAAATGTTGTTAATAATTTTTTTTCTTGCTCTTTGGGGCAATATTTTTCGATAACAGAATACCAAAAAGGGGACTTTTGCTCAGCTCTATTAGAAAATTTCATTTCTATGTTCGGAATCGGAGTTTCACACTCAGTTTTCTCCAAATTTAGTTGTCTTCCCAATTGTCAAAATTTCGTTTTCTCTTTCGAAATTCGAAAATGTTATTTATAATTTTTTCACTTCTTGGGGCAATAGCTTTCGATAGCAGAAGTCCAGGAAGGGGACATTTGCAATAGCTAAAAATGATAATAATTCATTCAATACTCATTTAATCATAATATTTGTATTGGTAGTAAAAGTTCTATTTTCTCAAGTTGTTCTTCCATCAGCGAATATGGCAAATTTCTAATTTTTAATCTCAGTATTCTTATCAATTCCCAAAGTTTGCAATGCTTATTATATTACAGATACTTCCCGAATAAATATAATTCTTCAAAAGAATCGTTGAGTGAGGGGGATTGAAAACGGTTTTTTGGATTTCAAAAGGAGTCTGAGGGGATGGAATACGAGAATTTTGGATTTTTAAAGGAGTTCAAGGGGTTAGAAAAAAAGATTTTGGGTTGTAAAAAGAGTTTGAGGGTGCGCATAAAATTTTTACCCCTATTACAAGCAATATTGCAAAAAAATCGCTGTCCAAAACGATTTTTGAGAAAAATATAAAACCTCATTTTCGGACACCTGAGGTCGATTTATGTCAACATATGTCAAAAAATGAAGTTCGAAAATTTTCGTTGTTACAAAACTTCCTCTATGAGGAAGCAATTGCTAAAAATTAGCTAATTTTGCAAATTTTTTAATCAAAAGTCTTAGACTTAACGATCTAAAAAGGGGTAAAAAAATGTTAGGATGGTTCAACTCAAGAAGAAAAATATAATTCTAATTATTCTGGAATGAATCCATCTGCCATTATAATAATTCAGGAAATTATTCAAATTTTTCAATTTTCATTTCATTTCATTTTCATTTCAAAATTATTCAAATTCAAAATCATTCAAATAATAATAGAAAAGTTTCTAGCCAATTTTGAAAAAATTTCAACCGGCATAACTGTGCATCCCTAGAAAATAGGGGAAGAAAAATATTCCATTCCTATTTCTGATAATCTAAAATTTATTGATTCTCGACAAATTAAGGGTGTGAAGAATTCGAAAATTATTTTTCAAGGCATATTTGAACGCATTATGAGATTAGTGAAAATTCAAATGAAAAAAACGTGAATGAGAAAGTTATTAGACAATTTCGAATCTAATCGTAGAGTAATATGAGAGCAAAGGCAGTCAAAATCGGGGGTCAAGATCACGACTGCCGCCTTTTAAGGTTCGTTCCGTGTTGGGCGATAATAAAACTAATGTATTCATGAGATAATTATTTCTTGCATCCATTACGGGGCTGTAAAGTTTTTATTGACCGGCCAACCACTGAACGCGAGAAGCAACCCTTACAAAGTTAGCGAATAATTTTTCCAAGCGTTTCTTTCTTCACACTTTAGAAGTCATCTGCAAAAGAAAATAGAATGATAATTATACGCATTCGATTAATTTTAATATCCAATTTTTTGAATGCAGAAGTGTTAAATATAATTTGAATAATAATTAAATCATTTTTTGGTCTAGGCACTTTTCAGCTGAAAATTCCCAAATAAGAAAATAGCAACGATGTATAAAAACAAATACTTTTTAAATGGGAGATTTTAATTACGTTTATTTTTAAATAATTGATTAGCTTCAACTGATAAGGGAATGTCCATTAATTACGTGAGGATGATTTTTTAATTTTTAGACCCCCCCACCCAAGTCTAAGGATTCGTAAGATTTTCGAGCCCCCCCCCCCTTCTTTCGTAAGATTTTATATTTTTACTTAATATGTCAATAATATATCAATCATTTCCATTGTAAACGAGATTTCAAGGGATTTTGAGCTATTTCAAAGGACGACAAAGTATTTCAAGGAATTACAAATTTTTTACGGAATTTAACGAGATTTCCAAACATTTTTATGGATTTCAAAATAATTCAAGGGACTACAAAAGATTTAAGGTATTTGATACGATTCCAAATGATTACGAGCGATTTCAAAGACTTAAGGTAATTCAAAAAGATGTCAAGAATTTCAACCTGGTACAATTTCGGAGAGAATCTCGATCCTTTTGAGGGATTTTACAAGATTTCAAGGGATTTCAAGGAGTTTAATCAGAATTCTGGAGATTTTAAGGGATTTCAAAAGATTCTAAAGGATTTCGACGGATTTTCAGGCATTTAAGGGAATTCAGAGCGATCTCCGTGAATTACGAAGTATTTCAAGGGATTTTAAGAGCCTTTAAAATATTTCAAAGTAATTCACGGGATTTCAAAGGATTTTAAAGGATTGCAAGAGGTACCAAATGATTTTCGCGAATTTTGAAGGATATCAGGGGATTTTAATTGTATTTCGAAGATTTCAAGGGATCTGAAGGACTTTCATAAGATTTCAAAAGATTTCACGGGATTCTGACAGATGTGAAGAGAATTAAAGCGGTTTCGATGATTTCACGGGATTTCAAGAATTTTGAGAGGTTTCAAAAGATTTCAAAGTATATCCACGGATTTTAAAGGATTTCGTAAGTTTCAAAAGATTTAAGGGAATTTCAAAGGATTTCCGTATATTATAAAGAATTTTAGAAGGCCTCGAGGGATTTGAAGCGATTTCAAAATACTTTAAAAGAAGTCACAGGATTTCAAAGGATTTTAAAGGATTTCTAGAGATACCGGATTATTTTCACGAATTTTGAAGGATGTCAGGGAATTTTATTAGATTTCAAATATTTGAAGGGATTTGAAGAAATTTCGTAAAATTTCAAAAGATTTCGAGGGAATTGAAAAGATTTGCAAAGATTTTAAAAGTACTCAAAGGATTTTGAAGGATTTTAAGAGATTTCGAAATATTCCAAAGTATTGTCACGAATTTTAGAGAATTTCGTAAAATTTCGAAGCATTTAACGGAATTTCAAAGAATTTCTGAATAATATAAAGGTTTTCAAGGGATTTCGAGGAATTTTAATGCATTTTTAATGATTTTAATGGATTTAAAAATATTTTTAGGAATTTTAAAGAATTAAGAACGATTTCCGCGAAATACAAATGATTTTGAAAGATATCAGGGAAATTGAGTTTAAAGGGATTTTTAAAAAAATTCAGAAGATTTTAAAATATTTTTTTTTTAATTATTTATTTATTATTTATTTTGTTTATCTCGTAATATTTAGAAATATTTCACGGAATTTCAAGGATCATAACCGACTTTTAGAGATTTCAAAGAATTTCCAAAGATTTGAAAGGATCAGAAGGAATTTTGACGGGATGTTGAAGATTTCAAGCGATTTCACGGAATCTCAAAGATTGAAAAGGGATTTCCACAGTTTTTGAAGGATCTCAGGAGATTTCCAGGGATATCAATCATTTTGAAAGGATTTCAAGAGCTTTTGTACGATATCCATAGGTATCACACGGTTGGAAAAATTTAAAGGGATTTACAAAATTTTGAAAAGAATTGACGGGTTTTCATAGAATTGCAAAGATTTCCGGGGATTCAACAAGATTTCATGAAAGGCGTATATCAGATTTCCAGAATGGTTAAATCCTCGACTGTATATTTATTGAACGTATTTAATATGAAATGAGACAATAAAAAAAACATAAAAAGTGCTAATTCTTCCACCTGTTTTCTGTATAAAAAGTGACCGATTTGTTGTCGATGACGTGGCGCATGCGCAGTGTCGACCTTTCCGGGCAACAGTGAAAAAAGTA
>JAUMHM010000085.1:30075713-30087234 GCA_032362435.1 Melikaiella ostensackeni
ACGAATGGCATGATCTGGAGTATAGGGCTGGCTCTTTTAAACAGGGCATGAGTGTGACATTTTCATGACCTAAGTCTAGGACCTTAGTAGTAAGTCCATTTGATTCACTCTTAGGAGTAAGACGTGCCTTTCTTCTTCAATTCAAATGATCTGTTTGATTTTAAAAAGTTAAAACACAGAGTTTATACTTGTAGAAATTTAGCAATTTTCCATATGTCCACTACTTTACTTTGTTTCTCTTTTCAGATAGCAATGCTGTCATGTTACGTGATAGTGTTTTGATTGAAGGTAAAACACTATATCTATTTGGTTGAAAGATAAAATTATTATTTAAATAATATGAATACTATATTCAATATATACAGTAGTGTGCAAAAGTTTTAGGCGACATTGATTTTCTGATCTATTTCCTAAAAGGCTAACTTGATAAAGATATGTTTATATGCAAACTTAATATACTATTTGTACTAAAAAGTGACGTAGGTAACAGCTTTTGAAAAGAAACGTTTACCGATTCTATCGTTTATATTCTATATTTACGTGTACAAAAGTATTGGGCCACTGCGTCTATATATTTCTGAGAACTCTGCCGGGTCCCCTATTTGGTTTGTTCACATTCGTCCAGCGTTTCACATGCGAGATCAAGTCATTCTAAAGTCAATATGCCGAGACATTTGAATTATCAAATTCGAGAGACCGTGATAAACCTTTCTGAACAAGGAAAGACATCTCGCGAAATGCCGCTTTATTAAAAATTGGTAAAAGTACATACTGTGAATAGAATAATCGAAAAATTTACTTCTACCAAGTATCTATCGGATCTCCGACCATCTGGTAGACTACGGAAAACGACTGTACGTATTGATAAAATCATTAAACGCAAATCCTCCTCGGATATCAAGAAAACTGCATCTGAAATCGCTCAAAAACTCCGCGATGAAAACCTCTCCAAAGTTAGTAGGAGCACGGTGTCACGTCGTCTACATGATGTAGGACTATTTGGACGCGTTGGTGTTCAAAAACCATTGATCAGCAAGAAAAATCAGAAGGCTCGATTGACATTTGCACGAAAATACCAACACTAGACTCCAAAGCAGTGGAGCAAAGTACTTTTTTCTGACGAATCAAAATTTAATCTGTTTGAAAGTGATGGAAAAAAGTATGTTCGACGTCCGAAAAACACACGATACGATTCCCGATATCAAATTCTAACATTTAAACATGGGGGTGTATCAGACATGGTTTGGGGAGATATGTCTTCACGAGGAGTAGGCCCATTGCACGAGATTAAAAGCATCATGGATAGTGTGATGTATGGAGATATTTGGTCAGAAAAATTGTTACCATATTTCAAGAAAAAGATGCCTAAAGATTGGATCTTTCAGCAAGATAATGATCCAAAACATAAGTCGAAGCTGGTCCAGAAACTTTTGAAAGTACAAAAGGTGAAGCTTTTAGATCATCCAGCTCAATTTCCAAATCTAAATCCGATCAAAAATTTGTGAGATGCACTTGGAATTCGCGCTGCAACAAAAAAAAACAGTCGAACAAGGCTGCAGTATGGCAAAATATGCGAGAAGAATGAGAGAAAATACCAAAGAACTACGTTCAGCGCTTAGTTGATTCAATGCCTCGTCGATGTGCTGCTGTAATTACTGCAAAATGTATGGCTACTAAGTATTAGTTATTAAGCAACGAAATAATTACTTTTTTCCTGATTTTGGAAACGTTTACTATTTTATAAAGCTATAATATAAGTGTGGCCCATTATTTTTGAATACCGTCATAGAAAACATTGTGGAACAAATTGTCAACAATCTTTATTAAAAATATATAAATTCCATAATTTTGAAGTTCACTAGAATACTAATAACTCACATATACTTAATCTTTCTTAGCTGCTTTTATTTAGGTAGGTACTATATATAGTGAGAAAATGTTTATGTCTGGGTGACACTGACAACTTCACCGGTCTAATAAATGATGCAATTATATCATTATATCCATAATTAGGAAACTAAAGAATGGTAAGGCTGCTGGTATGGATGGCATCACTGCTGAAATGCTTAAGAGTGGTGGCGGATATTTGTTTCTGTGGCTGAGCGAATTTATGAATGTGTGTGCTGAGAACGGTGAAGCTCCAAATGAATGAAGAAAGGTGATTATTGTTTCACTCTACAAGGGAAAGAGTGATAAAAGTGACTGTACCAATTATAGAGCGATTAGCCTACTGCGTATTATATACCGTAGGCACAATTTTTACCAAAATACTTATTGGTAAGGTCATAGGAATAACAAGAGTAGGAATATGGGAAGTCCAATGTGAATTCATGCCAGGAAGATCATATGCGGATCAGAAATTTAGCATGAGACAGATGAAAGAAAAAAGTTTGAAAGTAAACAAAAAAGTTTTATGTGTATTTGTTTATCTGGAAAAGGCTTTTAATAATGTGGACAGAACTAAACTTTGTGGAAGTCCTGAAAGGATATGGAGTGAATAGTTGTCATTTGTTTCACATTGCACATAACAGCATGAAGTTATCTTATTCAAAAACAAGACACGCAAGAAATGATACCGTAAAAGAAGAGATATCTTTTTACAATGTAAAGATTAGTTTGATGTTGAGCAGGGTGTTAGGCAAGTCTGCCTTATGTCCTTCTGGATGTTAAATATATACATGGACAAATGTCTAGGAATGACTCTCTCCGAAAAAGAAGATGTTAATCTCGGGACTGTGAAAGTGCGTGGACTGGCGTTTGCAGATGATAAGATTGTTACGGCAGAATCAGTCGATGATTTGCAGATAATGATGAGCAGACTGCAGAGCATGAAGAGTATGGATCTTAAGATTAACGTGAATAAAACGAAACTGTGTTCGAAAGTATGGGCGAGAAAACAGTATATAACATTGCCTTGAACTTAGAGAAGAGAGAACAAGTTGATAACTTCGTATATCTTGGGAGTTTATTTACTGCTGACAGAAAGATAGATGCAGATATATCCACACGTATGAACGAGGGTAGAAAGGTTATCGGCAAGGATCAATTCATTACAAGAAGTTTGCTGAAATGGTTTAGTCAGTTTGAGAGAATGATTGAAGGACGTTGAACAAAGCAAGTGTATTTAGATAAGGTGAATGGTAGTGTACCCAGAGGTAAACCAAAGAAAGAACGTTTGGAATGTGTGATTGAGACTCTAAAGTGAAGAGATATACAAAGGCGTAGAAACACAAAAGCTTACATGAAAACATATACGGATGTAACGGAAACAAAAGGTGTATGCAAGGATAGGGATGTGTGGAAAACAGAAGTTTGTAAAAAGAAGAGTGACGCCTAAAACGAAAGATTTTATATACTCATGGGGCCTCGTGATGAGCTTTTCTTAGTGGATGTGGTCAGGGTAAAGAGTATGGATCTGCCTATGTGCTCATCAGTCAGTTTGAGTGTTATGTGTAAGTTGTGACATATGTATGATGGCTCCGTAAAGTTCTTCATCTGGGGTGTTTGCTAGAGGGATTGATCAGCGACCCGTGTCGTGTCCGGTGTTGTGCAACGAGGCTTAAACCGAACGAGTTGTGCTCACCTCGAAAGGAATTTGTCTCAATCGTATAATAATAACAAAAATTGTTTAGGTGAATGGAAGCCAATATATTTTTCTGGACAGGATAATGTTTTTTTTTATTTTCACCCATATAATATTGAAAGATATATGTTAATGCTTAAGGTTTTTTTTTAAGACTCACCGAAGAAATTTGGTGTCCCCTCATCTCTTGAATTTCCGCAAGCGTTTCTCGAACTTCCGATAATCCTGTGGTGTAGGACTGTAGGCACATCCACAGGACGAAAAGGACAGGACCCAAAGGCTCTCGAGATTTTCTCTCCTGAAAAGAAAACGAAATTGAAATCGGCTTTCGGAAATTACACAGCGTCTGCCCCTTGGGATGGAGATGCAAACACGTCATTGCGTAATGGAGAAAAGCAAGGAGCAAAGAAGGCTGAGTGGAGAAATAAGTGTGAGATGGAGAAAATCGAAGAAAGGCCCTTCGAATAGATCGTCCCTTTGAGGATTTTGACCCTCGCCTCTGGAGGCAAAGCAAACGTAAAGCTTGCTATATTCCACTGGCTTTGAAACCGGGTAAACATTTTAGCGCAAATCCAACGATACTGACGAAAGCGATATATAAAGTGTGTATGTTTAATGCATATGGGTTGTGAATTGGATGAGAAACAGCTTTTGTAAAACTATTTTGTGTTTCATATTTCATAATTTTATCAAAGTTGAATGATGAAGTTGAATATTGAAGTAAAGTCGCTCTCCACTTTTCAAACAAATTAATAATAATAATGCCTTTCTTTGTTATGCCGTGAAATTGAGGTAACAATTGAGGGCAGACCAAAAGATTTAATAAAATTCATTGCAGAAGAAAAACCATCATTTTTTATTTAAAACAAATGCATTGATAATTGAAGGGTGTCACAGCAAAGCCATATAAGTACCAAAAAAAATTGTTCAGGAGAGCAAAAAAACGTTCTCAAAATTCGAATTATTGAAAAAGAATGAGAAAGTATTTTCAGGCGTTGACGGAGCTTTATAGATCTATAAAAAAAGTTGAAAAAAGTTCATGCTTTTCGAGAAAAACATCGTCAAAAGTCGTGTGTGGTCATAACCGTATAAGTGCCATGAATTTTTTTTTAATTGTATTTTTAGGCTCCATTCAACATAAGACGTAACCGTGAACACAAAAAAACATATTGGAAGACAAATAAATGGCTTGAGAGTGAGAAATTAATTTGATAAAATCGTTAATAAAAAATATAATTGAATTTTTCATTGCAATTGTTTTAATTTTTCAAAACTTCCCAGAAAATTATTTTGTCTTGACATCATTTGCATACTAATAGCGCAAAAATTAATGAATGATAAAAACATATTTTTTTAAATTGTTCAAACAATTTTTGTTTAAATAATTTGTTTAAAAATTACAGATGCGGAAAACTAATAGTGGCATTAGATTCTGCTAAAAAATCACATGAGATCTATGTATTTCACCATTTTTGTATGGATCCGATTGGTGACGTGGCATAAATAAACAATTACATGGAATAGAATTTATATTCATACTATGTAACAAATTGGGTGGAACCAAAAATTGTCCAATATATGGACATTATGTCAATTTTGAGTGAGTAATTCCAACAAACAAAAATATATTTTTTGTGAAATAACTCATTTTTTATGCATCTCTGGTACAAATTGCAACTAAACTAATTAAAGAAGACTCAATTTTGAGTAGATCTAAAAAAACATTGCTACAGCTCTAATATCACCGAAATTAAGACACTCTAAATATGACAATTTTCCTGAAATTTTGTTTAACATCAATTTTTTAAATACAATTTCTCGTTTTCCAACATAACTCATTTCCTGAGCATTGCAGGCAAAAGTTGCAAGTAAATTTATTAAAGAAGACTCAATTTTGAGTAGTTCTAAAAAAAATTGCTCTAGCTCTAATGGCACCGAAATTATGGCACTCTGAATATGACCCCTTATTTTATGAAATTTTGTTTAACATCAATTTCTTAAATAAAATTTCTCTTTTTCCAAAATAACTACTTATCTGAGCAATGCAAGTGAATGTTTCCACCAAATGAATTGAAGAGGACTCCATTTTGAGCCAATCTAGAAAAATTGCTCTAGCTCTAACAGTATCAAAATTATGGCTTTCTGAAACGAAAAATTCAAAAAAAACATGTTCGTCAAAATTCCATGAAAAGGGTAATATACAGAAGGCCATAACTTTGGTGCTATTAGAGCTAGAGCATTGTTTTTTCAGATTTGCTCAAAATTGAGTCCTCTTTCATTTATTTGGTGGCAATGCTCAGGAAATTAGTTAATTTGGGAAACGGGAAATGTTATTGAAAAAATTGAAGTTAAACCAAATTTCACAAAAAGGACCATATTCACAATGCCACAATTTCGATCCTGTTAAAGCTAGAGAAATATTTTTTTTAATCTACTCAAAATTGAGTCTTTTTTTATTAATTTACCGGAAATTCTTACCAGAGATGTACAGGATATAAGATATTTCACAAAAACTAAGTTTATTATTTTATTATTCAAATTATTGGCTCAAAATCGACTCCTGAGGGCCGTAACTCCAAAACTTTTTGAAATCAAACATTTGATTTTTTTACAGGAAATTTCATGCTCTTCAATTTTTGTGTAGGTGCTCGGGACTTGGGTTGGACTGGAACGAAGCCATTTTCAAAAAACTAATGTTTTTCTACTTCTATTACCATTTCTTAAAAATATTGAAGGGTTTCAGTTCTCCTAAGATATTCATCTCCTGCAGTACTTTTTTTGATGATAAATTGAATGGTTTAAACCAATGAAATTCAACTTTTAACTTATTTTCATGAAAATATGCTGATGCTCTTTAAAAAAAATCTAAAATAGAGTTTTCTCAGAAAGGGCTCACGCAATTTTTTCTTTTTTTTTTTGTGGTAGAAATACTCGTTTTTATATTTATCTTTATTTTCATGTTGATGTTAATGTTTATAATTATATCTATTCAGGCTGTCCACGAAAGGCTTATTTTTAAAATGGCCTTCCTCCCTACGAATTCTTTTTTTATTTTTTTATTTTATGGGTAATATAAACAATTGTTTTGTAAATCTACAAAAAATGGTATAAAATGAAAAATTCTTAAAAAATGGCTCTTCAAACCAAAATGCTCTCGTTTGACCAAATTTGAAATTATACTACATGCAACACAAGCGTTGGCTAATTCCAAGCATATTTGAATACGTATGGCTCCGTAAACTAAAATGTGGATACAATTCATGGTAATATGTCATAAATGTCACATAGGAGAGGATAAATATCATTTTTTATAATAAATATTTATGAATGGAGCAAAACAGTACTACAGTCGCCACCTATGAACATTCCATTGAATTAACTGACCACAGTTTAAGTGAAGGATGAAACGGATAAAATAATCACGAAATGAAGCATTCAAGCGACATCTCTGAGATGAAGTTTGTAGTTGTTGATTTCAAAGTAAAATAATACCTACGAATAAACAAATAAGCATGTTTTTCAAACAATTTTTTCAAAATTCTGCGACTGACAACATTTAAGTATACATTTATTTAATTTCCTTGATTTCTTCACAATTTCATAGAAAACTTATTGATTTTTTTTTGATCCAGCATTTATTTACTAAGAAGTATAAAAAAGATGTAACTTTCTGTTATATGAAGAATAAATTTATCATTATAATTCTTTGACAATATTTGGGTCGACGTATTTTCTATGATCATGATAAAAGACTGCTATGATAAGAGTATTTTGGATTGTAAAAGGAATCTAAGGGGATGGAAAAGACGATTTCGCCTACGTTTTTTATTATTTATTTCTTGTTTCTTATTGCTTATCATTATTTATTGCTTATCGTTTATTCATCACAGGTTATAGAAAATTTGTAAATAATTCAATAGATTCATTTCATCGACACGAATGAATTTTATACTTAAAATATTGGCGTATTTAAAAAATTGAGAATTGTTTATCTTTTAAACGTTAAACAAATCGACAAATCTTTATATATCATATTTTATTTTGTCACACAGGCCTTTTTTATACAACAATTGATTTGTTTCATCTCAACGAATAAATTTTGCAATGACAATATTGGTATCTTCCCAAAATTAAGAAAGTTTTTCTCTTACAAACATTAGAAAAATTTTAATCTCCGTTCATGCCATAACATTCATTTGGTCATGGAGTGCTTTTAAATACATCAGTCAATTCATGTTGTCAAAATGTTTGGTACTTATTATGTTGCTACATTCCTAAGATTAAATAAAAATTTGCTTATGAACGAAAAATTAAAAACTTCAAAAATTCTTGAAGATGAAAATTTTTGTATGGAGACAGTTATAAGCATTCTATTGAAACATTGGATTACAATCCCTGGATTTTTGATGCAGGAAGTTGGAAAAAATATTTTTTCATGTAATCTGAATTTTTGAGTTTTTGTGATATGGATTTCAATAAAATTAATACAAATTGCGGTAATGGGATGGATGTTATTGGAGGACCGGTGAAAAATATCAAAAAATTGTATCAGTGACGGGAAGTAACTAGTTCATTTTAACTATTTACTGTAACTAATTACTTTTTTGGTAACGATAATGGTAACGAAATTACTTCTGTAAGTAAGTAACGAATTGGTAACTAGTTACATTTTTTTCAGCAACAGTAAATATAAAAAGTGTTACTTTTTTAGTTACTTCGAAATGTAGTTCACAAGTCTTTTTTACGACAATCAATCAATTTTATTGCTTTTTCAACTATTTTTTCATTTTTACTATGCAAATTGTAGCGGCAGATAGCCAGAGAGATTTATAGCCCAATACATGAAAACTGAAATTTTTCTACCACCCTGGGATTCAAAATTTTCTAAAATTTATGAAAACACTTAGAAAGAAATGAAAAAATTAATTTTAGAGTTAAATATTCATTTCTCTTTGGTTGATAATGAATTTTTTCAACTAGAAATTTAACTATTTTAGATATTTTATTTATTATTTTAGTTGAAAATTCATCTCTTTTGATTAAAAATTTTATTATTTGGTTGAAAATTTAATTATTTTGTCCGAAATTGAACGATTATGAAAGAAACTCATTTCATTCGGTTGAAAATTCAACTGTTTTGTTGAAAATAAGTTTCTTGGTTGAATTAAACAGTTTTTGATAAAAAAAATTTTTTTTTAAATATACGAACTATTACACTTTTAGTTGAGGATTCATCTTTTTTCGTTCAAAAGTAATTTTTTCGATTGAAAATTTAACCATGACATTTTTTGTTGAAAATTGATCTTTTTTAGTTGAAAACTCATATATTTTGTTTAAAATTCGTCTTTTTTTTGTAAGAAATTGATCTTCTCGGTTGAAAATTGATCTCTTCGGTTTTAAAATTGCACTACGTTGTTGGAAATTGATCTTTTGTGGCTGAAAATTTATGTATTTTATTAGAAATTCATCTCTTTGGCTTCAAATTAAACGATCTTGTTGAAAATTCGCCTTTTTTTGGTTCAAATTTCATCTATTACATATTTCATTGAGAATTGATCTTCTTGGATGAAAATTTTATTATTTGGTTGAAAATCAACGTTTTTGTTGGAAACTAGCCTTTTTGGCTTGAAATTTTAACAATCTGGTTGATTTTATTTCTCTCTTGACTGAAAATTCGACTATTTTGATGAAAATTCTTTTTTTTGGTTGAATATAACTGTTTTTGATTTAAAATTAAACTGTTTTTTGGTTGAAATATCAACTATTACTTTTTTTCTTGGGAATTTATCTTTTCTCATTAAAAAATAATTTTTTAAATTAAAAATTTAAGTACTCCATTTTATGTTGAAAATTGATCTCTTTTAGTTGAAAATTCGTGTATTTTTTCTTAAATTAATTTTCACTATTTAAATTGTGGCGGCAGATAGCTACAGAGATTTATAGCCCAATATAGGAAATTGAAATTTTTCTCCCACTCTGGGATTCAAAATTTTCTAAAATCTATAAAAACACTTACAAAGACAAAAAATAATAATTTCAGAGTTAAATATTCATTTCTCTTTGGTTGATAATGAATTTTTCTACCCAGAAATTTAATTATTCTAGTTATTTTCTTCATTATTTGGTTGAAAATTTCATTATTTTATATGAAATTGATCGATTGCGAAAGAAAATCATTTCATTCCGTTAAAAATTCAATTAGTTTGTTGAAAATTAGCCTTTTGGTTCAATTAAACTGTTTTTGATTTTCAATGAATTTTGTTGTTGTTGAAATATATGAACTATTACACTTTTAGTTGAGGATTCATCTTTTTTTGTTGAAAATTAACTTTTTCAATTGAAAATTTAACTATGACATTATTGGTAGAAAATTGACCCTTTTAGTTAAAAATTCATATACTTTGTTCAAAATTCGTCGTTTTCTGGTGAAAAAAATTAATCTTCTTGGTTGAAAATTCATCTCTTTGTTTTCAAATTGCACTATTTTTTTTAATTGATCTCCTGTAGCTGCAAATTAATGTATTTTATTAGAAATTCATCTCTTTGGCATCAAATTAAATAATTTTCATCTGAAATTCGTATTTTTTGGTTGAAATTTCATCTATTACATTTTTCATTGATAATTTATTTTTTTCGATGAAAATTTTATTATTTGGTTGAAAATCAACTTTTTTCTGGAAAACTCGTCTTTTTGGCTTGAAATTTCAACAATCTGGTTGATTTTATTTCTCTCTTAACTGAAAATTCAACTATTCTAATGAAAATTCTTTTTTGATTGGATATAACTGTTTTTGATTAAAAATTAAAATGTTTTTTGATTGAAATATCAACATTTAAATTTTTCGTTGAGGATTAATCTTTTTCCGTTGAAAATTAATTTTTTCAATTAAAAATTTAATTATCCAATTTTATGTTGAAAATTGATCTTTTTTTACATGAAAATTCATGTATTTTGTTTAGAATTCGTCATTCTTGGTAAAAAAATTATGTTCTTGATTGGAAATTTATCTTATTGGTTCCAAAATTAACTATTTTGTTGAAAATTCGTCTTTTTTGTTAAAATAATAATAATCTGGTTGACCTTTTTTCTGTCTTCACTCCAAATTCAACTATTTTGTTGAAAAATTGATTCTTGGTTGAATCTGTTGTTGACTCGAAATTAAAATATTTTTTTGGTAAACAATTATGTTCTTGGTTGAAAATTCATCTCTCTGGTTTTAAATTTACCTATTCTGTTGAAAATTCGTCTATTTTGGTTGAGTTCAATTGTATTGGATTTAAAATTAATTTTTTGTTGTTGAAATATATGAACTATTACACTTTCAGTTAAGAATTTATCTTTTTTCATTGGAAATTAATTTTTTCAACTGAAAATTTACATGTGAAATTTTTGGTAGGAAATTAAACTATGAAATTTTTGGTAGAAAATAATCTTCTTTGGTTGAAATTTCATATATTTTGTTTAAAATTCGTCGTTTTGGTAAAAATTATTCTCCTTGGTTGAAAATTCATCTCTTTGGTTTCAAATTGCACCATTTTGTTTAAAATTGATCTTTTGTAGCTGAAGATTAATTTATTTTGTTAGAAATTCATCTCTTTGGTTTAAAATTGAACAATCTTGTTCAAAATTTGTATTTTTTGGTTGAAATTTCGTCTATTACATTTTTCATTGAGAATTTATCATTTTGAATAAAAATTTTATTATTTGGTTGAAGATCACCTTTTTTTGAAAACACGCCTTTTTGGCTCGAAAATAACTGTTTTTGATTAAAAATTAAACTGTTTTTTTGTTGAAATATCAACTATTACATTTTTCGTTGAGGATTAATTTTTTCCGTTGAAAATTAATTTTTTCAATTAAAAATTTAATTATCCAATTTTATGTTGAAACTTGATCTTTTTTAGTTAAAAATTCATGTATTTTGTTTAGAATTCGTC